>CAWUFW010012529.1:0-536107 GCA_963921515.1 Calotriton arnoldi
TTTAGGGTAGTGCAGTGGTGTTTGGGTAGTGTAGGGGGTCGTGCTGGTGGTAGTGTTTTAGGATTTAGGTTAGTGCAGTGGTGTTTGGGTAGTGTAGGGGGTCGTGCTGGGGGTAGTGTTTTAGGGTTTAGGATAGTGCAGTGGTGCTTGTGTAGTGTAGGGGGTCGTGCTGGGGGTAGTGTTTTAGGGTTTAAGGTAGTGCAGTGGTGTTTTTGTAGTGTAGGGGGTCATGTTTTAAGATGCAATGCTCCAATACCTGACCAGTCTGCACTACATAAAACTGCAAAAAAACTAAAAATAAAAAGTGTTTTGCACACTTTTGTCATTGGGCTATATGTGGGCTACATCTGGGTAATATTTGTGCTACATTTGGGCTCTTTTTTCACTGGTGGCCATCCTGGAAGACTTCTTTGTTATGAAGTTTTCTAATTTCTTCATTTACTGCAGTCTTCTCAGTAGGAAATGCTTTCAGTTTTTACTTTGATTCCATCAAGAAGGCATTCAGATGTGTCTCACATCTGCCATAAATTCAGAATGTTAGCACTCTAGTTGCTCATTAGATCACTGGAGTAAAGCTACTGCTCACCAGGGAGTTAACTGGTAGTCTGCTGCTGGTATTGAAAGTGATTGTTTCAGTCTGCATGTCAGAATTTTCTAATGAAATAGAAGAGGATATGAGATCTCACTTAAAACATGCCCTAATTTTTCTTTCTGCAGCACTAACCATAATTTCTATTTCAAAAAGAACCCCTCATTTTGTTCCTTTTTAAATTAAATGTTTTAAGTGTTACCGGTTTATTCCAATCAAGATGGCTTCAGGTGTGCCATACTTTTGTCATAAGTAAGGCTGTTAGCGCTCTAGTTGTTCTTTAGAACACTCTGGGAAGCTGCAGTAGAACACAAAGGCATCAACTGGCAGGCTGCTCCTGTTGAAATATAACAGGAAGATATTTGAGATCACACTTGAAATATGTCCTAATTTTTCTTTCTACAGCACTAACCATAATTTCTATGACAAAAGGAACCCCCTCATTTTGTTCCTTTTTAAATTAAATGTTTTAAGTGTTACCACTTTATTCCAATCAAGATGGCTTCAGGTATGCCATACTTTTGTCATAAGTAAGGCTGTTAGCACTCTAGTTGTTCTTTAGAACACTCTGGGAAGCTGCAGTAGAACACAAAGGCATCAACTGGCAGGCTGCTCCTGTTGAAATATAACAGGAAGATATTTGAGATCACACTTGAAACATGTCCTAATTTTTCTTTCTACAGCACTAACCATAATTTCTATGACAAAATGAACCCCATCATTTTGTTCCTTTTAAATTAAATTGTTTAAGTGTTACCAGTTTATTCCAATCAAGATGGCTTCAGGTGTGCCATACTTTTGTCATAAGTAAGGCTGTTAGCACTCTAGTTGTTCTTTAGAACACTCTGGGAAGCTGCAGTAGAACACAAAGGAATCAACTGACAGTCTCTGCCCTTGTTGGATGTACATGTTTTACTGAGAATGTCAGACTTCATTCTCACATGAGTGAGAAAGATAATGTGAATTTACAGAAAATATGCTCTCATTTTAGCTTCTGGAGCACCTTCCAAACCTCCATGGGACAAGCATGAGAAAATAGTGTTCTCTCAAACATGATTCATAATATCCCAGCAGAAGGTTTTCACATGGTAAAATCACCTTAGAATACACCACAATTCCTAAAATTAGTATGGTACCAACAACAAATAAATTCTAATGTAACTAAAGCCTGTTATCACCCTTTATAGTTCTCCTTTTGGTGACCCTCAAAATCTTCTATTCACTACAATGCATTTCAATGAGGTACTATCATTTATATTGGTCCCAAGATGGCTGCCAGCAATTCCAGGATGAAGTGCTGACAGCCAATCAGATCTCACGATGACATGTGTGGTTAGGCTCCGCCCAGATATATATGTGACTTTACTTTTGATTTTCTCAGGAACTACTGAACGGATTTACACCATTTAAGCAAAAGGCACGACACTTAACCAAGGGCTACCTCTTTGCCAAATTTGGTGTAATTCCGTTCAGCAGTTCGGGCTGTAGCTGCGACTAAAGGTTCCTATGGAAAAATGAATGGGGAAAAAGCGTTTTGGGACCCCCCTTTTTTCTCGGCCCCCGCTTGACGTATCACCCCGAGACTTTCAGGATAGGAGCGGACCAGAGCGCCCCAACAAGTTGGAAACTTTCGCGAAGATTCGTCAACCGGCGCCAACGTTATTTCAAATAGAATGTCGCGGATTTCCTATGGATAATAGGTTTTAACTATAACTATCTACTGGCGACCGCCAGTAGATAATAGATATATATATATATATATATAGATATATATATATCATGAAAAATGACCTTCCCTTAGTGGTCATGAACGAGGCGCACACTGGCGAAATTGATTATTAAATATTTATTTTGTCACACGAACTCCCTCGGACAGACGCGTTTCGGCTGCACGCCTTCCTCAAAAAAAAAAATATGTATATATATATATATAGATAGATAGATAGATAGACACACACATAAACACTCTTAACTAAATCCACCTGAGGAAGACCCAACATCACGTAAATCACATGATTGGTGATATAATTTATGTGCAACATCTTGTGCATCTAAAATGGCTCTGTCTTTGAATCACTCTCTGATCCTCTCTTTCATTAGAAACTCCCTTCATATGTGGTATACCCGACTCCCTAAAACGGTGTATACATACATTTTTAACTATTCACCTAAAAAAAATATAATATAAAAACTATCATGTATTCCAGAGGACATACCGAACCTAAGAGGATCCAGGATCCCCCCACAACAGACGCCATCTTGAACGTACCACATCTGAGTCAATGAAGGTTCATAACACCCAATATAGGGAATATAAACACATACCATTAGCCAACATTAAACCCAAATGTACCACTACTCACTGGAGTAGGTATCTCTCAATTTTTCCATTTGCAAAAATATAACCAAAAAAGCCTTATATAATTCAATACTGAACAACAAAAAATATCTTATTCCCCAATAAAACGTTCCCATTCTTCCATACTATTTAATCTACATCTAAATGTGTTAAATTTGAACATAAAAAAACTGCTCCCTAAATTTCCTCTTTGTATCAATATTACCTCCTCTCTTCTTTCCTATCAGTTTTTCCTATATAAAATAGTGAAACTCACTCTGCCCATGTTGTTTTCCAAGGAAGTGATCCACTATTAGAGCCTTACTTTTCATCGTTCTAATTGCTGATTTATGTTCATTCAGCCTGACTCGTAACTCTCAACGGATTTCACCCACCTACCCCAACCAACATGGGCAAATATTTAAATTCCCTAAATTTTTACTCCGACAATTCGTAAAAATTGTGGTTACATGTATTATTGCCTTACAGGAGACCTTAACATCCCTAATACATTGCTGACAAATATTGCAACCTCCACACATATAGTTTCCAATAATTCTCTCTTTCTCCATGTTAACTTGTACCTGAGGTTTTCTCTCCCTATACGTATGTACCAGTGTATTCCTACAATTCCTATTATGCCGAAATGCAAAAAGAGGTCTCTCCAACGTAACACTATGATCACTATGTAAGATGTTCCAATTCCATTTTTTATCTTATTACTAATCCCTGAGAGATTACTTACAAAGACAGCCCTCTCATTCCTCACCTCTCATTTATTGCATTGGAACATACTATCCCTATCATAATATCTAGCCCTCTTAAAATAATGATTTATAAATTTCTTGGGGTACCCCCTGACCTTTAATTTCTTTGTAAGGGTCTCTGAATGCCTATATAAGTAATCAATGGAAGTACAGTTTATCCGAAGATGGAAATTGCCCAAAAGGAATATTATAATTTTGGCTCTTTGGGTGATAGCTTGAATAATGCAATAAAGTGTTTTTATCTGTGGGTTTGCTAAATAATTCAACTTATAAATGACCTGAGACCTCCTTGATTGATACACCAAGGAAGTCACATTTATGATTGCTCTTAGTGTCTGTAAATTTGAGATTAGTGTCACCTAAATTTAGTCATGTGATAAATTCATCCAAGTGTTCTTCAGGTCCTCTCAAATAAAAAATATTGTCTATAAAGCGAGATCAAAGTTTCACATTTTCAAAAAAAGGGGACATCTCATTATAAGTATGCTTCCTCTCAAGTGCTCCCACATAAAGGCAGGGTAAACAGGGAGCACATGTGGCTCCCATGCTGGTCCCCTTCAGTGGTAGAAACAAATTGTCCTTAAATAGGAAAATATTATTCTTGAGGATCATCCTCACACATCTCACAAAGAAATATACTCACTCCCTTAAGATCAGATTCCAATAACACATTGTGGATTACTTGTATTGTATCATTCTTCATTCTTGGGTATATCTGTATAAAGGGCTTCTATGTCTAAAGTCACAAGAAGCACCATATCTTTGTTAAATTTCAGACCTTCAACTATCGAAATCATATTTGCTAAATCCTTGATATATGATCTCTGTAAACTTACTAATAGTGTAAAAAAAGAATCCATATATTTACTCAATGGTTGCATAAGCGAACCTAAACATGAGGCTATCGGTCTCAAAGGGGAATCCCTTATATTTTTATGAATCTTAGGTAATCCAGATATTGCTGGAATCACAGGATCTTTCTGCTGCAGGAATCTGTACTCCTCCTCACAAATCCAACCTTTTTCCTTAGCTTCCTGCATTAGTCTAAACACTTCCCCTTTTAAACCATCTAGTCTCACCTGAGATACACCTTGGTAATGTTCCTTTACAGACAACAATATCATTACTCTGGATTCATAATCTGGGGTATCAAAATGACCACCCCACCCTCATCAGCAGGCTTAATTGTAGTAGAGTGGTCATCCCACAATGAGTTCGAGGCTCGCCTATATCCTTTGAACAAATTGTTAACCTGATGGCAGGGATTTTCAAACATCTCCCAAACTCCAATTTCCACTACTCTTTCAAAAATGTCAATTTCTTTCCCCACTTGTGATTAAGTGGGAGTAAAGGTTGACCTTGGATTCAAATCTGGCGTATTTATTATCGGGATTCTTTACCTTACTCCAAAAAAATGATTTTGTCAGATTTTCCTAAAAAATACTCCCCATGAGCAGCATTCCTCCAGTAGCTGTAGTAGCAGGGTGCGCAAACCAGCGAATGTGGAGGCATACAGCTGTGGTGGTACATATATGGAATCTATATTGAGTGTCCGCCCGTCCCATCTCCCCGAAAGTGCCACATATCTCCCATGTGAGTCAATCCAAGTGCGTTGGATCATAAAAGGGAACCTTTGTGTAGGAAGGTGGAATCTGACTGCATGGTTACCCCCACTTTTATTCTGGTGTTTTGCTGGTTTTTGACTTAGTCTGACTGGGATCCTGCTATTCAGGACCCCAGTCTATCTGCTTTCTCCCTAAATTGGTTGTTCATGTACTTTAGGTACACTCCAGATTGGATTCTGGGGTACCCTTATAAGTCCCTAGTATATGGTATACTATGTACCCAGGGCATAGGTACCCCAGAGGCCTCCCAGGGGCTGCAGCATGTATTATGCCACCCCTGAGAGACCATTTAAAATGACTTACTTAGATATAGGTTCACTATATCTATCCTAATCACTGCACATATAAACCTATCAGTCACCCCTATGGCAGGCCTTATCAATCCTGAAGGCAGGGTGCTGGGTTTTATGTGAGAGGGTGCCCATGCATGAGCAGAGCCCCTCTGCAGCCTTCGGAACCTATTCTCCGGGGTTGTTTGTGATACAGCCAACCATATATACTTAAGTGCATTATAACCTCGCGGTAAATGCTAACTTTAAAACGGCTGCATGGAAACATGTCGTGTTTGGTGTCAAACACTTTGGAATCATAACTCCACACCAGTAACTGGTGTGGAGGTATGATCCCACCCTCATAGAGGGAGAAATATGACAACACCGGTACACCCGGTACCAGCTTTCTTGACCCTGGCATCACAAAATGGATGCTGCCAGCCACAGACACGAGTCTGTCCTCCTGCTGCTGGACGAAACTCCGGCAGGGGAAGGCTTGACAATAGGTTTCCTGTCACAGGGAGGTGTGACCACCTCCCAGATAGGCTTTAGTGTATTGGGGCTGGGTGGGTGCACTCTCAGAGTGCTTTGATGTCTACACTGGGGGCACATTTGGTGTCCCTGTGCATAGTCCAGCTCAAACCGGTTGCAGGAGCCATTTGCTCCTGCTCTGGCGCGAAACTGGACAAAGGACATGGGTGTAGCCACCCCTCTGTCCTGACCCTCCCATAGGTGGGTCCCCAGAGTTTGTCCCACCCCTTCCTTGGGTATAAAACAGGAACCCCTGACTACAGGACTTTAGATATTACCTGGACTAAACTCTGCTACAGAAACCAAGTACTTCGACAATCTGCAGAATGCTGGATGACTGAAGAATCTCCCTTGGAGTAAAGGAGTTACTCCCCTGCTGAGCAGGCACCTAAAATGCATCTGACCGGTTTGCATCTACGAAGCTCCTGAAGGACTCTGAAGATTTCTGCGATACAGGAGGTGGGTTCCCGTGGTCTTTGAGGCTGATCTGCGCTCTCAGCAATTCTGAGGCCCGTATCCCTCGTGGGGACCATGCAACCCGAACCTCTGGGCACCGTGTACATTTGCAGCAGCATATGCTTTTTGGCAACCCCTGAGGCTGTGCTTTGGGCTACTTGTAGTCCTGACCCCGAGCAATAATTCCACTGAAGATTTCCAGCCTACACTCCACGAGTGTTCTGTGGGCTGGTATTTAGTGATTCAGCTTGAGGTCCCTTCGCGATCCCTGGTCCGTTGGCCTGTGGGTCCCTGAGAAGGTAACTATTACTTTCAGTGGGCTTCCTTGGTTGCTCCAGACGTACCCTGACTCTCCATTGATTGGAGGGTCCCCAGGACCTTGCTAGTCCTCACAGAAGCATCTTTCCTCTGACCACGTGGGTTGCAGTGGCCAAGGCTTGTTGGTGTTCACTCCGGACACTGACCCCCCCAGCACTCGACATCCTTTGTGGGACAGCTTGAATCCGGACTTTGGTCATCGTAGACATCTCCTGGTCCCTGTGGCTGCAGAGTCAAGCTTCACCTCTTCTCACCTGAAGCACCCGACATCGGTGGGCATTCGATTGCTCCGCTCCTGGGCACGTGAAGTGACCCAGACTTTGTCCCCTCTGCTTTCAGGTTCTTCTTATCTCTGATCCAGGCTTGGATCACACCGGCCACTTTTCTTCTCCACGGCAGCAGTACCTTTTCACATCACACCATTGAAAACGACGAGGGTTTCCGACACCACTTGATCCCTATGCACCCGGCTCCTCTGGGATAGGTAACACGGGTACCTCGGTTCTCTCAAGGTTGCTGGCCTTAGAACCTTCTATGTTTAGCTGGGTTTGCTTAAAGTCCGCTCCGAAGTGTCCTTAATCTGTAAATTTCCAACCGCGACTTTCCCATAGAGTTGTACGGAGCTCGCGTCTGTGTTCACACACTGCGCCCGTCCTCCATGGGTCCCCTGTGTCACTACCTTGGGTGGTTCCTTGGGGTCCCAGCGATTCTACGTGCTCTAGGCACTGTGTCTAGTCAAGTCGTGGTTCTTATACCACTTTCTTAGTATATGGTTTGGTCTCCCCCTGGAGCCCACTGTGTATTGTGTTATTTACTGTCGTTCTAGTGATTTAATATTGTGTGCCTTGTTCTCTAATCTCATAAAGAGGTTAGTAGAGAGTGTTTAGTAATAAATACATATATTTTATATATACCTTGTGTGGTTCTCCTTTCATTTGGTCATTCAGGAGGTTATAGACTGGTAAAACAAGCTGCTTTACATTCCTTCTAGACTTAGCCTGAAGGCTGCTCTCCATAGCTACCACTAGGATAGCTTTCAATAAAGGTTGTCTTTAACCTAATCATCAATAAAGGTCATTTGGACTGGTGCAAGATGCCCACTTTAATTAGTGGACAGCATATACCAGGCCAACTTCTCACACTTTGCATCATTAAAATCCCTTCTCCTCTCAAGCGTGACGTATAGCCTGCATGGGCCACCATCTTGTAACCCCATCTGTCAAGAGCTCGGTATGTGTTGCCCATCATGTGTGTCTCTTTAATCATAACTATGTCAGGTGCATAGCGTTTAAGATATTGCAGCACCCCCCCTCTTAATTTTGTCTCAGAGCCCATTGACGTTCCAGTACATTATCTTCACAGAGGTCTCCGCGGCCATTCTTGATGCCTGATACCTGAGACCAGGGCCTTGAATGCTCCTTACCTTCTCTTGTCTTAGGGCTTATTTGGGTCAGTGTAGAGGGCTAGTATAGTCCCCATCGTGACTCGACAGTATGCCCGAACAAACAAGAAAGAACAACAACCAACTCAACATGAAACATTCCCCCAACAATCCCCCCTCCATGCATTCCTGCACGGCGGATTTAGAACTGCCCATCCCCCAACATTGCAGAGCACCTGTTGCCCCAACAGTAGTTTAGAACAACAGGGTTTTGTGGTCCCAATGGACAGCCAGCCTCCTGCCACCAAATCCCTCCCAATGTCTTACTGTACATCGTTGTTCAGTGGCTGGCCAGTTTTCATTAGACAGATAGTTTTCTCCATTTCTCTAGCTCTCCAATTGTGCTGCCTCTGCTCGTGTCTCTGTCTCATATCGGCCTTCCAGGGCATCAGCCTGGGGCATCAAACAAGCCCCCTTGGGTCTCTCCCAGCAAGGCATCATGTTACTCTCCCCTCTGCGGTGATCATTGGGGCAGTCCCCCTTTTCAGCTGTGGCCCTCCGATCTAACCCCTTCGTTTCAGTTTTTTGTTGCCAGGATCGATTCTATGCCCCCTACTCCCCTCCCCTCCACTGGCCTTCAAGCAAGTTCCAGTCCTCTTCTGGGGCTCAAAGAGCCAAATATTTCCTTTCGCTATCCATGACACTGGAGTCAAGCTAGCCTGGCTGATGATGGGGGATGCCCCGAAACCAGTATCAGGATGCTTGTTTCCAGGCTGGGGATGACCTGGCCTGGCAGTTCGGGCTGGACTGTTCCCATGGGGAACAAGGTCAAGACTGATTTGCCTATGGCTGGGTCTGAACTGGAATAGCATGGGGAGCAAAAAACTATGGATTTAGGCCCAGATCTCTGTACTGGGTTGAATGTTGGACATTGTGCAGCATTCTGTCCATCAATTGTTCTTTTTGCATTTGTCACGCCGAGTGGGACAGGTATGCCCAGATGTGGGTCCTATACTCTCCATGCCAGTGGAATCAAGCTAGCCTGGCTGATGAAGGGTGATGCCCCGAAACCAGTCCTAGGATGCTTGTTTCCAGTCTGGGGAGGACCTGGACGGCAGTTCGGGATGGACTGTTCCCATGGGGAACAGGGTCAAGACTGATTTGCATATGGCTGGGTCTGAACTGGAATGACATGGGGAGTAAAAAAACTATGGATTTAGACCCAGATCTTTGTACTGGGGTGAATGTTGGACATTGTGCAGCATTCTGTCCATCGACTGTTCTTTTTGCATTTGTCACCCGAGTGGAATGGGTATGCCCAGACATGGGTCCCGTGCTCTCCATGCCACTGGAGTCAAGCTAGCCTGGCTGATGAAGGGTGATGCCCCGAAGCCGGTCCGTGGATGCTTGTTTCCAGTCTGGGGAGAACCTGGCCGGGCTGTATGGGCTGGACTGTTTGCATGAGGAACAGGGTCAAGACTGATTTGTATATGGCTGGGTCCAAACTGGGTTGGCGTGAGCAAAAGAACGATGGTTTAAACCTAGATCTTTGTGACTGGGGGTGAATGTTTGCATTGTTCAGCATTCCATCCATCATTTGTTCCTTTTGCTTTTGTCACCCTAAGTGGAAAGGGAATGGCATGGGGAGCAAAACAACTATGGACTTAGGCCCAGATCGCTGTTCTGGGGTGAATGTTTGACATTGTGCAGCATTCTGTCCATCAATTGTTCTTTATGCATCCACTCTCAATTTAGCGGGGAACATAATTGAATATTTAAGGTCTCGTCCTTTTCACTTCATCGAAGCAGTGCCGTAGCCTTTGGACCTTAAGGTAAATTCAGGAATGAAGCTGATGGCTTTATTTTTGTACTTGAGAGGCGGTCCCCGGTGCACAACCTGGAGGATCATATCACAATCTCTGTGATTAAAGGTGTGGGTGGTGATGGTACGCGGCTCAGCACCGGGCCTCGGCTTGTGGCCAGGGACCCTGTGTGCACATTCAATTGAGTAGAATTTAGAAAGACCTTGTCGCTTGAGCTTGTTAAGGATTAAATCTTCTAAGAAGAGGTCTACACTTGGGCCTTCCGCCCTCTTCAGGACTCCAACCACCCTAATGTTATTTCTCCTAGAGCTTCCCTCGAAGTCCTCCAGTCTCCCTTTCATCTCCTCCACTCTAGCCCAAAGGACGTCTGACTGTTCTTTGAGAGCCCGAGTCTCAGCCTTGAGGGCAGCAGGCAAGTTTTCTTCCTCCTTTACCTTCTCCCCCATTTTGCGGAGGTCCGCCCTAACAAGTGTAACCTCTGTGGTGACCGAGTCGATCTTTGTCTCTAAGTAGTCATGAACTCATTGTATCACCTTCATTATGTCCTTAAGTGTGAGGGCCTCGCTGCCCTGGGAAAGGCCTCCTCCATACTTCCCGCCCCCCTCTACCGGTGTCCCCCATCGATCTCTTTGGGGGGGCATCTTTGTCAAGCTTCATTTGTTGGGAGGTGCGAGTTCCTTTGCCCCCTGTCATTCTAAATGCTGACACTTTGGTAGGCCACGCTTGGAAGTGCGACGGTAGTCGCTGCTGCCTGCCAAGGTAGCTCCTCTGCATGTAGCCCTCCTTGCAGCCTCTCAGTTTTCCCTACTACCTGCAAAGGGGCCCCTCTCAGCCTCTGGCTGCCTTGACTGGGGTAAGCCACTCTTGAGGGGCTAAGGCTCATGTCTCTGCGCAAGGTCCGTGATCCCAGTCGCTAGTAGTATGCCACCAAGGGGTCGAATCATTAGGCTGGACTTCTCTGTTGCTTATCCCCTCATCAGTGCTCAGTGGTTTTAGTGCATTTTCCCATTCTCTGGAGTGATGCCCTTTAAAGTCTGCCAAAGACCCCTCCTCGCCTCCCTCTGTGGTAAACCAGTGTCTCTCCTCTCTCAGCCACTCCTGTGCTCCATTCATTCACTGACCCCCTCTGGCCTCAGGACTCTCTCTCGGCCACCAGCCCCCCCATCTGTCGCATTGCCACGGCCCAAGGGCCACACCCCATCTCACCCTAGCCATCTCCGTTGGCCCCGGGGGCCTCTCTCCTGTGCAGAGCTGTCCGGAGGACTCCATCAGTCCTTTTCATTCCACCTCCAAGGAGGCGCCACTGCTCAAGTGCAGCCGACCGAGGCTGCGTGTGCTTCAGGGTGGGGCACGCCAGCTACAAAACTCTTAGAGGCACAGCACAGGCACAGAGACCTCAGCACTGACTCTGTCCCACATGGCTTACCTTGCAACAATAGGCTGAAGCTTCTCTCGCCGCAGCAGGACCAGGCCGCAGCCCCAAAGCCAATACTGGCTCCACGGCCTTTATCCTCTCCAACAGTCTCCCACTCGTTCTCTGCATCACAAAACAATGTCTAGCAGGTGGGGGGGGAGCAGATTATGGCACGGATGTGTGGGGATTGATCGGTCTGGGAGGCGGCAGCCACTTCAACAAATGGCCATCTTGTTCGGCAGTTGGCCACACCCCACAATACATTGTTGATACATATTGCTACCTCCGCATATATTGTTGGCAACGATTCTCTCTTTCTCCATGTTAACTTGTACCTGAGGTTTTCTCGCCCTATATGTATGTACCAGTGTATTTCTAAAATTCTCATTATGCTGAAATGCAAAAAGAGGCCTCTCCAACTTAACACTATGATCACTATTTAAATGTTCCAATTCCTATTAATCACATTGTTTATCTTAATACTAATCCTTGAAAAATTATTACAAACAGAATCCTTTCATTACTCACCTATCCTTTATTGCATTGGAATATACTCTCCAAATCATAATAAACTAGCCCTCTTAAAGGAATGATTTATACATTTCGTGGGATACCTCTGCCCTTTAATTTCTTCTTTAGGGTCTCTGAATGCCTATAAAAGTCATCAATAGAAGTACAGTTTTTCTGAAGACAGAGAAATTGCCCAAAAGGAATATTGTCCTTTTGGCTCTTCGGTCGATACCTCGAATAATGCAATAAAGTGTTTTTATCTGTGGATTTGCTAAATAATTTAACTTATAAATGGCCTGAGACATCCTTGATTGATACATCAAGGCAGTCATATTTGTGACTACTGTTAATGGCTGTAAATTTGAGATTAGTATCACCTAAATTTAGCCACATGATACATTTATCCAATTGTTCTTCAAGTCCACTCCAAATAAATAAAATATTGCTTATAAAGCAAGATTATTGTTTCACATTTTCAAAAAAAGGGGCCATCTCATTAAAAATATGCTTCCCCTCAAACGCTCACACATAAAGACAGGTTAAGCTGGGAGCACTTGTGGCTACCATGCTAGTCCCCTTCAGTTGTAGAAACAAATCATTCTTAAATAAGAAAATATTATTTTTGAGGATCATCCACACACATCTCGCTAAAACATCTATACTCACTCCCTGTAGATCAGATTCCTGTAACATATTTGGATTACCTGTATTATGTTATCCTGGGGGATATTTGTATTTAGCGCTTCTATGCCTAAAGTGAAGAGAAGATCCATATCTTTGTGGAATTCCAGACCTTCAACTATCGAAATCATATGTGCTGAATCCTTGATATAGGATTTCTGTAAACGTACTAATGGTTTAAAAAGGAATACACATATTTACTCAATGGCTGTTTAAGAGAACCTAAATATGAGTCAATTGTCTTAAAGGGGGAACCCTTATATTTTTATGAATCTTAGGTTATCCAGATATAGCTGGAATCACAGGATCTTTCTGCTTTAGGAATCTGTACTCCTCACAAACCCAACAGTTTTCCTTAGCTTCCTCAATTAGACTAAACACTTCCCCTGTTAAACCATCTATTCTCACCTGAGATACCCTTTGGTAATGTTCCTTCACTGATAACAATCTCATTACTCTTGATTTATAATCTGGGGTATCAAAAATAACCACCCCCTGCCCTTATCAGGAGGCTTAATTGTAATAGACTGGTTATCCCTCAATGAGTTCATGGCTTCCCTATGTTCTTTGGATAAATTATTATCTTGATAGCAGGGATTTTTAAGCACCTCCCGAACTTCAATTTCCACTACTCTTTCAAAAATGTCCATTTCTTTCCCCACTTGTGACAAACTAGGAGTAAAGGTCGACTTAGATCTCAAACCTGACCTAATTCTCATCGGGTTTCTTTCCCTTCTTTCAAAAAACCGATTTAGTCGGATTTTCCTAGAAAACCTCTCAAATTCCTCTCTTCCTCAAACTTGTTCACCCCTGTAGTTGGAACAAAATTAAACCCCTTCTCTAATACATCCCTTTCCGCTGCGCTAATGACCCTATTGGACAAATTGATGATGGGGGCCTTATCTATCGCCGATATTTCTGGCTCCTCATTCTTATGTACTCTTGTGAAGTTTGACTCCTCAATAGTTGTCCTCTTCTCCTGGTTTGGTTGTTCCTCTGATTTCTTTTCTCCTCTGTCCTAAAAAAGCAGAATAATCCCCCCATTTGAGAAATTAGGGAAGGAAAGAGAGACATTTTCCAGATAAGGCCCCCATCATCAATTTGTCCAATAGGGTCATTAGCGCAGCGGAAAGTGATGTATTAGAGAAGGAGTTTAATTTTGTTCCAACTACAGGGGTGAACAAGTTTGAGGAAGATATTGCCCTTGATGAGAGGAGGATTTTTAGGAGCTCTGACAGCCCGAATATCGACATCACCATTGGGTGAGTCAGTATGATTTATTTGTTCTAAAGAATAAGCGCTGGAGTGTGAAGTCTGGAAGGAGTGCTTGGCATAAAGTTACTATAGACAGTAAGTACGGGATCATTTCACAAGTAAATTAGTACCACGTGAAGTTATGGGATGTATATTGTTTTAATTAGTCATTTATTTTGATGGTTGTTTTATGTTGTCATTGTCTTATGACTGTGGGGTCTTCTTTTCCTGGATTGTATAGATCTTGTGATGTTTGTTAATGTATTTTTATCATCTTCTTTCATAGATGGTATATGAAACTATTGGGGAGAAATATGTATAAAGTCCTGAAGAAGGTGGTTAATAATGAGAGTGCCCATCGAAATGCGTTAACGGAACAGTAAAGCAGAATCTACAATGAAGAGGGGGTCTTTAAATGGGATACAATATTGTCATGGACCCCTCTTGATACAATAAGCAGATATGCTGTCTTTATGAAGGTTAATTATAATGTCTAAATTAGTCTCCCTTATGTTATTGTGTTTTTTATTGTCTTATTTTTATATTGCTTATTATTCTCTGTGATATATATGTGTTTTTAACATAACAATGTTATATGCAGTAGAATATTAATGTGAAATTATTTTTATATAAGACAATTAAAGCCATATATATTTTTCTAAACTTCTGTGATACTTGGAGGTGATGTATCCTTTTGGATGTGGGGTGTATGCATAGTAAACACTTGAGTGGTTTATGAGATTTATGTGTTTTTTTATCCTGGGGGGAATTTTGTAACTCTATTGTGAAGTGGAACCTTGTCCCTTTGTTGTGAGGGGTCTCTCTCCTTTTTGTTTCATATTGAGATTAGTTCAAGCAGTCTTTCCATCACCTAACAAATAAAACAAAGGCCTCTCGGTGCCCGAGGGGGTTTAAATCCCCTCGAGCTCCGAGAGGCCTTTGTTCACAGCAATAGCTGTGAACAAAAGCAACATTGGAATGTTGCTCTGCGGGCCTTTACCGGCCCGTAGAAGCTCGGAGCACTCCATTGTATTCAATGGAGTGCTCCACATTCCAATGTTCTAATATTAGATATAGCACAGTCCTGAGAAGGGCTGGCACTGTCCAATCCAAAATATAGAAGCCTTAGTAAAAAATATTGACATTGTCTTATTCCAGGCATATTGACACAGCTGGGAAGTACTGCAGGCCTGCTGAGAGGTGCTGGTAATGTCCCATTCATTGTATAGTAGCCCTGCCCAAAGTATTGGTATGGTCCCATTTAAAGTAAAGCAGCTCTGTTGAGAAGTATTGGTACTCTCTCTTTTAATTTTTTTTATTTTTTATTGAGTTTTTACAACACATTGTAATAAACCAATGTGTATAAGAACATAAATGCCAGCAGGCTTAATTCAGAGACAAGACAGCAAAAGTCAAATAACATAATGAAGATACAGTGAGTAGCAATAACAGTATTTACATACCCAGCAGAAGAAAGGGCCCACCACAGAAAGGATGAGGGAGCCTAAGTAATGGGAATGCTCAAAGTTTCGAAATAGTCAAGCCGGTCTTCCCTCTCCCAGCAAACCCACCAAGCACAGATTCCAGATTCCCCCACATATAACAGGAGGGGACAAGCAGAGCAATGAAGCAAAGAGAAAGGAATGCCAATCAGGGTTGGACTTAGATCTCCAGCATCCAAGGCCGGTACGGAGCTGCCAGAAGAGGAACCATCCACAAGCACCCGGCCCCCACGATCCATTCGTGAACAAGCTAACAAATTTGTATCCCGAGCAGGAAATATCAGTACTTTCCAAACCGCCCGAGCTTCCTCCCAACGAATCGCCTCCCTTTCGCAGTCTGCCCACTTTGTCAACTCTAACAACCAGCTATAGACAATAGGACCCCGGACCAACTTCCAACTCATGGTCAGCTGCCTGCGGGCAAGAAGCAACGCCAAATCTAAAAACCGATCACTAACCTTCCGAGCTGTCGAGCGTTCATGAAGGCCGAGCAAGCAGAAAGAAGGACTCAGTGGAAATTCTCTATCCGTGGCCCCCTGAACCACCCGGAGGACTGTTGTCCAATAGGGTTATAAGATCAGGCAAGATGAGACCATGTGGAAAAAATATCCATCCTCATCAATGCACCGGGGACACTCCATGGTCGCTGCCGGAAACATAGCTTGTATACGTCAGGGAGTCAAATAGACCTGATGTAAATAACAGAACTAAATAAGTTTGAAACTGCATTATTAGATACTTTAGAACTAGGTTCCAGTATTTTCCTCTAAGAGGACTCAGAGAAAGGTGTCCCTAGGGTTCGCCTCCCAAAGTCGTGAGGGTTGTGAGAGCTGGCCGTGCCACCTCCAATAAAGCCCTATAAAGTAATGTAATTGATATCGTCCAACACGTTATAAGGAAGAGATGATGCAGGCAGTCATGCTCTGGAGGTTATGCAACACCAGCACCCCACCACTCTTGTATCTTGTGTGTCAGGGTTCCATGAAGGATGAAATGGCCCACCAAAATATCATAAGACTCCCGGAGATCCGAAAAAGGACACAATTCTCCCCCAGTAAAGAGATCACCCAGGACATCAATACCCACCACCGGCCACTCACGAAGATGAAAACACCCCCCTCCCCCCCAGCTGACCCCAATGCCGTATTATAAAAAGAGGAAGCTCACGGAAGTACGGGGACGGCATACGAGTCTGCTGTAAGGCACAAGCCCAAACCTAACGCACAGTCCTAATCAGGATATTCGAGGACTGTCCCTGGAAGCAGGAGTGGGCTTTAGTAGAAAAACCAATAAGCAATCCTTGGAAGGAGAGCCACACTCAGCAGCTCCCACACCATCCCACTGAAAGGCTCACCCGCACACCACCCATTGAAGCTGCTCCGCTAAGTAACATAATTCCAAGTCAGGAGCAGCTCGCCCCCCCTTAGCCATGGGCAAATGCAACTTCCAGAGGGCTACAAAGCGATGCGAGGTGCCGCAATAAAGTGAGAGAAGCAAACCATCCACATCTCAAATTTTTTGGGGGGTAACTCCAACGGGAGTGCTGCAAACAAATATAAAAGACACAGCAAGATGATCATTTAGGAAATGGCCAAGCTGCCACGGACCAAGAGAGGCAATGTACACCAGAAGGCTACGGAGCGATGCAGCCCAGCCAACCCATGCCCAAAATTCCCCACATGTAATAAGTCTAGGGAACGGTAAACAGCTATACTAAGGTACTGAACTGTATCACGCTCCAATCTCAATGTCAGGGCTGTGGAAATATAACCATGCTCAGGTGCATCACCCCTCAAGGGATAAACACTGAACTTGTTCCAGTTGACCTCAAGTCCCAAGAGCCTTGAAGTCCGATAATGCAGCAACCGCCTCCACAAGGTCGATGTCCCTCCCCCTGAGATATAATAACGGGTTCACTGATAGAATGCAAAAATATCGACTCCCTATACTTAAACAGGTAAGCACAAAAATATCGAATCAAAAATATTATAGATGTAAAAAATATCCATTTAAAAATATAAAAATAAAATATTATATATTAAATATATAAAATATTAATATTAATATTATCTTTAACAAAATAAATTACATTTAATATACATTTGAACTAAATATAAAAAATAATCTTAATTTAAAAAAATAGGAACACGCAAACATAATAATTTAGACATATACATATATTTACTTTAAAATAATTTATTAACTTATCTTTATTTAATTTTTAAACTTTAAAATTATATAAAAATAAAATATATACATATATCAATAATTAAAACATTAAACTATTAAAAAAAAATACGTACATTTTGCAAAACAATAAATACAACAGCAGGGAAAATGTTGGATAATGAAATAATTAAATTTACTATTCCAACTCCAGTGAGTGCAACAGTAGAGAAAGTGTTGGATAGCGGAAGGGTAAAAATTACTATTCCCACTAAAAAGAGTGTAACAATAGGGAAAGTGTTGGATAGCGGAGGGGTAAAAATTACTATTCCCACTCCCGTGAGTGCAACAGAAGGGAAAGCATTGGATAGCAGAGGGGCAACAATTACTATTCCCACTCCAGTGAGTGCAAAAGTAGGGACAGTATTGGATAGCAGAGGAGTAAAAATTACTATTCCCACTCCAGTGAGTGCAACAGTAGGGAAAGTGCTGGATAGCGGAGGGGTAAAAATTACTATTCCCACTCCAGTGCGTGCAACAATAGGGAAAGTGCTGGATAGCGGAGGGGTAAAATTACTATTCCCGCTCCATTGAGTGCAACAGTAGGGAAAGTTTTGGATAGCAGAGGTGTAAAAATTACTATTCCCACTCCAGTGAGTGCAACGGTAGGTAAAGTGCTGGATAGCGTAGGGGTAAAATTACTATTCCCACTCCAGTGAGTGCAACAGTAGGTAAAGTGCTGGATAGCGGAGGGGTAAAATTTACTATTCCCACTCCATTGAGTGCAACAGTAGGGAAAGTTCTAGATAGCGGAGGGGTAAAAATTACTATTCCCACTCCAGTGAGTGCATCAGTAGGGAACGTTTTGGATAGCGGAGGGGTACAAATTACTATTCCCACTCCAGTGAGTGCAACAGTAGGGAAAGTATTGGATAGCGGAGGGGTAAAAATTACTATTCTAACTCCAGTGAGTGCAACAGTAGGGAAAGTATTGGATAGCGGAGGGGTAAAAATTACTATTCCCACTCCAGTGAGTGCAACAGTAGGGAAGTTCTGGATAGCGGAGGGGTAAAATTACTACTTCCACTCCAGTGAGTGCAACAGTAGGGAAAGTGCTGGATAGCGGAGGGGTAAAAATTACTATTCCCACTCCAGTGAGTGCAACAGTAGGGAAAGTTCTGGATAGCGCAGGGGTAAAAATTACTATTCCCACTCCAATGAGTGCAACAGTAGGAAACGTATTGAATAGCGGAGGGGTACAAATTACTATTCCCACTCCAGTGAGTGCAACAGTAGGGAAAGTGCTGGATAGCGGAGGGGTAAAAATTACTATTCCCACTCCAATGAGTGCAACAGCAGGGAAAATGCTTGATACAGGGGGGTACAAATTACTATTCCCAACCCAGTGAGTGCAACCGCAGGGAAAGTGCTGGATAGCGGAGGGGTAAAAATTACTATTCCCACTCCAGTGAGTGCAACAGTAGGGAAAGTGCTGGATAGCGGAGGGGTAAAATTACTATTCCCACTCCAGTGAGTGCAACAGTAGGGAAAGTGCTGGATAGTGGAGGGGTAAAAATTACTATTCCCACTCCAATGAGTGCAACAGCAGGGAAAGTGCTGGATAGCAGAGGGGTAAAAATGACTATTCCCAACCCAGTGAGTGCAACAGTAGGGAAAGTGCTGGATAGCGGAGGGGTAAAAACTACTATTCCCACTCCAGTGAGTGCAACAGTAGGGAAAGTGCTGGATAGCGGAGGGGTAAAATTACTATTCCCACTCCAGTGAGTGCAACAGTAGGTAAAGTGCTGGAGAGCGGAGGGGTAAAAATGACTATTTCCACTCCATTGAGTGCAACAGTAGGGAAAGTTCTGGATAGCCGAGGGGTAAAAATTACTATTCCCACTCCAGTGAGTGCAACAGTAGGGACATTTTTGGATAGCGGAGGGGTAAAAATTACTATTCCCACTCCAGTGAGTGCAACAATAGGGAAAGTATTGGATAGCGGAGGGGTAAAAATTACTATTCTAACTCCAGTGAGTGCAACAGTAGGGAAAGTATTGGATAGCGGAGGGGTAAAAATTACTAATCCCACTCCAGTGAGTGCAACAGTAGGGAAGTTCTGGATAGCGGAGGGGTAAAATTACTACTTCCACTCCAGTGAGTGCAACAGTAGGGAAAGTGCTGGATAGCGGAGGGGTAAAAATTACTATTCCCACTCCAGTGAGTGCAACAGTAGGGAAAGTTCTGGATAGCGCAGGGGTAAAAATTACTATTCCCACTCCAGTGAGTGCAACAGTAGGGAAAGTTTTGGATAGCGGAGGTGTAAAGATTACTATTCCCACTCCAGTGAGTGCAACAGTAGGAAACGTATTGAATAGCGGAGGGGTACAAATTACTATTCCCACTCCAGTGAGTGCAACAGTAGGGAAAGTGCTGGATAGCGGAGGGGTAAAAATTACTATTCCCACTCCAATGAGTGCAACAGCAGGGAAAATGCTTGATACCGGTGGTACAAATTACTATTCCCAACCCAGTGAGTGCAACCGCAGGGAAAGTGCTGGATAGCGGAGGGGTAAAAATTACTATTCCCACTCCAGTGAGTGCAACAATAGGGAAAGTGCTGGATAGCGGAGGGGTAAAATTACTATTCCCACTCCAGTGAGTGCAACAGTAGGGAAAGTGCTGGATAGTGGAGGGGTAAAAATTACTATTCCCACTCCAATGAGTGCAACAGCAGGGAAAGTGCTGGATAGCAGAGGGGAAAAATGACTATTCCCAACCCAGTGAGTGCAACAGTAGGGAAAGTGCTGGATAGCGGAGGGGTAAAAACTACTATTCCCACTCCAGTGAGTGCAACAGTAGGGAAAGTGCTGGATAGCGGAGGGGTAAAATTACTATTCCCACTCCAGTGAGTGCAACAGTAGGTAAAGTGCTGGAGAGCGGAGGGGTAAAAATGACTATTTCCACTCCATTGAGTGCAACAGTAGGGAAAGTTCTGGATAGCCGAGGGGTAAAAATTACTATTCCCACTCCAGTGAGTGCAACAGTAGGGAAATTTTTGGATAGCGGAGGGGTAAAA
Organism: Calotriton arnoldi; assembly: GCA_963921515.1. Lineage (NCBI taxonomy): Eukaryota > Metazoa > Chordata > Amphibia > Caudata > Salamandridae > Calotriton > Calotriton arnoldi. Next base: position 20,707 of record CAWUFW010012529.1, read on the forward strand.
ATTACTATTCCCACTCCAGTGAGTGCAACAATAGGGAAAGTATTGGATAGCGGAGGGGTAAAAATTACTATTCTGACTCCAGTGAGTGCAACAGTAGGGAAAGTATTGGATAGCTGAGGGGTAAAAATTACTATTCCCACTCCAGTGAGTGCAACAGTAGGGAAAGTGCTGGATAGCGCAGGGGTAAAATTACTATTCCCACTCCAGTGAGTGCAACAGTAGGGAAAGTGCTGGATAGCGGAGGGGTAGAAATTACTATTCCCACTCCATTGAGTGCAACAGTAGGGAAAGTTCTGGATAGCGGAGGGGTAAAAATTACTATTCCCACTCCAGTGAGTGCAACAGAAGGGAAAGTATTTGATAGCGGAGGGGCAAAAATTACTATTCCCACTCCAGTGAGTGCAAAAGTAGGGAAAGTATTGGATAGCGGAGGAGTAAAAATTACTATTCCCACTCCAGTGAGTGCAACAGTAGGGAGAGGGCTGGATAGGGGAGGGGTAAAAATTACTATTCCCACTCCAGTGCGTGCAACAATAGGGAAAGTGCTGGATAGCGGAGGGGTAAAATTACTATTCCCACTCCATTGAGTGCAACAGTAGGGAAAGTTTTGGATAGCGGAGGTGTAAAGATTACTATTCCCACTCCAGTGAGTGCAACAGTAGGAAACGTATTGAATAGCGGAGGGGTACAAATTACTATTCCCACTCCAGTGAGTGCAACAGTAGGGAAAGTGCTGGATAGCGGAGGGGTAAAAATTACTATTCCCACTCCAATGAGTGCAACAGCAGGGAAAATGCTTGATACCGGGGGTACAAATTACTATTCCCAACCCAGTGAGTGCAACCGCAGAGAAAGTGCTGGATAGCGGAGGGGTAAAATTACTATTCCCACTCCAGTGAGTGCAACAGTAGGGAAAGTGCTGGATAGCGGAGGGGTAAAATTACTATTCCCACTCCAGTGAGTGCAACAGTAGGGAAAGTGCTGGATAGTGGAGGGTAAAAATTACTATTCCCACTCCAATGAGTGCAACAGCAGGGAAAGTGCTGGATAGCAGAGGGGTAAAAATGACTATTCCCAACCCAGTGAGTGCAACAGTAGGGAAAGTGCTGCATAGCGGAGGGGTAAAAACTACTATTCCCACTCCAGTGAGTGCAACAGTAGGGAAAGTGCTGGATAGCGGAGGGGTAAAATTACTATTCCCACTCCAGTGAGTGCAACAGTAGGTAAAGTGCTGGAGAGCGGAGGGGTAAAAATGACTATTTCCACTCCATTGAGTGCAACAGTAGGGAAAGTTCTGGATAGCCGAGGGTAAAAATTACTATTCCCACTCCAGTGAGTGCAACAGTAGGGAAATTTTTGGATAGCGGAGGGGTAAAAATTACTATTCCCACTCCAGTGAGTGCAACAATAGGGAAAGTATTGGATAGCGGAGGGGTAAAAATTACTATTCTGACTCCAGTGAGTGCAACAGTAGGGAAAGTATTGGATAGCTGAGGGGTAAAAATTACTATTCCCACTCCAGTGAGTGCAACAGTAGGGAAAGTGCTGGTTAGCGCAGGGGTAAAATTACTATTCCCACTCCAGTGAGTGCAACAGTAGGGAAAGTGCTGGATAGCGGAGGGGTAAAAATTACTATTCCCACTCCATTGAGTGCAACAGTAGGGAAAGTTCTGGATAGCGGAGGGGTAAAAATTACTATTCCCACTCCAGTGAGTGCAACAGAAGGGAAAGTATTTGATAGCGGAGGGGCAAAAATTACTATTTCCACTCCAGTGAGTGCAAAAGTAGGGAAAGTATTGGATAGCGGAGGAGTAAAAATTACTATTCCCACTCCAGTGAGTGCAACAGTAGGGAGAGGGCTGGATAGGGGAGGGGTAAAAATTACTATTCCCACTCCAGTGCGTGCAACAATAGGGAAAGTGCTGGATAGCGGAGGGGTAAAATTACTATTCCCACTCCATTGAGTGCAACAGTAGGGAAAGTTTTGGTTAGCAGAGGTGTAAAAATTACTATTCCCACTCCAGTGAGTGCAACGGTAGGTAAAGTGCTGGATAGCGTAGGGGTAAAATTACTATTCCCACTCCAGTGAGTGCAACAGTAGGTAAAGTGCTGGATAGCGGAGGGGTAAAATTTACTATTCCCACTCCATTGAGTGCAACAGTAGGGAAAGTTCTAGATAGCGGAGGGGTAAACATTACTATTCCCACTCCAGTGAGTGCATCAGTAGGGAAAGTTTTGGATAGCGGAGGGGTACAAATTACTATTCCCACTCCAGTGAGTGCAACAGTAGAGAAAGTATTGGATAGTGGAGGGGTAAAAATTACTATTCTAACTCCAGTGAGTGCAACAGTAGGGAAAGTATTGGATAGCGGAGGGGTAAAAATTACTATTCCCACTCCAGTGAGTGCAACAGTAGGGAAGTTCTGGATAGCGGAAGAGTAAAATTACTACTTCCACTCCAGTGAGTGCAACAGTAGGGAAAGTTTTGGATAGCGGAGGTGTAAAGATTACTATTCCCACTCCAGTGAGTGCAACAGTAGGAAACTTATTGAATAGCGGAGGGGTACAAATTACTATTCCCACTCCAGTGAGTGCAACAGTAGGGAAAGTGCTGGATAGCGGAGGGGTAAAAATTACTATTCCCACTCCAATGAGTGCAACAGCAGGGAAAGTGCTGGATAGCGGGGGGTAAAAATTACTATTCCCAACCCAGTGAGTGCAACAGCAGGGAAAGTGCTGGATAACGGAGGGGTAAAAATTACTATTCCCACTCCAGTGAGTGCAACAGTAGGGAAAGTGCTGGATAGCGGAGGGGTAAAATTACTATTCCCACTCCAGTGAGTGCAACAGTAGGGAAAGTGCTGGATAGTGGAGGGGTAAAAATTACTATTCCCACTCCAATGAGTGCAACAGCAGGGAAAGTGCTGGATAGCAGAGGGGTAAAAACTACTATTCCCAAACCAGTGAGTGCAACAGTAGGGAAAGTGCTGGATAGCGGAGGGGTAAAAATTACTATTCCCACTCCAGTGAGTGCAACAATAGGGAAAGTGCTGGATAGCGGAGGGGTAAAATTACTATTCCCACTCCAGTGAGTGCAACAGTAGGTAAAGTGCTGGATAGGGGAGGGGTAAAAATTACTGTTTCCACTCCATTGAGTGCAACAGTAGGGAAAGTTCTGGATAGCGGAGGGGTAAAATTACTATTCCCACTCCAGTGAGTGCAACAGTAGGGAAAGTTTTGGATAGCGGAGGGGTAAAATTTACTAGTCCCACTCCAGTGAGTGCAACAGTAGGGAAAGTATTGGATAGCGGAGGGGTAAAAATTACTATTCTGACTCCAGTGAGTGCAAAAGTAGGGAAAGTATTGGATAGTTGAGGGGTAAAAATTACTATTCCCACACCAGTGAGTGCAACAGTAGGGAAAGTGCTGGATAGCGCAGGGGTAAAATTACTATTCCCACTCCAGTGAGTGCAACAGTAGGGAAAGTGCTGGATAGCGGAGGGGTAAAAATTACTATTCCCACTCCATTGAGTGCAACAGTAGGGAAAGTTCTGGATAGCGGAGGGGTAAAAATTACTATTCCCACTCCAGTGAGTGCAACAGTAGGGAAAGTATTGGATAGCGGAGGGTTAGAAATTACTATTCCTACTCCAGTGAGTGCAACAGTAGGGAAAGTATTGGATAGCGGAGGGTTAAAAAATACTATTCCCAACCCAGTGAGTGCAACAGTAGGGAAACAAAAATTACTAATAACATTTAAACAATTGAAAAAAATTAAATAATCTTAAAAATAAATAAACAATATTTTAAAAATATGCGATTAAATATATTAAACATAAAAAGAACACATATTATAATGTTAATTACATATAACAAAAGGTACAAATATTATATAAAATAAATAAATAAATAAATTTATAAACAATATTTCTTTAAAAGGAGCAAATATTAACAAACAAACAAATTATTTAAAACATAAATGTATTTATTTCATTTCCTACCCTATAACACCACACCAATAAAAAAAGACTTCAACATTTTTATTTACATTTATTTCCATAATTAACATAATTAATAATGAATTTAAAAAATATTATTAATAAAAAAAGATAAGAAACATTCATTGACTACACACTCTTTAAGACTATAATATCCACAACACACACCTAAAATTAATTACACAATGACCATAATTAATTACTATTTAATTAATGTAAATTAATTAACAACTAATTAATGATTCATCAATAAAAAATAAATTACTTCCCACCCTTCCCACTATTTACACCTATAAACACCCAACACACACTTAAAATTAATTACACAATGACCATAATTAATTACTAATTAATTAATTTAAATTAACTAACAACTAATTAATAATTCATCAATAAAAAATAAATTACTTCCCACCCTTCCCACCATTTACACCTATAAACACCACAACACACACCTAAAATTAATTACACAATTACCATCATTAATTACTAATTAATTAATTTAAATTAATTAACAACTAATTATTAAATAACTAATAATAAATTAATTTACACATTCAACACTATAACATCTCAATTAAACAAATATTAATAAATAAAAATTATTCCATACATTTTATATAATTAAATTACTTCCCACCCTATTCCCCTATAAACCCACAACCCGCTACAGAAATAAAAAAGGCAAAATTCAAATAAAAAAAATTAATAACTACTAAAATTGTAACACATATAATAAAAATACAAACAATTCTTATACAAAAAAACAAACATCACACACATATAAAATATATACTAAAATACATAACATTAATAAAAAATTGATATTTTTAACAACTATATTTTTGCAAACGATATTAAACACTTCGATATTTTTTAAATTGATATAACTTACCTAAAATCTTTTACTCAATATTCTGGGGCCGATTCCGATTCGGGCCGGAAATCTCTCCGACCGAGCCGGACCCGGAGAGATTTCCGACCGAGTCGGACTCTAGCAACCCGACCGAACGAGTACGATGCGCACGTATGCTATCGGACTCGAGTCGGTCGGACTCCCATTGAAGTCAATGGGAGCCGGTCGTACAACGCGTACGCGGGCTCGCATTGACTCAATGGGTGCGTGGCGAACAAGGGCGCCCCCTACAGCGGGTACGCCTCAAAGCGACTCGCGGCGTACATGCACAGGTAGGGGGGACCCCCTGTGTGCGACTCGCGCGGCTACGCGTACAGGGGGCTCCGACTGCTTCTTGGAGCCGCACGGCGCGAGTCGGTCGGACTGCTCGCGGCGCGCATCGTTCTTGCCCGGTCGGGGAACGTCTCCATTGCGCGGTGCGCGGCGCATCCGTGCGAGTCGGTCGGAGCGGTTGGGACCCACGAATGAGTCGGTCGGCGAATTCGCACGCGCTCGCATCGTACTCGCTCGGCCGGACGCACGTACGAATCGGTCGGGAAAAAGGGCTCCGAATCGGATCCGGTTCAGCCGAATTCGATTCGGTGCCCTACCGGCCGAGATCGGAATCGGCCCCTCAGTCTCTGCACCTTAACAAAGGTACTAGGGGGCAACCCTGCTGAGCACCCCGCTCCACTGCAAAGGCTCCCATATCAAAGCACCAGTACAGATTCCGACCAGGGGGCCAATGTAAAGAAGCCTTGTCCACTTGATGAAAGGCAAACCCAAGCCCATGCTAAGCATAGTAGAATAAAGGAATTCCCAGCGGAGCAAGTTGAAGGCCTTCCAAATGGCAACCGAGATAACCAGGGCTTCCGGTGGGAGGTGGTACCGATGGTCTAAGGTCAGGAACAGTTGGCATATATTGGGCATAGTGCTACACGTAGGAATGAACCTTGTTTGATCTGGATGGACCAAAGAGTACATAAGAGGAAGTAACTGGCTAAATTTTACTTAAGATTTTGTAATCAGCATTTAGCATAGATAGGGGGCGGTAATAATCAAGAAGATGACTGTCCTTATCTTTCTTAGGGAGTGACACAACTGCTGCTTCCCACAGCGAGTGCGGAAGTTGACCAGGCTGCCGGGAATCATTAAAAAGTGGCACAAGTCTAGGAACAAGGTCCAACGCGAAGGCCGTGTAAAATTCTATAGGAAACCCATGGAGACCAGGCACCATACCCCTTGCCATTTCCTTAATCGATCCTCATACCTACTGCTCGGCAACACCCACACCCTGATGATCCACCATTGCCGACTCAAGGGACACCAGAGAAGCATCTGCAATATAATTTAGCAATTCCTCCTCATCGCTCACTGCCCCCGAGGAATGCAACTCATAATAGTGCTGCAATAACCTCCTCCTGTGTAAATTCATCTCGCCCTGAAGGACCACGTAACTGAAGTATAGAGTGACCACCTCAACATCTTGAAAAAGCCATGACAGCATCCTGCCTGACTTATCATGCTCTGCCTGTGCCCTAGCCGCATACGCCTTATAGTCAAAGCGATGAAGGCATTCCAGAAGCTCAAACAGCCTCTACCGCTCCTCCAACAGGCATCCCCTACCATCTGGGGGTCCTTTCCAGCTCAACCGCAAGACCATCCAACACCGCTGCCTGCCGTCGAATGTCCAAAAAGAGCTGAATGCGGACCTCCACTCTGCTCTGCTAGAAATACAATACCCCCGAATCACCACCTTCATAGCCTTCTATTTCATCCCCACAGATAAGGCTGAACCAGGTGTTATCAGTCCAGTACTGAGAGATGTACTCCCCCAATAAAACTTGGAAGGCCTGATCATTCAAAAGTGCTGGATCAAAACACCAGGTAGGCACACCAGGCGTAAATGAGGACCAACGAAATGTACCCAGCACGGGAGCATGATACATTCTTGCCAAATATTCCAGTCCAACAACTCGATTATAAAGTGCTCTACACGTGTAAAGCCGTTCAAGTCGAATCTCGAGATCATCGAGAACAGAGCAATAGGAGTATATACGAGCCTCTCTGTAATGAACCTACCAAAAACCTTTTAAATCCCACTGTCCTGACCACAGATGGGCTGCCTCTGCTAGCCTGCCTGTGGGCGCAGCACGGAGAGGCGGAAGAGGCTGATCCAGACTCAAATCCTCGACACAGTTAAAATCGCCCCACCACCCTCCAATAGGGAACAAAAAGGGAAAGCAGGGGCGCCAGACTGGTAAGAAACTCTGGTTTGTTCACATTTGGTGTGTAAATATTTAGGAGGACAATATCCCTGCCATCCAGACTCCCCAGCACTAGTAAATAACGACCCTCCTGGTCAGTAACCCTCATATGTAAGTGGAAAGGGACACCAGGCCTAATCCAAATAAAAGCACCCTGCGAGAAGGCAGAATACGAGGTAGCATAGAGCTGGCACCAAGTATTGATATTCTCCCATGTAAAGTAAAGCAGCCCTGCTGAGACTTGCTGGTACTGTCTTATTCAGTGTATAACAGCCCTGCAGAGAAGTACTGGGATTGTCCCATTTAAAGTAAGTATAGCAGCCCTGTTAAGAAGTATTAGTACTCTCCCATTTAAAGTCTAGCAGAGTACTGGTAATTGCCTATTTAAGGTATAGCAGCACTGCTGAGAAGTACTGGTATTATCCCAAAGTATTCAAGCCCTCTGTGAAACACTGGCACTGATCAATTCAAAGCACATTAGCCCCTCAGAGAATGACTAGTACTTTCTCATTGAAAGCACAACAACCCAGCTAAGTAGTCGCTTCACTTAGGGCATTGACTCAGTCCACATTAAACTAAACATTAAACATTAAAAAAGAAGGTTCCTTGGTTATTTTGATCCTTACAGTCTATTTTGTGATTACCAACAAATAATGTACATTTCTAGGTGCATGTACAGCACCGCATCTTGGTCTGTTTCTAAGCACAAAGAATTTTAGCAGCTACAGGAAATGAGGTACAGTGAATCAAGCTATTGGTCCTAGGATCATAGAGGGTAGCCATATGGGGATGGAATGATTGTAATCCACCTTATTTGAATCCAAAGTCAAAAACCTTAATAGTACACAGCATATGGTATCAATCATGGCTAGCCGGGGTTAGCAAGTTCTATCCCTGGCTTGCACTTTGGTTTGTTAATCTTGGAACTACCCATGGAGCTCCTGATCAATGGGGGTTTGAACCGACAGGCAGGAGTAGAAGCAAACGGGCCCTGTTAACTTCACTAGTTTCGTCTCTTGCCACTATCCCCTGACCCTGCATTACAAAATAGAAGACTGTTGAGGGGCTAAGACTGGTAAAAGAGATTCACTGTATAATGTAACCGGGCATAAAAGAGAGTGGGCCATCACTTCTTATGAAGAGGAGGAGCATATGTTTTCTGAATCTCCATTGGAGTGAAACGCCGCCATTCTTTAAAATTCGTATTACAAGAAGGCAACAGTGGTTCACCAGTCACACATCCCTATCTTTAGAGCAGTAGAAGATAAACCAACAACAGTGCTCGAAACACTTTAAACCACCTGTTGCCACAATGTGTGTATCTTGACCAGCACAACAATGTTCCCAGCTCAAGCATGGAAAAAACAAAAATATAGTGGAGCACTCCTAATGTATGTAAGACATTAACTGTATTGATCTAAGTCCATTGATGTAACTGTTTATACACCTTAATGTACAGAACATTCATTCAAAAAATCCTTCAGAACTCCAAATATTCAGGTGGATGGTATTTTTACTGAATCTTGGTGTCACAGAAAAGCATCAATATCTTAACTACAATCACAATTGTTCGACAGTAACTACAGATATCTTGATGTTGGTACTTCATAGGTGGTTTCAGCCGAAAAGTGTTTCATCCCTAATTGGGACTTTTTCCAAGGCTGATTAAATGATACATAGAAAAGGGAAAACATTAATAAAAACAATTCTTTATTTCAATTGATTAAAAGTACGTTAAAAAGCGTTTAAAACCGGTTAACACATACGATTTGTGTGTCTATTTTTCACCACGTGACCTCCTAACACCACATGAACAATAATTTAAAAAAAACTGACATACACGTGAAAACAATGTATAAACCACCACCAAGACAGTATTTCCAAATGTGACGCCCAAAAAATATGATTCAAACAAATCCGATCAAAAGACAAAGATAAAGATCACTTGTGCCTTTGGGTCGGTGACGTTATTAAAAATCATGTATGTCCAAAAAGAGCCAAGAAGTCAGCAGATAGATGGATGCAGTGGAATGTTAGTGCAGACCATACCTCTAGTTAAGGTAAAAAGTAATATAATTACCTATATCCAAAAGAATAGTGTTTGAATAGTAGAGTGGTGTACAAGGATCTGATAATCTTCTTATATGCGGACAGAATCACAAAGGTCTCTGGGGGAAAAAAGGATTATATAGAGAATAAATCAAGTGACCTCCATCATAACCATAAAGGTCAAGGGCAATCTTAAGAAACAGTAACTGACCTTGAGCTTATAAATTCTGAAGAAATGGAACAGCTCAACCAAGTAACGCAAAATATCAAAATCCAACGTGTTATGTGTGTCATGTTCTTTCGGCGATCTAAGGCACATGAAATCAAATCCAAGATAACAGCTGCCATTTCTGAAAGCCAAATACATGTATATGAGAAAGTGGATGCTATTCCTCCAATATTCTTGAAAGTAACTAAATTGGTAATGCGCCCGTACTCAATGGTTCCCATGACTTATTAAGTAGGTTCAATGTCTAAGACAAGAAACCGGTCCCAGGATGCTTGATTCCGGTCCAGGGAAGACATGGCTTGGCAGTTCGGGGCTGGACTGTTCCCATGAGGCACAGGGTCAAGACTGATTTGCATATAGCTGTGTGTGAACTGGGGTGGCGAAGAACGATGATGGATTCAACCCAGATCTGTGACTGGGGGTGAGTGTCTGAAAAGTTTCAGCGCTCCGTCCATCATCTCCTTGTGTTTGCTTAAGACCTTTATAGTGGCACTATAGATCGTAACCACTCGATCCTCTGTATTTTACAAAATACAAGCTCAGCTTCTATTGAGTTTAATATAATACCAAGGGTTAACAGCCCAGGGGGAGGGAGGAACACCAATACCTACCCATATGTCAAAACTGATGACAAGGGCATGCAGCCCTCGGGTTTAAGAAAGACCTTGATAAATCCGTAATGAAATCGATAAAAATATAGCAACGTGTAATATGTCATATAGGTGAACCAAACATTAACCTAAAAGAGTAATGCCCATTTGTTGCCCTAAATCCAAATGGGTAAAAAGAATTATATAGAATGAGCACATGTATGTTGTATACTTTGACCGACTGAGAGTCATTTTGTACAAATGAGTCACGTGAAAGAATCAAAAATGTAAGGGACACCTGCTAGTGTAATAGCCAAAATTGCCTGGATTAAGTGGTATCAACGCTTAAAGTTAAATAGCGGGTCCACGTTCTAATAAGAAAGCAATGTATAGTACAACTAACACCTGTGTAAATAAACCAAGTAAAAGCATGTGGAAACACTGCTGGGATAAAGGAAATAAACCGAGGCGTTTGCCATGTTCTTTCTCAAAGCTGTGTCTTCTGAGGTTACAGAAGTGACCACAAAGAAATGGACATCTACGTAGATAACAATGATAGAACTAGAAAAAAAAGTGAAGCATCAGCACCCTATGTGCATATGCTATAGTTAATGAAAAGGACATGAAGTGATACAAGAGAGCATTCTCCGAATCAGTTGACTACATCAAACACTCACATATTGCGGGTATATACAGAATCCTAAAACGACCACAAACTATGAGACCAAACGCCACATATTTGGCGCATAATGGACTATGGTAATAAACATATCAAAAGTAACTCGCCGTATTTATCGCTGGCGTGCCGTGTAATCTGACCTTAGTCCGGGAAGTTAAAAGAATCGAATGCCAATCAAACTGCTCCTTGTGCAGCTACAGCGGTGAGGGCTTAGTACCACAGCGCACTAGTTGATTCAAAAATCAAAATAAATTTACTTTTTCAAAGAATGTTAGTGCTCACTCCTCGTGGTCCACCGCATCAAAACCATCCTTGCAGAGAAAATGAATTTTATAAAGGAGGAGCACCAATATCAATACGTAACACAATCAATTATTGTAGTCCTTCTAATGATAAGTCCTTAGGCAGTGGATTCAATTGAAAATTCTTCTTCTTTATTGAAAATGTCACAAAAGTTCATTTCAAACACGCTTCATTTTCATTTCCAATTTCTGTATTAAACTCCATCATTTGGATCAAAACTTCACTTTCTAAATCAGCCAACGCGTTTCGTCCTATTTTGGACATCATCAGGGCTGAAATAATGGAACAAAAAATATAATAAAAAAACATGTCAAAAAAACTATTTACATTATTACTTCATAATACCACAGAAGTTAAGTGACATCTTTTCTTTTACTTAATTAAACATCATCTCCTGCCTATATCCATTCTGAACTGTTCACAATCATCAAGATGGATGAAAAAAACCAATTATCCAAATTAATTATTAACACATATGAAGATCTTATAAGACCCGTGTTGGAAACATTTGATTATAAAACTTGATTCATGATCATTTCTGAACATATAACTGTATAATAAATATAGATATATGGTTATCCTAATTTGATCTACCTATATATATCTGCAGCACCCAGGTCTTTATATTGTTACTAACTCCCTGTTACCCTCCAAAGGGGAGTACCTAAAGTACCTGATATGACATGAACAATTTAAAGACACCTTTTCCATATCAGTGTACCAATGTACTAATATCCATAGTGAAATGTCACTCACCATAATTAAAAATTCATATCAATTTATTCGATGTTCAGTTCACTAATTAATTATCTTCAAGAAAAATGTTCTGAAAAAACCGAAAGAAAGTCACAGCATTACCAATAAATTCCATTGAACACTTGTATCTCTAGAGTCATGTCACAAAAGAAGCATCACTCACCAATCTCCAACTTCAAACTTTGCATCGTCAAGTCCTCAGTTTCAATTCTAAACTGCAATAATAATGGATGTGCAAAATTACTTCTCAAAAAACCTCTCTAAGTTATCCTAACGGCATGTAAACCAATCTCCTCGTGACACTCACCTACATCGTGTCTGTTCCGTGTGTTACTACTCAGCGCGGCCCGATAAATCCCGCTGGTGTTTGGTTCCGTGTAGACCCATTCCTTTTAAGTACTTCCTCAACCTATCACGGACTTGCCATTGTTTAATGGTCCAACCAATGAAAAGTCAAAGTTTCAAGCCTGCCTATTAGTATTGCTCGTTCCCTCTGTGGTCCACTGTCCCTTTCAACCAATTGCAAAAGTCAATTGCAAAATACGCTTCAGGAAACCCTCAACCAAAAGCGACCTGCCCCCACGTATGACGATTCAAAATTGTTCTCTGCCTAACGGCCCTCGTGAGTTCCGTATTGATATTGGTGCCAATCAAACTGTCCTTTTAAATGTGCGTTTAGGTAAACACGGACCATGGACATAGAAGAGGTACGGCAGAATGTTGAAAGGATGTTGGGGCATATTATCAAAGAATAGCGATAAACATCGCTAAGCGCACTTAGCGCGTTTCTGTTTATCGCCGTCTATTGCTGAATTACATCGCCGTGTTAGCGGCGTATTATCAACGCTTTGCTAACAGGCGATGTAATTCCAGCGATAGACGGCGAGAAACAGAAATAGCGCGTGAAATCCAGCGATGATTTCACAGTGCTGTGGAGAAGCTTGCTGTTAGGGGAGTGTGGACCTAACCAGTCAATTCACCTCCCATTATCAGTATAGTTAAGTCGATTCAAAAGCAGACGTTCAATACCTGCAATAACCGCGGTTAGCGCAGCTTTTTTAATCGCTTCGCGGTTCTGGGGCCGCGTTGATAATAGAGCGAAGTTGTGTCTGCGAGTGTTTCCATGACATGTTAGTCAGGAACGCCTACTTTGCATGTCATTAGCGATATATATCGCTGACATGCAAAGAGGAAAAAAAACGACAGCTAACGCCTGTAATCCTGCGCTAACGCCTGTTAGCGCAGGCTTGTTAATAGGGCGAAAAAAATATCGCCGCTTTTTCTGCAAAAATTGCCGCAAAAGTGGCGATATTGCCCTTGATAATATGCCCCGTTGTTTTCAAAAAGGAGAAGACGAGAAAACGGCGCTGAATTCCATATATTACTATAAAGGCTCAATGCCGCCGACCATATTTGAGCGGCCGCGCATGAGTGTATAATCCAAATAAAACGGTCAGAATCAAAAAAATATAGGGGCATATTATCAAGGGCAATATCGCCAGTTTTGCAGCAATTTTTGCCGAAAAAGCGGCGATATTTTTGAGTGAGACCAATAACATTCTTTACATCTAATGTCGTGTGATGACTTCTTCATACACTTGTTCCTCCGACGGACTGTAAAAGGTTGTATGGTGTGATTTGCACTAAATCTAGCTGGCAAACGTGGCTTGCTTTATTAATTCATTTTATTATGTTTACTTTTAGACTCTGAGAGCGTAAGGTCACCAAAAAAGTAGTATAAATGCGTAATCTGAATGACGATAATATACATAACACAATTAAGGCTCACTTGAGCTCATTGAGAATGGTTCTGGCACCTTCTTAAGTACCAATTGGGGGTGTGGCCAACTGGCAATGCGGATGTGGCCATTTGACCAGTTGGAAATGGCTGAACTATAAACTTACAGCATGTAGGAGGTGTCTGCGGTATACAAATTATATTGAGATTCATTATTTTTTTTATATTTAGTGTTTGGAACCACCTGCATTTATTTATAGTATTTATAGAGTGCACTGTGACCAGACTGGTATCCTGGCACTATAAGAAACAATTGTCTACATGGGAGAAGAAAGACAGAGTATTTACATATTTATTTATTTATAGTATTTATAGCGCGTACTGTGAGCACTGCATCATTGACCATTGGGGTGTTTTCCTCCTTCATAATAATCTCAAAGGGATAAACCTAACAGGTAGCACTGGCATAGTCATCCAAACAGCCCTAACACTGATGACTGAATCCTATACAGCAAGTTTGATGCTGGTGTGTCATGGATTCCACTTCTTGCACCCTTCTGCATGACCAAGGTTTCTTACAAGAGTTTCTGGTTAACTTATGACCTTGCAAGGCATTTGTTCACACCTTTGTCTGGACATCCATGCACTGTTGACTCATCTGTTGAATATGTCCAGTTAAGGGGAATGCTTCATACTTTGCAATTTCACCTAAATGCAATGAATGCCTCATTCTGTGGTGGCTCTTCAGAGCATCTTATGCTAATGCAAAGGACATCTCTTATCTGCATTCATTGCATTCAGGTGAAATGGCAAAGTATGAAGTATTCACTTTCATTGAAGTTTTATAATGAAATTCTGTTTTTCACTATTATGATTTAGAGGTCAGCAAAGTTGACACCTGACCTGTAGAGATTGACACCTGTTAGTTTGTCCTGATGAAGACCTGTGACAAATCATTTTGAGGGTTGAATTGTCGAAGTTTTCTTGCTCGACCAAAATCAAATCATGGATATAATACACTTGTACATCAGTGTATGTCATGTAGTTTGAATTGCATTTGTACCCTTGCATTCTGTATATGTGCACCCTATCACATTTTCACCTGAACCTGCGTCTACAGAAGAAGCACCTTTGTTTGATTTATGTCATTTTGTAATACTATTTTGCCCTCATTACATATCCTTATAAATCATGTCATTACAAGTTCGTCCTTTGGTTCATTCTGAGGTTTGCTCTGGCCTGTGGTTGCTCCACCGAATTAGTATTGATTTCAAATGAATCCGAAGGAACTCATTTTTCCTTGTTATCATTGGAAACAGAGAGAGGCAACCACTGATTACTGGTTCCGATCTCTGCTGTCTGCAGCTCATTCAGTGTTTCAGGGACATTCTGTAAGATTGCACACAACGGGTGCTCAGCTCTGCTCTGAGCCAGCACCACTGTTCCTGATACAGCCCTTGATTTTGGAAACTGCTCTCATACAACTGTCCGTCACTGCTTTGCTCACTGTTCGTTTCTAGTTAGACAGTCTACCTTCCATCGTTTACCTCCTTTCTCAATTCAGTAGTAGGTAGAGTCTCTAAACTAATACTCTTTTATAGAAAGTATATCCATAATCTGAAGAAATGGCAATATCTTACAATTTATTATTATCCTTAAATATTTTGAATTTTACTGAGTTAGACCTTTTGCCCACTATTGACATGAAATACCACTTTTACCCAAGGCCGAATGAGACAGAGACAACAGTCCTCTTAAAAACCTCAGAGGTTGGCCAGACCATTTTTCTATTCCTTTTAAGCTCAGCATACAGAAGACTCAACCCAATGCCAACACATGCTCAAATACTCGCATGACAAGTTGTTTACTTGTTTATTTGCTTGAGAGTAACATCCCATTTGACAATACAGTCTCTCAAAAATACGGCCATATTGCCATCCTCTTCATGGAGAGTGTGCCGGAGTTTCCTATTCTAAAAGAGCCGGAATCGGGTGTCAGGCAGCACCCCCTTCTTAGCAACAATGTCTCGTGTTATTTCTCTGTCTCAGGGTTTACTCTACGACCCTAAATCTTTCACTTGGCTAGGGAGACCAGTGGGCTTACAAAGATGCTCCGCACTCTAGGCCATACCATATTGTAAGTTCGCAAATAGAAAAAAAACACTTGAGGTCTTCACGTTACACACATATGTCAGCACCAACTGGTTAACTTACTGTTCTAGGCAACTAGCTGTTTTAAGTTCAAAGGCAGTTTACATGGGCATCTACAGCTCAGCGTTTGTATAATATACTCTAGATATGTCTCAGTAATCCAAGAAATTAACCAGTGATGCAGGCGTGGTAAGAAGAGAGAAGAAAAGGGCATGCTAGTGGTGTGTTACCTAGTTACTATTAAATACATTGAAGCAAAGGTAGAGAGGGAGAAAGAAAATAAAATAATAAAAAAAAGAATGAAGGGAGGAATAAGAGAGGAATTTAAACGAAGAAAGTAAAGTTTGATACATGCTGTAATGTCATGTAATATCAGCGAATAAATATTCCACTATTCTTAGCTCACTTCTACAGGCAACTGTGCCTGCACTGAGTCTGTGGGTGGACACTGACTCACATGTCATTAATAATTGGGTTCCCTCGTCTCTTGATTCTGTGCTCCCTCTCGAATCGAACTTCAGATCTCTCCCCGGTGCCCCCTTGTTTAATGACTCTTTACGTGGGCTTAAATTAAAAAGAGCTGTAAGGAGAATAAGTACAAATATAAGCTGGCTTTGAGAGATTATTGGAAAGAATGTCGCTATACCCGGGCCTCCTTCTACTCCAATAAAATCATATGTGCCCAAAATCGCCCTAAAATGTTATTTCAAATGGTCAAATTCGTAACTGAGCCCCAACTATTTCTCCCTCTATCACACTTTCGCAGAGGCAATGTGACCAGCTGGCTTGTTTCTTCTGTAAGAGAATGGCTGATATCCAGGCTTCCCCTTCTCCAGGCCTTCAGACCTCTTTCTCTCCTCTGTATGTGAGAAGTGAAGCTATCCCTCCCACCTCTGCGGCCTGCCTTTTGAGTAGTTTTACTCCTATTCATCTCCCTGTGTTTATTTCTTCACTGAATTCCATTTAATCCGGTTCTCCTCTAGATCCTCTTCCTCCCATTTATTTCAGCAAATTGTGTTCCCAGCTTTTTCCCACAATGATCAATCTTTTGAATTCCTCATTATTGGACGGTCTAGTCAAAGGCTGGAAACGTGATGAATATTCTTTTATTGAAAAACCCAACCTTGATCCACTCAACTGGTCCAGCTATTGACTCATTTCGCTTTTGCCGTTATTTGCAAAAATTCTGGAAAAGCACATCAATCAACAACTGTCAGCCTCTGCATAAACTAATGGTCTTCTTAACCCCTCACAATCTGGATTCAGGGCCAGCCACAGCACTGAATATACCTTGATTGGAGTCACTGAACAGCCAAGGCTCCAACTTGATAGTGAAGGTATGGCTCCTCTGATCTTACTAGATTCCAGTGCAGTGTTCAATACCTTTTCACATCAGCTGCCTCTTCAAAGATTGGAGAACATGGGCCTCCAAAATCTGGCCTTGGCTTGGTTATGATTTTTTTACTAGACCGCTCCTTCCAGGTCTTTACTATAGCACACACCTCAAATTCTTATCTCTTAGCCTCAGGTGTGTCACAGGATTCTGCCTTGAGTCCAACTCTGTTTACCATCTATTTGTGGTCCCTAGCTGATGTAGTAGGAAGCTGTGGGTTCACCCTGTTTTCTTATGTGGACGACACCCAGATTATTGTTTCTCTTCTTCCCAATGATGATCGCAGTTCTGATACCATCAATTCTTGCCTTACAAAGGTGGCAACCTGGATCAACAGTAATTCTCTTAAACTAAATGGTAATAAATCTGACATTTTTCTGGTGGATAATCAACCGCATCTTTGGGGCCCACATTATTGGCTTGATGCTTTGGGCTCCGCTCCTTCCCCCGTTCCAGTAGTTAAGAACTTGGGGTTTTGGCTAAATGATAAAGTCTCGAAAGATCTTCAAATTACTAAGGTAGCCTCTACCTGTTTTGGCTTCCTGAGGTGGTTAAGGAAAATTCTTTGGCTTTTCCCTGTTATTGCCCAAAGGACGGTAGCAGGCACTAATCATCTCGAGACTGGACTATGGCAATATTCTTTATCTGGGGCTTCGAAGGCCTCACTTAAGTGCCTACAAGTAATTCAGAATGTGGCTCCTTGGCTGCTTTTCCATCTTCCCAAACACTCTTCTGGCCTCTAATATTATTCAAGACCTCCAGGGGCTCCCGGTTAGTAAGCAAGTCCAATTTAAGGCTTTATGCTATAAGCATAAATCTCTGACAAACTCGGGTCTACTCTGCCTTACATCTCTGGTGGCACATTACTATCCCAGTCGGCTTCTCCATTCTAGTAATCTTAACCTTTCAATGGTCCCTAGATTTAGCAAGGTCCGACAAGGTGGTTGGTCTTTCTTCTATGTAGGTCCTAATTTGTGGAACTCTTTACCCATCTCTCTTTTGTTTTTAACACATATTTTATTAAGTTCACGGGTTTGCAAGCAGTTTATGCATTCCTGTATGACTTTTAAAGCATTTTATATAACCAGTGTAAATTGACACATATTTCCATACAGATATAGTAATCATACAATCAATAGTTTCGTATTTTGTTCTCAGCCAAGACAGATATGTACCTACAAACCAGTTCTTATGGTACAGTATACATGGCTATATCTTTAATAAACTTTTTGCCCTGCCCGAAAACAAAACCCCCTTAATTCCTCCCTCAATACAACCCACCCAAAAACCTTCCCATAAACTTTGTTGCAGTAATCCAATCGTCCCCACCCAGGCAAGTTGCCCTTCGGGGTAAACATTCTGACACTGGAGGAGAGGACAAGGGAAGGGGAGGGGCGGGACGGGGGGGGGGGAAAGAAGAGGAAGAGGGAAAGAAGGGGACAAACACATATGTCCAAGTCATAACACAGTTAAGAATCAGGCACTGTCTGTATGATCATTCAGTGTGTTCTGGGGAACCTCTATCTCCTCATCCATTTCTGCTTTAAACTGTTCTAACAGCTGGGCCCAATCTAGGGAGATCAGCTTCTGCCTTAATCCTCTATATTCCTCATGCCGAAGCGCTTCTCCCTCTGCCATGGCCCATCTAATGACCTCCTCCCTCCATTTGCCTTCACGTGGCGCCGTGTGGGATTTCCAGCGCTGTGTAATTAGTCTTTTAGCAAGCATCAGAGCTAACCCCGCAAAGCGGCGCAGCAAAGTCACCTTCTTTGGGAGAGGGAAAAGGCCCAAAAGACAAGCCTCTATAGTAGTCCAAGGAGAGCGCCCCGTCAGTTGAGATAGACTCCGTGTGACCTTCGACCAAAACTTCCCCAATGTAGGGCAAGTCCATAACGTGAGTAGAGTCAGCGAGTTGATGAGAACGTCTTGGGCATTCAGCAGAAGCAGTAGGGTACATTTTCTGTATTGTCAGCGGTGTGAGGTAGGCTCTGTGTAATATTAATAGCTGTATTGTTTTTAGTCGGAAATTACGGGAAACCCGCCTAGGATGCTCTAGGGCCAAGTTCCATTTTCTATCTTCCAATTCCCTTGCCAGCACCACTTCCCATTTCTGCCGAAGAGATAGTAGTGGCGTACTCAGATGTTCCCTCAGTCCACGATACAGCCATCTAACAAGGTGGCGTCAGTGACCCATCATGTGGATGGCCCGCAATAATTGAAATGTAGGGGGCTCTTTCTGCTCCACCAGCCAGTATCTCCGAATGAATTGTGTGATCGCCACGTGTGTGAGAAATAAAGTGTCTGGCACTGCGTTGGTACGCACAAACTTGTCATGGGGCATCAAATTAACATCTAAAAATAAGTCCCCCACTGTCTCCGTTTCTGCCTGTGTCCAGCTCCGCAACCGAGTATTTGACAGTATTCCACGCCGGGTGGGCAGGCCACAAAGAGGAATATTTGGGGCAGATGGGGTAGGAATATTTGCATATTTTTGCCTGTTTCCAATAATGTAGTGCAAAATGCAAGAGAAAGGGGGGATCTCGCATCCTGTCAGCTCCAGGGCACAGCAATGCCTGTAGTGTTCCGCGCTGTAGTCGTTCAGGAGAATAGTCTATGTCAAATAAATTATGGCCAGATAACCAATATGCCAGCCATTGCAACTGCCCAACAGTGCAATATGCCTTAAAATCAGGAGCCCCCACACCGCCCGCGGTGCTCGGAAGTTGCATTTTGGCCAAGGCTAATCTATGCCGCCCCGTTCCCCATAATAAGGATGACAACAAGGTATCCAGTGTTTTAAAAATCCAAGTCGGGAGGACAACAGGAAGGTTCACAAAGTGATACAGGAGTCTGGGCAGCATGACCATTTTAGACACAGCCAATCGGCCTGCCATGGTTAACGGCAAGGTAGTCCAGAACGACACCTGTGACCGAAGAGAATTAATAGCCCTAACCACATTCCCATCTATAGTGTCTGCACTGATCCTGTAGATGTACATCCCTAGGTACTTGAAGGTCGTGGGTTCTACTTTGAACTGTAATTGGCCAAACTGCAAGTGGGGTCTATTATAAGTGTCCTAAAAGGAGTACGCCACAGAATTTGAGGCATTAAGGCAAAGACCAGATATTTCCCCGAACTGTGAAAACACGGCTGCTATGGGTTGCATGTCCGTATTCAGATCTTTAAAATACAGTAACATGTCGTCGGCGTAAAGTGATACAGAATTAATTGTTGCACCCATTGGGATGAAATATGGGGCCATAATACGACGTAAATATTGCGCTAGGGGTTCTACCGCTAATACAAACAATAGAGGTGACAAGGGGCATCCCTGACGAGTTCCACGGTAAATATGATATGCAGGAGAGATAGTTGCACCTGTCTTAGCACGGGCTGTGGGATTGGTGTAAAGCAATTTTATCCAATTGCAATATTCTGGGGGTAACCCAAACTTAGCCAACACGGCTAGCATATATGGCCAACTCAAAATATCTAACGCTTGACGTATATCTTGTGACAAGCATCCCGCGAGTGGTACTGACTCAGCCACTGCATGTATCAGTGCATGTAGACGGCGAATATTTAGTGAGGTGCTGCGTTTGGGTATGAACCCACATTGGTCCGAGTGTATTAATTTGGGAAGTAGGGGAGTAGTCTTGACGCTAAAATTTTCTAAGTATTTTGTATTTGGTATTAAGTATTGATAAAGGTCTATATGATGTGAGATCAGTTGGGGCCTTATCCGGTTTCAGTAAAGACGTGACTATTGCCTCTCTAGTTGTGGGAGGCAGTGGCAGTGTGCCTTCTGTAAGTAAGGTGGTATAAAGTTGCAATAGTTTTGGAGTCAATGACGCCATAAAAGTTGAATAAAATTCAATATGGAGCCCATCTGAGCCCGGTGTCTTATTACGGGTCAACGCCTTTATTGCAGTGCGAATCTCTGCTGAGGTAAGCGGGGCTGCCAATTCCTCAGCGTTCGAATCTGTTATAGAGGGGAGTTCAATTTCCCCGAGAAAGTGCGCGGTTGCTTCTGTCACATCTAGGGGGGAAGCCGTATACAGTTTTGTATAATGTTCCTGAAAAGTCCTATTTATTTCAGGTTGAGAAGTAACCAACGTGTTCTGGGAATTATATATTGCTAGAATGGGAGTGGAAGTTGCTTGGGGTTTGATCAGTCGCGCTAATAATGTGCTATCCCTATCTGCTTCAGCATGTGTGCGTAGTGTATAAGCGTTTAAGTCAATCATCCTTAATCGCTCCAATAATTCAGCATATTTTATCCTAGCTTCTTGCAGACTTTCTGCTCCTGTCGTGTCTGCTTGAGCTGCTACTTCCAGTGCTTGCAAAGTGTCCTCTAACGTTGTTATATCTCTAACTACCTCCCTTCTAGCTCCTACCAAGGACCACATGGAAACTCCCCGTATCGTCACTTTAAAAGCCTCCCACTCTAAAGACCTGGTCGTGGCTGTGCCTTCATTTTCTTCGAAATATGTGGTTATGGTTGTGGCTAATGTGGTGCGGAACACTTGATCCTCTAAGTGCAAGGGTTGTAGCCGCCACGTTGGGATAGGCGTGGGGACTCGGTCCCAGTTTAATGTCAATTCTATGGGATTGTGATCAGAAATGGTCTTGCCCAAATAGGTACTCTGTTTAATGGTCGGGAATAAATCTAGTGTACAGAGAAAGTGATCCAAACGGGTATGCAAGTTATGCGGGTGGGAATAGAAGGAGTATTCCCGCATATTCACGTGCTGTGATCTCCAAACGTCAAGGAGATTCCACCCTTGTGCCCATCGAGTCAGGGTAGCAGCTTCTGTTGTAGCATTAGTGTTCGGTAAGGGAGGATGGGAACGGTCCAGATGCACATCAAACACTGCATTAAAGTCCCCACCCAGGACCCATGGGTATTGAGACCAGTCTGAGAGAGCCCGAGATACCCGCGATAGGAAAGCATCCTGGTCTACATTTGGAGCGTAAATGGAGCCTAATACTACTTGGTTACCGTGTAGGGCCCCCCGTATAAACACATATCTGCCTTGCTCGTCTATCTTACTCTCACTGAGGGAAAAGGGGACTCCCGCCCGTATCCAAATTGCGGCCCCTCTAGAAAAAGCGGAATACGCCGTTGCAAAAAGTTGGCCTCTCCAACGTTTCTGCAATTTGCTAGTCTCTGATGGTATTAAATGCGTCTCTTGGATTTATACTATTTGGGCTCTACGGCGGTGGAGTTGTGCAGCTATTCTGTGCCGTTTGTGGATCGACCTCATCCCCCTAACATTCCAGGATATAACAGTGTAAGATTTAGTAATCAACATCTTCTGCAATTATTGTAGAAACCCCACCAACCCCATCCCCCGCCCCCCTGGACCCCACCCCCCAGATCATCATTGGAAAGTGCAGCAGCAATATGAACAATACAATATTATCCCAATACTGGGTCCAACGATTTAACTTCGCCCGACCAAACTGTGCAAAAAAGGTCAACATAGTACACGTTAAACTTTTGCCTGTGGGGTAAGCTGCGTACTCAATTCTCAAAGAAAACATTATACGATGAGTGGAAGTGCCCAGGACAGGCCAGACCACAGGACTTACCATACCACCACCTTCGTGTGTGTGAGACATAGGGGCCGATTCCGATCTCGGCCGGTAGTGCTCCGAATCGGATTCGGATTCACCGGATCCGATTCGGAGCCCTGTTTCCCGACCGAATCGTACGCGGGTCCGGCGGAGCGAGTACGATGCAAGCACCCGCGAAATCGCTGACCGACTCGAACGCGGCTTCAACACGCTCCGACCGACTCGCATGGACACGACTCGCACCGCGCTATGGAGACGTTCCCCGGCCGGGTAAGTACGATGCGCGCCGCGAGCAGTCCGACCGACTCGCGCCGTCCGGCTCGAAAAAGCTGTCGGAGCCGGACTTTGGGGGTCCGCGTCGGACCCCCCTGTACGCGCAAGCGCGCGAGTCGCACACAGGGGGGACCCATGGGTCCCCCCTACCTGTGCGTGTATGCCGCGATGCGCATGGACGCGTACACGCTGTAGGGGGCGCCCTTGTCCACCTCGCACCCATTGAGTCAATGGGAGCCCGCGTACGCGTTGTACGACCGGCTCCCATTGACTTCAATGGGAGTCCGACCGACTCGAGTCCGATAGCATGCGAATGCATCGTACTTGTCCGGTCGGACTGCTAGGGTCCGATTCGGTCGGAATTCTCTCCGGGTCCGGCTCGGTCGGAGAGTTTTCCGGCCGGAATCGGAATCGGCCCCTATATCTTAATTATAGTATAATGTAAACTGGCTAAAGAGTCACCGGGGCCAGTTATGGCCTATCTGTAGGGCCGATTTAGTTTGTTCAAGCTATGCGGAGGCACAGTTCTTCCTTATACACTGTCGGGTCAGCCCAATGGGTCATGACTGAGCTGCGTAGTTCCTGATGGGAATAATGCAACAGTACCTCCTGAGTCAGAGTCTGTGTTCGTCTCATCAGAAGGACTGGTACTGATAGGCGGACGTGAAACGCAGAGAGCCTCAGCAGACCGGAGGGCTTCTTGCCTGCTCTCCATTACCTGTTGGTGAGGTGGGGGACTGGATCCCGTACTCTGTGTGGTGAGACCTTTCTGCGCCTCTGGGGGCCACGTTGTGATTTCAGCTGCGTTGTCTCTGGCGTCTGGCAGGCAATACATCAGGGAAGTTCCTGTCTAGCCAATCCCATGCACTGTCTGGCTTATCAAAGAATAAAGAACGCTGATTGTAATTGATTTTCAGTTTGGCTGGGAAAAGCAATGCAAATGTAAGGCCCGCTGCCCCGACCCGTGCTTTGACTTCTATGAACGAAAAGCGTTTACGCTGAACTGCCAGTGTATAGTCCGGGAATAAGGAGATTCTTGCATTATCTACTTGTAGTGGGCCATTGTCCCTTGCCGCCTGCAACACGTGATCCCGATCTCTATAGTTCAAAATCCTGGCCAATATTGGACGAGGGTTTGCTCCAGGCATTGGTCGATGTGTGGGGACTCGGTGGGCTCGTTCAATGATGAAATGTGTGGATAAACCTGTTGGGGCCACAGTAGATTTCAGCCACTCTTCTATGTAGATTGTTGGGTTGGGGCCCTCTGTTCCCTCAGGAAGGCCCAAGATCCTGAGATTATTGCGTCGAGCCCGCCCCTCTGCATCGTCCACACGGGCTTGTAAGGTTTCTATTTGTTGGCGCATTTGTTTCAATTGTTCATCATGCTCTGTCACTTGGGGCACCACCGTTTCCGATGTTTGCTCTGCAGTCTTGACCTTCTCTGACAGTTTTCTGTGATCGTCTTTTAGCAGATTAAGTTCTGCTGAGATTGTGCCCAATTGATTTTCAATCGCGGATCGGGAGTCACAAATTTCTTTCAGGATCATGTCCAGTTTATCCACTGGGGGATTAACTCTTTACCCATCTCAATGAGATCTTGTAAACTCTTCAAAACCTGGGTTTTCTAATCTTCTTTGTTTAGCCTCTGGTTTTACTCAGCACTGGGGAACCCTGTGGGGTAGCCATGCACTCTATAAAATGCTAGAATAACAATAATAATAATAATAATAATAATAATAGGCATAATAATATGCATGCTGCTCATGAAGAGCAAGAAGAACAAACATCTCTACAAGCACTTGAAAACAGGATCCCCAGAATTGATTTTTAGGGGGCACTAAGTGGGCCACAGGTAAAACTCGTGGGACCACTTACAAAAGGCTATCATAAATAATGTGAGTGTATATATATATATATATATTTATATTTATTTATTTATTTATTTATTTAGAGAGAGAGAAAGTTAGGATTGTGTCCATAGGAAAATGCATTTTTTGTATTGCTATTAACTTTGGCACCGTTTGGCCAATCTCCTTGAACCGTTCCAGAAAGGTGCTACCTTTTGATTAGTTTGTGCATGGAACGTTTAGGGGTAATATGTCAAGTGGGAGCCGAGAAAAAGGGCGTGGCCCTAAAACACATTTTCCCCATTCATTTTTCCGTAGGAAATTTAGACAACCCAAACCTCTGGACGGGTTACCACCAGGTTTGGCAGAAAGCTAGATCTTGATCCAGAAAGAGTGCATTTTGTGCTTTGGTGTAAATCTGTTCAGTAGTTTTGGAGAAATTAGGGATTCAAAATAATTGTATGTCACACTGCAGACAATCCGCGGAGCCAACTGAGATCTTATTGGCTGCCACCACCTCAACCAGGAAGTGGTGGTAGCATCTTAGGACTCGGTACTCAGTTTCAATGTCTACAAAATGATAACAAAAGACATAAGGGGTCAGAGTAGGGATACCCTGACCCCTAGACCTGGTGGTATGGTACCAGAGGGACCCCTCCTGGGGTTCAAAACATTTTTTTTTTAAGTTTTGCCTCAAATACAAGGAGGATCCATGACTCCATGTCAACATAAAAAAGAAACTTAAACAACAAAAAAAAACAGGGTGGGCCAGGGGGGCGATGTGCTTATTTTTATTTGGGAGGGGGAGCATGTGGCTCCTTCCCCAGGCTGTTTATGGCCCTGGAGATCCTGGGGCCTGAAGTATTTTGTAAGGAGAGAGGAGATGCGCGGCATACCTCCCCAGGACCCAATCCCTCGAGCCCAAAGTATTTTTAAGAGGAGGGGGTTGTGAGGCCTCCATCCCCAGGCTGCTTTTGGCCCCGGGGACCCCATCCCCCAAGCCCCACTGTATTTTTTAAGGGGTGGGGCTGCGTGGCCCCCTCCCAGAGCCTGAGCCTTTAAAAGGCCTTGGGGGGCCCCTCCCTCAGGGCCGCTAATGTTAAAAAAAGAGAAGGGTACTGCGCCTCCCTCCTGGAGCCATTAATGGCTCCAGGGACCCCATCCGCCGGGGCTGGCTCACATACTGTGTCCTGGGGAGCCCACCCCTAGGACACAGTAGTTTCTCTGCCTGCACTGGCATTGGCAGGGAAACTTGTGTTTGCTCTTGCCTGGTGGCCCTGACCAGAGTTGGGATCGCAGCATTTGGTCCAGGGTGTTTGGGCACAGGCCATGTGGCCAACACCAAGCTCCGCAGGGCCAAAGGTCGTGTACCGCGGGGGTTGGATTTATAAATTCTTAATCAAATATTACTTTATGTTTAAAAAAAACATAGAAATTCACTGAAAAAACCAAAGGTTAAAGTAACGTTATAGTTAGATGACATTTTTAGTAACAATATAACATTTTAATATCTAAGAACCACAGAAATTCAACAGTTATAGCTATAGTTATCTCAAGTAACTTTAACTCATGCCCTAAGGTAATTATAACTGACACCCTTGCCACGCACTGCTAATTACACCACATATTACATCCATTATGACATCATTGATAATATCACTGAAAAATTTGCAATGAAATCATTGATGAGAAAACTGTGCCTGGTGGGGGCACAAGTTATAGTTCCCTTAAGTCATGAGTTATAGTTACTTGAGATAACTATAACTATAACTATAACTGTTGACTTTCTGTGGTTTTTAGAGTTTAAAACATTACATTGTTACTGAACATTTCACCTAACTATAATGTTACATTAACCTATGGTTTTTTCATTGAAAAAAAAAAAGATATATATATATTTTACAGGGACGTTATAGTTAGGCTCACGTTTCACTCGTACAAAACCTGAGAAATTCAGCAGTTATGGTTAGCTGAGCTAACTGTAACTTACGCCCCCACAATGCACTGCTTATGATGTCACATATTACATCACTCATGACATGGTCATTGACATCACTGATGACATCACTGATGACATCATCCAGTGATTGTGAGTGTTTTCTAAAAGTTACTGAGTGTTAAACATATATACTAAGGTGAGTGGCTGTGGGAGTGCATGTATGAGTAGGTAGTGGGTGTATAAGTGTTTTATAGAAGAGTGAGTGGGTATGTGACAGACTGTATACATGAGTGAGTGGGTGGGTGAGATTTTGTATGGGTGAATGAGTAGGTGTGTCAGTGGGTGTTTGAGTAAGTGAGTGGCTGTGTGAATATCTGTATGGGTGAGTGTGCGGGTGTGTCAGTGGCTGTAAATGGTGAATGAGAGGGTGCATGCATGGCTGAATGGGTGACTGAGCAGGTACATAAGTGTCTGTATGGGTGAGTGAGAGGGTACATGAGTGGCTGTATAGGTGCATGAATGGGTGTCTAAGTGGGTGCATGGGTAAGTGAGTAGTTGTGTGAGTGGTTGTGGGAGTGAGTCAATGGGTGTGTGAGTTGCTGTATGGGTTAGTGAGTGAGTGTGAGAGAGGTTGTAAGGGAGAGTATTTGCTTGTCTCAGTGACTGTATAGATGAGTGAGTACATGTGGTAGTATACATACGAATAAGGTGGGTGTGTGAGTATCTCTATGGGTGAGTGAGTGGCCATGTGAGTGACTGTATGGGTGAGTTAGTAGGTGTGTGAGTAGCTGTATGGGGGAATGATTCAGTGTGTTAGTGGCTGTATGGGCATCTAAGTTGGTGTGTAAGTGTCTGTATGTCTGTATGACTGGATGTGTGAGTGGCAGTATTGGTCAGTGAGTATGTTTCCCTGCTCGCTTGACAGTGGGCAGGGAAACAGATGAAAGCTCTGCTTCCAGCAAACAAGAGCATTTCTCAGCTTTTGCTTGTTAGAAGCGAAGTGATTGCTGTGACTTGGCGGGAGCGGTTAAAGCTCCACTTGGCGGGAATGGTTAAAGCTCAACTTGGTAGGATCGGTTAAAACTCCCGCCAAGCCACAGCAAACAGCTTTGTCTGGGAGTAGGCATCCCGGGACATAGCAGGAGCCAGCACTGGGGGTGGCGGTCCCCAGGGCCATGTATGGCACCAGGAGGGGGGCTGCGTGGCCCCCCTCCTTTGATTTAGAAGGGTCTGTCCCAGAGAGATGGCAGTCCTGGGGCTGAGAAATTTTCTATGAGTCCGCATGCCCCCGGGACCTGGTCCACCTGAGGGCTAATTAGTAGAGAAGCGCGAGAGCCCACGCTTCTTTTTTTAAACATTTTTCAGCACGACTTCCGCCCCAAAAAATGTTTTTTGCCCCAGGCAGACTTCCTGCGGGACCCCCACCAAGAGACCTAGGGGATCGGGGTATTCCTACCCTGCCCCTTCTCATTTTTATAATGATTTTTTTGTGGGGCTTCCTGGTTGAAGCCAATCAGATTTCAGCACGGAGACTGTCGGATCCTCGCAGGGTCTGCGTCACTACATCTACAAATTAGAATTTCTTAATAACTCCGCAACTACTGAACGGATTTATACCAATTGACAAAAAGGTCTCTTTCTGGATCAACAGCTATCTTTTTTTCCAAATTTGGTGGAATTCCGTTCAGCTATTGGGGCTGTAGTTCCTATGGGAATTAACATGGGAAACATACATTTTTGACCCCCTCCCTTTTCTCGGGCCCTGCTTGAAGGATCACCCCAAAACTTTCCATGCACAACAAGAATCACAGTGGCACTTTTTCTGGGAAAGTTCGTGAAGATTCATCAAACAGAGCCAAAGATATGGGCAAGTCAAAAAACTCTTTTCCTATGGAAACATGGTCCTAAGTATACTACCTACTGGTGATGTATTGTTAGACCTGGCATCCTCTGCATGGTTTCCCTTGACTATTTGCCTTCAAACCTCCTGTTTTACTGTTTTTGCTGTCTTCATTTTTGCAGGCTTTAGGAATCTGGGCACTTTACCACTGCTAATCATTTCTAAAGGGCATGTGCTCTATGCTTTTTTTTTTAAACTATTTTTATTGAACATTTCGCATAGCTTTACAATGACAGTACAATTCACATGGTGTACAGACAGAGATTCAGCATTGTGCAGATATTCATTCTTTCGTTTTCCAAAGTATAGACCTATCAGTTCAATCCCATGTGCCCAAGTGAGTCCCAAAAGTACGCACAATAGAAAGCATTCAGTAAGGTGCGTTCATTCACTAGTATCAGACTCAGACTCTTCTAATGGGGGGGTTCACATATATTGCCCCGATAGGCGTTCCAGCCTCCCCAGACCTTCATCCATTTTTTAGGACACCCTCCCTGGATATATACTGATTTTTCCGCCATCATCGCCATGTCCATATCTTTGCACCATTGATTGAGAGTAGGGCAATGTCTGGATCCCCAGCGTTGTGCAATGTTTCGTTTTGCTACCGTCATGCCTAAAGTTACCCAGTCCTGAGCAACCGTGTTCAAATCAGTCTGGCAGTATTGTAACATGTGTGACCTGGGAGAGTGTGCGCATCACCGCCATCCAGTAGTACACTATTTTCGGGCATAGCCAAATAGTATGGTAGAATGTACCTGCTTCTCCCATTGCCTGAGACAGAGCGGCGTATCTGCGCGATGTATTTTATGTAAGAGTGTCCTAGTGTAGTACGTGCGGTGTAGGATTTTCAATTGCACTAATCTAAGTCTTGATGGTATTGCAGCCTCCCTAGGGGATGCAAGTGCCTCCTGCCAGTCAGCCTCGTCAATGTCCCCCAACTCTCGCTCCCACACGGCCTTCAGTGTTACTGTGGGATCCGAGCGATTATTTACTATTTTACGGTAGGTCAGTGAGATTGCCTTTTTGTGAAGATGGTCTGTTAAAAGCCTATCCTCTAGTGGGGAGGATTCTTCGGGTCGCGTACCCGGCGGTAGGAGGGACTGAAGTGCATGCCTGATCTGCATGTACCGAAATAGTTCTGTCTGCGCTAAGCCGTAGGTGGCCTGTAGATGGGCAAAGGTGACCACCTCTCCCTTCTGCCACAAATCCCCAACTTTCGATATTCCTATTAAATCCCAGCTGTGAAAGCCCTTGGTATTGCCCAGCATCCCGAGTCGCTTTGTATCCCATAAAGGCATTGCTTGTGTGACCACCCCTTCCCAGCCTAATGTGCGTTGCGCCTCAAACCATATGCGTAGCATGTGCGACGTTGGACCAGTGAGATTGAGTTGTTTCTTCTTGTTGTAAAGTGCCCCCATGATCCCAGACAGGGCTAGAAGGTGTCTATCCATCCGAAATGCTGGATCCTCTTGGGGGACATGGAGCCATTGGTTAATAGCCACCAGCTGGGAAGCCCAATAGTATACTCTGATGTCGGGAAGAGCAATCCCACCATCATACCAGCTTCTGGTGAGTTTGTGCATTGCTATACGGGGAGTTTTCCCGTCCCAAAGCAATGTCGTCACTTCCGCATTGATCGCTGCGAAATATGTAGAGGGGACAGGGAACGGTGTATTCTGCAACGCGTATAGAAACCTGGGGAGCGCCATCATTATAAAAAGGGCAGCCCTTCCCAGTAGCGTCAATGGTAGTGTGCGCCAATGCTTGACGTCTTTTTTGAATCTTGCCAGGGGCTGTGTCAAGTTTTTTTCCGTAAACTGTGCATGGTCATGCGTTACGAATATCCCAAGGTACTTAAATCCGTTCGTTACTATCTGAAGTGCGCACCCACGCGGGAGCCGCGGTGGGGAGCCATGTAGGACATAGAGAAGCGACTTTTCCCAGTTGATGGTGTACCCTGATACACGTCCATAGGCCGCACATATATCCAAGAGGCGGTTGATGGATCGTGCTGGGGACGCTAAGTATAATAATATATCGTCCGCATAGAGCGAAATACGGTCCTCCCAGTCACCGGCCCATCGCAGCCCCCGTATCACCAGGTCCTGCCTGATCCATGCCGCCAGAGGTTCAAGTACTATTGCAAATAGGAGTGGTGATAACGGACAGCCTTGTCTTGTCCCTCTACCCAATGGGAATTCAGCTGATAGATGGCCGCTTACTACTACCTGCGCCATTGGCCGAGTGTACAATAATTGAATCCATGCGCAAAATTTTGGCCCGAATCCCATATGTTTAAGGACTGCGAAAAGGAAGGGCCACTCCACTAAGTCGAACGCCATTCGCGCATCCAGCGAGAGTATGGCTGCATCCTCTGCTATAGTCGATCTATGCTCCATCACGCCATGCGATCTTCTGAGATTCAGCGCTGTGTTGCGGTGGGGCATAAATCCGGATTGATCCGGATGGATCACCGCTGACAAGTGTTGTTGCAGCCTAGTTGCTAGCGTCATGGCAAGTATTTTTGCCTCTGCGTTGAGGAGGGAAATCGGTCTGTAGGATGTACACTCTTGTGCAGGCTTGCCAGGTTTATGTATTGTAAATATAGTGGCAAGACGCTGGTCCCTTGGCAGGATCCCTTTGTCTAAGCTATCTACGTACATGGCCAAGAGGTGTGGTACGAGTTGAGGAGCTGCTCGTTTATAGAATTCGACCGGAATCCTGTTGGGTCCTAACGCCTTCCCCGTGTGTAGCGCTCTGATTGCCTGTGTAAGTTCCTCCGGTGTGATGTCCTCATCTAGGGCTGTTATTGCATCTGCGCCTAAGGTAGGCATGTGTATATCGTGTAGGAATGCGAGGTTCTCCTCCACCGTTGCGGTGGCTATTGGTGTGTACACTGTCTGGTAGTGTGTCGCAAGCGCTTCAGTGATTTGCTGTGGCGCAGTAACTAAGCCTCCGTCATTTAATCTGATCTGAGTTATCCAGTTATTCGCTCTTTCTTTCTTTCCCAACCAGGCCAATAGACGGCCTGCTTTATCTCCCTGTTCGTAAATCATATGTTGTGTTTTGGTAAGCCTACTAGAGGCCTCTTCACGCGTGAATGCTCCATACTCCCGCTGTGTCAGGTGTAGTCTGTGTGATGTGCTCTATACTTAAACATGGTACTACATTGACTTATTCACAAATTGCATATTTAATATACTTATAGGTCACTAGTAAAGTGCATTACATGTGCCCAGGGCCTGTAAATTAAATGCTACTAGTGGGCCTGTTGCACTGATCGGGCCATTGGAAGAAACTTTCTGTCAACTAAGCCAATGGGGGATTCGTTGACAGAAAACTGGCAGCCCGTCTGACTCTAAATGAGGTGGGTGGACTGAGGGTTTGGGGGACAGGGTACTCCATTTCTCTAAATGAAACTCTAAATCAACTCCTATTTCTGAACATTGGCAAAGGGTTTATCTAATCCCTCTTCCCCATTTAGTCAACAATACCCACCATGATTTATTGCAGCATTGATTCTATTTTAACAGATCTCATTTATTTCATTCCTATGTGTATTTTGCACAAAAATATATACCATGGGAGTACCTTAGCAGCCAGGTAATGGACCATCTTTTCAACACAGCATCAACTGTGAAATTGAGTCTGACACATGTGAAACTTACTAATATGTTTTTCAAACAAAATATACAAATATGGTTTTAGTGCAATGAAAAATATGTAAACTCATTATTTAGTTATTGTTAAATATAATACTAACGGTGTTAGAATTCTAGAGACTAAACCTGTGATAATAGTGGTAAAAATGATTCGGTCATACAACGACTTTGCACTTTTAAACATCATTTTTTACATTCTGCACACATGTATGTTACTCCACAAGGCTGCTGACAGATGGAAAGTAAAACTAAAGCCCATCTTAAAACAGCATTTAAATTACAGTAATTTATGAGGCTAAGGGCATGATTATGAGTTTCAGCGATCCTGGAGTGGGCGGCTCCCACTGCTCCACTCCTGGACCGCCGAAACTCATCGCCGCCTGCCCGCCAGATTACAAGTAATTTTGAGGTCTGGCGGGCGGGTGGCATGGCGGTCTCGCGGTGGTGCTGTTTAAAGGCTCATTGTGAGACTTAAAAAGCACCGCCGTGGGTCCGCCAGTGCACGTTCCTGCACAGGAAAGAATGCACCATGTTGTGCATTCCTTCCCAGGCAGGAACTGGGGGTGCAAAACTACAGGGGGTCACAACATGTGCCCCCCTGCATGCACCCCTGAGCACAGGGGCAAGAGTTGCCTCACGGGCACCCTTTTCATGGCGGTGCGACCTCCATGAAAAGGGTGGTGGAGAGACAACTCAAAATATGCTTGGTGGTGCCCCAGCGGCACCGCCAGCATATTTTGGCCTCGAACCGCTGCCAGACCGCTGCAGGATCCTCGATCCGTGGCAATAGCAGTGCCACACTTATAATACTGCTGGTGGTCCCGCAGTGTGGCGGTGGTCGGACCGCCGCCACGACTACGGACGTAGTTGTAAAAAGGCCCTAAGATATAAAGACCTCACAACACCCCCAAAAGAAAGACTATTCACAATTCAGCTTCTTTGAGACCAGCTTTAATTTACTTTTTATGTAGTGAACAAATAAAAAAAAAAGCCAAACCTGACTTACAAAAGGAGTTTTTTTGCTTTCATGATTACATCCTGCTAATTGTTGCACCATTATCATCCGATTAAGTACTCTTTGTGATTGCAAATACCTGTGTAGTGTAGCATGTTTATATTTAATTCTCACATTAATCCTTAGATTTATGTGTTTCGAAATTCTAAGCAACTTTATGCAAAAATTTAAAATGTAACAACAGTTTGAAAGTGAATGTTAAGTATATTCAGCCCATTCAGACAGATGCACAATATCCTGGAAGAAAATAACCTTCTCTGAGTTTAGCACACAGGCTGTGCCACGGGAGGGGCACTAAATTCATGCGGATTTCAATTTTGCACAACCTGAAGACGATGACGGACAAAAATCGAGTTGCTACATTTCTATGATTGTCCCTCTCCATAGCTTTCTAAACAATCTATCACTCCTTCCTCCTACAGAGACTACAGGAGCTTGTCACCAAATTAAAATTGCTAGACTGGATGTTCCCTTACATCTCCGGCTGATACTGATTATATTACCTCCTTTTAGCACCAACACTGGTGCACCTTAAGGATTGATCATCTCACCACTCCACTTCAACGGCTACCTCATCCTGCTCTGCACCTCAAGCTGGGTCTGGTGGCTTAATGGACTAATGCGTCCACTCTAGGAGCCTGTGTTTGACCACATGGTCACAGGTTCAAATCGCGGTGGGTCCACTCAGCCTTTCATCCATCTGAGGTCAATAAAATGAGCACCATTGAGTTGGGTAACAATAAACATCTGTTATTCAGCACCTTGAGACCCTCCCTTGGGTGATACGTGCGCTTTACAAATACACATGTTATGTTATGTCATATGTGAACGCACCACGGCTTAAAGTGGCACAGAAAATGCATAAGAAATAGGACACTTAGGCGTTCTTTCGCTGTTTTTACCCCTTCTTGAATTCCAGGCAGTTTCTTGGCTTTCTGTGGGGTGGGAGGTCTAAAGTTCTAAACCTTTAAAGAGAAGAATATTCCCCTGATGCTTTTCTCCTTAGCAAATGGCCCTGTTCTGTAAGTATAATTGCAATTTAACTTCAATGAAGAATGGCCTTTTGCCATGAGCAATGCAGAGTGCCTTAAAGGCAGATCATCTGGC
Organism: Calotriton arnoldi; assembly: GCA_963921515.1. NCBI lineage: Eukaryota > Metazoa > Chordata > Amphibia > Caudata > Salamandridae > Calotriton > Calotriton arnoldi. The sequence goes on from CAWUFW010012529.1 coordinate 55,081, forward strand.
TTTGTACAGCCTGTGACATACTTATAGGGCAGGTGTGATATGGTCACATAAGCAAAGATGTAGTAGTTGTTTTGTTGCTGCATTTAGATTCTTAACAGTCTGTGGAACAGGATACCTGGGTAGAAACTGTTGTACTGCGGGTGAAATATGGCAGGGTAATGATGACCTGGAGTTTTTCTGGGAATCCTCGATGGGGGGAAATACTTTAAAGAGTCCACCTGGTGTAGAAAGTGTTTTTTGTTACTTGCTTCACTGGAGTATGTGAGCACCTCTAATTTCTTTCTGTTGATGCTAGTGGAAGGCCCAGTTCCTGAGGTCAGATGTTTTTGGCTAGAATCTCTCTTTTGGTTCAGTTTAAGATGATTACTTAGCATCATAGCTTGAAGGCATGCAGCAAAGGTCTACTCGTGAGGTCTGAAGGTCCCTCGGGTTCCCAGGTTTTGATGTTTTGAGCATCACCTACCATTGTTCTAGATTGGGGTGAAAGACTGCTTGAGGTGCAGAGCAGGATGAGGTAGCCGTTGAAGTGGAGTGGTGAGATGATCAATCCTTAAGGTGCACCAGTGTTGGTGCTAAAAGGAGGTAATATAATCAGTATCAGCCGGAGATGTAAGGGAACATCCAGTCTAGCAATTTTAATTTGGTGACAAGCTCCTGTAGTCTCTGTAGGAGGAAGGAGTGATATATTGTTTAGAAAGCTATGGAGAGGGACAATCATAGAAATGTAGCAACTCGATTTTTGTCCGTCATCGTCTTCAGGTTGTGCAAAATTGAAATCCGCATGAATTTAGTGCCCCTCCCGGGGCACAGCCTGTGTGCTAAACTCAGAGAAGGTTATTTGTTTCAAGGATATTGTGCATCTGTCTGAATGGACTGAATATACTTAACATTCACTTTCAAACTGTTGTTACATTTTCAATTTTTGCATAAGGTTGCTTAGAATTTCGAAACACATAAACGTAATGATTAATGTGAGAATTAAAAATAAACATGCTACACTGCACAGGTATTTGCAATCACAATGAGTATTTAATCGGATGATAATGGTGCAACAATTAGCAGGATGTAATCATGAAAGCAAAAAAGCTCCTTTTTTAAGTCAGGTTTGGCTTATATTGTTGTTGTATTTATATAGTATAGCACGTCATACCCATGACAAGGTACCAAAGCACATTGTAGAAGAGTAGCATGCTGCTCGGTTGTGCTTGGATGGAGGCATTTGAGTATGAAGTGTGTGCGTTGTTTTGGTGTTGTAAATGATAGCCAGAGCTGTGCTATTATTCTGTTCATGGGTATGACCTACTATACTATATAAATACAATACAATGTAGAAAAGAATTGATATATCAAAGCTATTTGTTAGTGGAAACAAAACATAAAAGCTCATAACATCATACCGTGGTATTAAGAAACGCTATATAAAATATGTTATTATTATTATCATTATTATTTAATTAATTGATTGATTGCATAAAGGCAATGTATCCTTGTGCAAACTGTACTCCAGATGCCAAATGAAAGCTTCCTGGTGCGTGATGAGCTGCCATATGGCACAAAGTTACCTCCACTTTGCTGTTTTCTCTTGGGTAAGTGGCACCTGATCGCTTACTACAGGGTGGCTCACCGGGGATGGGCCTCGAAGAGGGTGCCAGGCTCAGCTGGCACAGCAGCCCCCATGCATTATTTTCCTTGCTGTATTCCTGCTCTTCTCTGCACTGCTGTTCAGCCGCGGCCCGTGCAGGTAAGAGCGGTTGGAGGTGAGGCCAGGTTGAAGGGGATTCGACAGACAACCACGAGGGAAAATTAAATAAATAATTAATTTTCCCTCATCGTCGTCTGTCGAAATCCACCTCCACCCGGCCCCACAGCCCCACCGCCCCACCGCTCTTACCTGCACAGGCCGTGGCTGCTGCTGTTACTGCTGCTGCAAACATTGCATAAAGTGGCACCTCATCTATTGGGGCAAAACTGTGAGCCGCCGCCACCATTAATTAAAAGTACCAGCAACACAAGGATTGGTTTGGTCAAAATGGTTGAGATTGGCGTGTGTTTGCGGCCTGTGCTCAAAAGTCAGCGTGGGGTGGGAGGTTGCAGAGCGCAGCCAATCACTCTGTGCCTCTATTATCAAGTCACTCAGTGGCTGTTCATGGTACTGTCTCTTGCAGGTGACACGATGTTCTTCTCCTTGGTCACAGCACCAGTTAAGGCAGAGTTCTTCAATCTGTGGGACGCGCCCCCCTGGGGGGGGCGAGACACCCTCTCAGGGGGTCGCGCACTCCACACTAAACTCTTACTTTTGTTTTCCACTGTCCCTACGGACCAGCAGCCAATCAGCGGGGGTTCTGCGGTAACGGAGGGCTGTAGGGGGGAGAGAGGGGAAATCAATGGGGCACGACGTGCCCATGCTTTTGTATATTTTCAAGAGCTAACCGTCCCAAGACGGGGTTAATTCCTAGAGCTGAAATGCTTCAGCTGCAGTGGGATTCAACGAGTGTCCTCTGCTATGAAACCGAAAGCAACAAACATTTCAGCTCTAGGAATTAACCCAGTCCTGGGACAGTTAGCTCTTAGCTCTTCCCAGAAAGGAGTCAACGTTTCTCATAAAATTACACAGGCATCTCCTGTGGTATCAATGCCCCTGTTTATAGCCTCATTCCAGGGCTGTGGTAACTTCAGAATCTGCAGAAAACAGTGTTTGTGCCCATTTTAGAATTACGAATTCTGCGCTAAGAGAGCTTGGACCTTAGATTTTAACCACTTAAAGTCCAGCAGGGCACTTTACATAAACCACACCCTGGAGTTCCACTGATTATACTGCAATGCATGTCCTCTGCTTCCACCTTCGACACGCCATGCACGGTTTGCCTGCTATGAATGTCTACATTTACCTAGTTCCATCTCAGTTTGCATATTTTTGTATTCTCGCATTGTCTTGAAGTGCTTCAAAGTGCCTAAAGGTGACAAGATACCATCACTGAAATACAACACGTAAATAGGGAGATAACATCTGTGGAGACGTCCACTGTGCTACACCTGCGCCACCCGAAACCCAGGGGTTTCAAAATTTATCAGAACGTTAAATCAATTGCCTTCTTTACAGGAATAATTAGACAATCACAGAGATCCCCACCCTTTCCACTGCTTCTGGCTGAGGGTTCTATAACCTTTCTATTTATTCTACTCGTACGACTTTCATACTTCAGTATGTCATCCAATAAAGTGCGACGGGCACCTACTCTGGACCAGAAGGATGAATGTCCTCTCGGCTACACCCGCCTGGCTGGAGGCAATGCAGGTGTAATTACCAGCATTGAAGGCCTGCACCTGAGAAATGCTGGGAGAAAAGGGGAGGAGAGTAAAAGTGACACAGTTGGTTTATGTCTTGCTTTCAGTTACTGCACATCTTCCTTCAGTATAGGACAGAGGGGCAGCAACACCCATGGACTCTTGTTGTAAAATGTGCCCTAAACATTGGTTTACATGCCATTCCCACAATGCATTGCACATTTGAAGGTGATGTCCTACATGTGTGATGTTGTCTGCGCTTCTGTATCAGTGCCCCCCCACCCTTTGACCTGTGCTGTCTCTTGGAGCTGTAGGACACCATCAGGCGCGCAACGCCCATAGGGCTAAAAGGGCTTCAGCCCCCTCCCCCCCCCGTCGTGTGTCTCAGCCCGTGCTGCTGCTGCTCGAGCTGCTGTGGGCTCAGCTGGGTAGTGTCTGGAGTTTTATCTCCAGCACGCCTTAGTTTTTCACAGGTCTTTAAAGACCATTTGCATATTTACATATCTTTGGAAATTGGTTACCAAGGCTTAGTTTTTTTTCCTGGTTCCAGTACCCCCTGAGCCCCCACTCTGCCTATTCCTTACATTGGTATTTTACATTTAATGCCATAGCGTGAGAATGCATTTCATGAAAAGGAATATAAAGTAGGGTTGCCAAAAGAAAAATACCAGCCATTTGTTGTTTAAAGAGCCTGCAAAGGCCTCATCTTGACAATGGTAGGGGTATAAACAAAATAGTATGTATTCATTTGTAAAGTCTTTGTTCCCTTTAATTATCAGTCATGGATCATTCAGGCAGCCCTAGAACACAATTAAAAATGTTTTCTATTTATATTTGCTGTTCCAAGTATGCACAGATAAGTGCTGAAAATACGGCTTTAGGTGACTGTTTATTTTTGTACAGCAGGAACATCGATTTAAGAGATGGCAACCCTAACCATAGGACTGGAAGTTTGTTGCAAGATCAGCACATTATTTATTTCCTCCACCTGCACTCAGAATGCACTTGCGCTGGTCACCCTGTCCCTCACCCTGCAGTCACACGAGCACACTACTCAACCTGCACTCATGTGACACTTCACTCACCTGTCCCCCTCACTGCTCAATCTGCAATCTCACTCAAATAATCCCATCACTAACCATACATTCATTCGTCCCACTCTGCACTTACATCCGCACCCAAATTCATATGATCACCTCAATCACCCTGCAGTCACTCCTCTTACCCTCCTCTCACACTGTTGCATTGCTCACCGTGCACTCACATGGGCACTCCTTCCACCCACACAGCGCAGAGGGTTAATGTGCCTGCTACAAAGAATGTGTACCATGCAGATCAAAGAACTGAGTGTGAGTAAACTATGAGTAGCGCGATAAAAAAAAAAGAAATGTTTGTCATAAAGGTGCTATTGAGAGATGAGGTGCATTGTTGGTGAGTAGTAGTGAGGGAATTCATGGAGAAGGAGGAAATGGGGGAGGGGGCACCAAAAAAGACTGTTGCACTGTGTGCGACCAGTGCTAGGGCCAGTCCTGGCTGGGAGTGTTAGCCCCCCGAAGTTCAGGTCTAGTTGCGCCCCTGTACACAAGTATTGGCATGTCGTGCCCCATCAAGGTTTTCGTCCTAAATTACAAAAGTACACATTTACATGCACTGTAATCCAGCCTTTCAGGGGGGCCCTTGATAGAGACAGCTCTGTTTTTGCCCTGATGGCCTGGAATAATTCCTAAACAGATTCTTGTGATTACCGTTTTTTTCCCCATTTTTTTTTAATGTGATTGATGTGAGAGAGTCTATTACTATTTGCAGAGAAATGTGTTTGTTTGATGCAACAACCATAAAAAAGTTTATTTTAGATCAAAACGGGTCCACGCATATGAGAAATTGAAGGATGTCACAGATATTATTCGCTGTAAAATTAGTCGGCTGCTGCTGTGTTACAACGGTGAAAACACACATCACTATCTCTGAATATTAGATGTAAACACTTTTAGAATTTCTGGATGTGGAGCAAACCTGAGGATGGCAGTAGCAAAAATCCATCCACAGACTGACCGTCTCTGTGGCGAAAAACAGGCACACACGTCACATTAATGTTGGTGGTGTTATTATCAATCTATGTCATGTGTAAAACAAAGCACCCTAGTAAAAACAATTTGTGCACATATTATCTTGGAAAACTGTGTTTTGAGCTGTGTAATAAGCCTCTGCCATTTAACCACACCCACTCACAAACCTGCAGTTTACTAAACACTCTAATTGTGTTAAACATTATTTGCCGGATATGGCCTGGGATATGTGGGTGGCGGTCGATTATTTAGTGTACCAGATTCCAGAAATTTGTCAGGTGGTGGGGGGGCCCGACATCTAAAACAATTCAGCTGGGGGGGCTCAACCTACAAAAGTTTGAAGACCTCTGAGTTAAGGCATTGCGCACTCGGGGAGTTGAAGAGAACAGGTACTTTTGCCCACTCGTCCTCCAGCCAAACAAAGCAAGTGCTTGCAGCGGCTAAGTTTGGACTTGCCCCTGTCGGTGGTAAAGTAAGTGTATTGAGCAAATTCAACTTTACTCAACATCAGTTCAGTCAGAGTAGTCACATCAAACCGCTGTAGCATAGGGCTATATTGGCATGAGATTTATCAGATCAATGTATGAAAACTGTCCTGATAAGAAATGAACATGTTCAGTTAGATGTTGTCAGCTCATAAGGGCTGTAGTCAGGAAGGGGGGGGGGGCGAATACCCCCAACACCACGCTATATCCTCAATGTAACCAAACCTTAAGCAACGACTCTATTCACCTGCAAATGCCAATAAAGTTATATTTATAAAAAATCGATCTCAGTAGCATGGTTCAGCTGGTAATTAAATTTATACTGTATTTACTCTCCTTTGAGGCACACCCTAAGAGGGAATCTTGGGTGTCGCAACAATGTAATCTGGACACCTCTGCCTTAAATTTTACATTCTGAGGTCAGAGCTCGGATTATTATACTGCAGTAGCTCGGAAACCCCAGAGGCACACTGATGTAGCCAATGAGCAGTTTTGATTCTGCACAGTTTGCTCGGAACATGGGGGCATATGTACAAGCCCCTATCACCACCACAACGCCACTTATATCGACATTGTGGTGGCGATAGGGGCTGCGCCTTATTTACAAGGCAGCGTTACGCCACTAAACGTGGCTTAACGCTGCCTTGTAAATAAGGCCCCCTTTCACATATCCCCCACTGTGCTATGGTTAGCGTGAAAGGGGTGGGCAGTGGGTGTTGCGGTGGGCGTTCCACCGCAACACCCATTCATTTTGACACTGCCCCATATGTACGAGAGTGGCGTACATAGGAGGCAGCGCCAAAATTAAGACCAGGTAAAACGAGGAGAAATGCATCATTTCTTCTCGTTTTTGCTTTTTCCATGTGTGCTGCATTGTGCAGCACACATGGAAAAAGCAAAATGCCATAGATTGTTTATGTACAGGAAGGTGTCCCTTCCTGTACATAAACAATCCTTTAAAAAAAATGCCATTTTGTGACTTTCATGTGTGCTGCATGAAGCAGCACACATGACAGTTACAGAATGGCATTTTAGGATTGTTTATGTGCAGGAAGGGACACCTTCCTACACATAAACAATCCTCCCCTGTACGTAGACACCCTTGCACTATGGTGCAAGGGTGCCTGCGTTGGCGCTAAGTTGCTAAACTTAGCGCCATCGCAGGGGGAAACGCAAGGCTGCACCACATTCTTGTAGATATGGTGCAGCCTTGCGTTTCAGAAGTGGCGGAGAGAGGCGTTAAGTCAGGAAGGCTAACGCCTCTCTCTGCCACTTCCTTGTACATATCCCCCATTGTGCTATAGCGCCGGCTTGAGAGCAGAGGCTGAAAGAATGGAGTCGCCATAGGTCAGTCAGTTCTTCCCTTCTGTTCATCAGTCCTCTCGAGGGGGGGGGGTGGTTGTGCTGATCATTGCGCTTAATTTTCTGTGTTTTGCAATGTTTCGCACAAATTTATTCAGAATAGATGTTCAATAAAAACGTGTTTCTTGTTTTAAAATAGCCTATTTAAAAAAATATATAGCGAAATATGTAGACTATGTTGCACACATGCCTTCATTACTTAACACAGAAAATGTCATAAAATATATGCCGCACACATGCAGTCGCAGCATTGCATCATGGATTGTTGCAGCATGGGAGCTGGGAGGTACGGGACCTCACCAGCCAGGAGAACCCTGCTTATGCACAACATTGATGTTGTTTGGCGTCTTCTCAGTCTCTGGAAGAAAGGCATGTGTTGTAAGTTGTGATATCTGTTGTTGGCCCGTGTTTGCAAGTAGAAATGTAGCAGACAACCCAGTGTTGTCTTAAGGCTTTTTCGGGCCCCAGGCAAGACATATATTGGGGCCCCCATCTGTAACAACTTTACATTTTATTACCCACTTTTGTGTCAATTGTAGCCCGCATGATGCCAAACATCCGGAAAAGGGTTCCACACACATACATTTGAAATATGCCTTTCTGCGGCTCCAAAAATCCTTAAAATGACACTAGGCAAAGAGATACAGAAGTAGAGAAAAGCGTAGAGAAGAAGAGAGGTTCAAATACAGAAACAGACAGAGGTGAGCTAAAGAGAGATAAAGTTTACTTTCCCAGGGGGCACCCTTAGAAGTTGGAGGCAATTGCCCACTTTGCCCATGCCTTAAAATGTCTCTGAGAAAACGTTCGCTCTGGAGATCCTTCTGTGGTTCACTTTGAAAGAGGTGCATCTCCACTTGTCCGCCTGACCAACGGGGATAATGACAGCGCTAGCCTTCTCCACTAAATATCAGACTTTACCACACATTGTTTTTCAATAGTACACTTTATAACACAATTCTTACAACACTGGACTTTACAATGCATTACAATGAAATGATATATAAATTACATTTCTAATATTATTTTCAGTGGCGTCTGGTGACATTTGAAAGTGGTGGGGCATAAAATGTGTGGTGGAGCGCACGGCGGCCAGCGAGCGTAGCGAGCGAGCCCTATTGGCATAAGGAGGGTTCGGGGGGGCTTTCCCCCCGAGAAAATTTTGAAAAAGAGTGGGCAAATGGTGCATTTTCAAGCAAATTTGCGAAAGCAAGAAGGTTAAAAAAGCAATTGTGAAAGTACAGTTATTACATTAATAAAGAGATGTCAATGTCATATAATAACATAGGTAGTTGCTTATTCAGTATAATCACATAACTTTATAACAGACTTCGAGATAACAATGCTGAGTACCATTCATACATAGCACATTTGCCATCAAAATGCTCTTTTTTTAAGCATTCACCTTATCTGTTTGAGCTTGTAAAATAAGTAAAGCAGTGGTAGCTGGTGATTTTTCAAAGTGTAAAAAAGTTAGCCCCAAGTGAGCCCAACCGATATAAGTCAAGATCAAGGGGAGGGGGTTCTTCCTCTGAGAAGTTTTTGAAAGAAAAAAAGATCAAATAAGGCATTTTAAGCTAATTTAGACAAAAAAAATGAAAAAGCAATAAGAATCTAGACCACATATAGGGTGCACGACAACTGAGTTGCCTCTTTGTTAAAGGCATTATTGTAAGGAGGGAGGCTGAACACTTCTAGTAAAGTACACCTGCACCCCAGTAAGCAGTCTAGGGACATAGTGTTGGACTAAACCTGACTTGTATTTTTATTTGTCACAAATCTAACATAAAATAAAAACATAAGTGGGCAGTGTAAGGCACAATACCCACCATGAAAGCTTAAATGTGAAAGCACACTTCCTTCTGTAATAACTAAGACATACACAGCGACAGTCCTATCCTGCCTCGGCATTGTGGCTTTTATTGAAAAAAGGACACTAGACGGAATACATAATCTCCCAAATACATTCCATAACTATTTCTCACAACGAAACATCGATCACATGCATCAGTGTACAATGTTGTTGCTCTATAAAATATAAAAGCCAACAGTTGAAAAACTGCTGAAAAAAATATTTAAAAATCATAACAAAGCACAACAGTGCATCACTGCTGCATAATCGGTAGAATTGCCTGTAAATTGGACAGTCACCCGAGGTCAGCTCTGTGCCCCCAGAAACATCAAAGTCCAAGATCATATAGGTGTATTGCAAGGTATGGGAGTTTGCATGCACTTTACCTGCTGCAGACAATGTTTGTGGTAGTACCAGAGAAATAAACAGTAAAAGCAGCCTTCCAGACAATAAAACAGGAGCACAAACATTAAAAAAAACTGCCTACTCTTTCCATTATTAAACGTTACCTCACTGTGTTAGTGATGACTTCACTCGGCCTCAGGAGTCTGCTGAGAGAAGGGTTCCCACTTCACCTCTACTCTCGCCTTCTGTCAGCAGAATCTGTTGCGCAAATTGCACTGCATTTTACGCTACTAAGTTAAAGGCACCAAATGGCGTGCCAGCCACCTAGCTTAGGCTGCAAGGAGCCTTTGATGCGGTTTCTAACACTTGCAATAATGTGAAACTCTAAGTAGGTATTCTGGGTTTGCAGACCTCTTTACAGCACTAAAGTGAAATAACGTGCTCTCTCTGACGTACTTTGGGTGCTCTCGGACACCAATCTATAAATAGGAGCAGATCGGCTTTGTTTGGCACACATGTATCCATGTCATAAAGTTGTGGCGGAACCTGCCATTGAGCAGCACTGATACTTGGTCCTGAATCCGAAAGTGGACCCAGCTTTAATTTTAAGAACCCCGAGTGAAAGTGCACCCTGCTTTAATTTGAAGAACCCCGAGTGCTTTCTGCCCTCTTACTCTCCCTGCTCTGCCAGTGGTTCTCTAATTACCCATCTGCCTCCTTCTACCCCTCTCTGACTCTGCCCTTCTGCCCTCTTACTCTCCCCTCTCTGCCTGCGGTTCTCTTACTGCCTCTCTTTCTCTGCTCTCCTACTCTCCCCGCTCTGCCTGTCTTCTGTCTGCCCCTCTGTCTCTGCCCTACTCCGCGCTCTTTCTCTCGCCGCTCTGACTGCCCCTCTGTCTCTGCCCTCTTACAGTCAGAGCTCTGTCTCTGGCCCAACTACCTCTCTCCTACCTCCTGCCACTCTCTGTCTCTGCCCCACTGCTCTCTCTGCCTCCCAGGCTCTCCCCCTTCTTACTCTCCCCTCTCTGCCTGAGGTTCTCTTACTGCCTCTCTTTCTCTGCCCTCCTACTCTCCCCGCTCTGCCTGTCCTCTGACTGCCCCTCTGTCTCTGCCCTGCTCCTCTGTCCCTGCCCTGCTCCACGCTCTTTCTCTCGCCGCTCTGACTGCCCCGAAAAACCCAAAACACAAAGAAGCAACCAACAAAAAACGAGCCTGGCGAGAAAAACACACAGGCAGCTAGTAAAGCACCAAGCAACCAAATGTGGCAAACTACGTCACTTTACAATTAAAGGGTGTCAAGTTTAAAATTAAAATGTACAAATCGGCAGATGCATCAGTTGCGCATCTAGGTGTAAAATCACGCACGCAGTTGCTAATTAAAACTGTGAGGTAAAAAACAAAAGCACACACACTTGGCACTTGCTGATCTAATCATTTTCAGGGACAGTCAGATGGAAACGTAAAATACAAATCACTCACCTCGTGAGACAGGGTGCACCATCTGGACTCTGCAAGCAGTGACGCAGCCACAAGTCCCAGACAACTGCAGTGGACACCTGCGCAACCTTCCCTCCACGCCGCCACCGGGTCCAGGGGTCTGCTGCTGGCTGCCAAACAGTCCATCACTGTGTAGTGCCGTACACGTGTGATGCACCTACAATTCAGCACCGGAAACAGAAAACTCGAGTCTGCGCAGTGTGTCTTCAGGAATCCTGTGGACAAACTGCGCAGATTCAATTTCTACGCTTCCCGCCTGCCTGGAGCCTCTACCCCACCTCTTGCCAACTCGTCACAGGGTGGGACCAACCCCCCGTGATGAGTTGGAAATGGGTGGGGTAGCCATGCTCTTCACTCCCTGATTGACGTGAAGCCCCGGCACTACAGGGCTTAAGCCTGAAGCGCCCGGGGCTAACTTTACCCCCACGTCATCAGGGGGTGGAGACTGATCCTTTGGGCTATGTGTTTGCCGAGCTGATGACCTCACAGGCCTCAGGTTGGTGAGCTCTTCAGCCCGGCAAATAGTTTTCCCAGCATCACTCAGCGTCAGTGACTCAGGCTGGCATTGTTACTTATGGCCCCAACACAGAAAACAAGGATGGCATGTATACGACAGAATTTAGGTGAGTGCAGCAGCCTGCATTTTTAATAACATAAACAGCAAACGCAGTTTTTATTGTGGAGATGGTGATGGGGACAAAAGTAAAGGGGGCGGAGCCCCGACGCCCGGTACGAGAAACCGCCACTGATTATTTTCCAATCTTTATCAAACAAAGTTTTTCACATCGTGAATAATAAAATGATAAAAAATGCAATGGTTTTGTTATGAATATATTTCTAATTCAATTGTAATGCTTATTTTTTCCGTAAAAAAGATTTGTAATAAAAAAATATCTCCAACCAAGATGGCACCCATTTAAAAATATTGTGTTCAACACATTAAGACGCAAAAAAATCAATAAAAAAATCATATTTCAATCACAAATATAAAAAAAAAAATTGTAGCTACTGTAACATGTTTTATTTTTAAAAAACAATTATTTTAATCTAAATACATATATTTAACCAGTCCTCAATTTTATCATCACTGCTCTGATGACAACTGACTGAGGAACACGCATCATGGTGACTGCTTTCTGAGTAGAGAGCCACTTATCCATCAACACATGTAAGTACAGTTTAAAGTGATTGAAACACTGTTCAATGTAGTATTAATTTTACTGTATGTAAAAAATATTTTCAACAGTAATCTACTTCAAGTGACATCCACAAAAAAAGGGCACAAACTACTTTGCAGTACCAATTGATTATCGCTTTTCTATACTAGCACACAGGTAATATTTATTTAAATTTTTTTTAAATGACTGAATTCAACTTGACTACTACCATGCACTTTTCTTTTCAGAGTCGTCCACTTTTAAAAATTTCAAAAATAAATAATTATCTTTCATGCATTCTCTATTCTAGAATAACAAATTTCAGAACAAGATAATGAATCAAACTAAATAACTGCAAATAAATTAATCTTTTGGTCAAAAGGCAAACATTGATCCCAACATGTGTTTTTAAAAGAGTAACTAAGAATCAAAATTATTAAAAACCTAAATAACCAATTAATAACCAACTAACAACCAGTTTAATAAACAATAAAATAAAATCCGCCATAGAACAGCTAAGAAAAAATAATAAACACTTTTTCCACAGGTTAACAGACGACAAAGATATATGTGTATAAAGTGAAGAAATAAATATAAAGATTTTCTTTTTCACCCAACAGAACAAGTTCCAGAAGAACACGAAAATAAACAACACCACTGAAGCATACACACACCTTCACCTCCTCCAATTTGTGAAGAAGCAATACCATTTCAAAGAACAAGCCAAAAAAGGCAAACATTGTCACTACACTGCAAAAACAAATATAAAGTGACATATATTTTGTCAAAAAGAGGAAACAGATTACTAAATTATCAAGGGCACCTTTATTGTAAGGAATGAGACACTGAGCCACAGGCACATTGGAGGTGTGTAAACTATTTTGTATCTGAAAGCAGAGGCGAAGCGGTTATTCTAGGGATTTTATCAAACATACCTCAGAACATAACCACTCTGCCTCTCCACCCAAGATTGAAGTAGGGAAAAATGTGCAGAGGATAACATCCCTTGCTTTCCACCTCCAATGAGCCCTGCCCAGGAGTTTAGTTCTAAGAGAGGTGTCAAAAAACATATCTATATATGTAGCTGCACAGATGCCTCCCATCCCAAATTTAAAAAGAATAATTAGCCGTAAAAGAAAGGCAAGCAAAGTTGAACCCCTCAACCTAAAAAATATTCTGATATAGATATTCCTGCCCAACTAACAGAAACCTTTAATCACATAATGTCCAATTTTTTAAAAATAGTCCTGTTTGGATGATAGATGGTACCTTTAATTTAACACTACACCCATTCACCCAAATATATACAATTCACTCTAACATAAATAACAACGCTATGCCTTTAGTGTATGGTTAATGACCAGACAAGCAAGCAGCCACTTATTTTCAAATGTTAAATGTAATTAAAGAAAAACTAGAAACAAAAGCCCTGAGAAAATCATTTGGGATTTTGAAGTAGCCATGATCTCCAATATTAAAAAATGTACCCTAAAACTCAAATTGAGGGACGCTTTTTCCATTTGTCTCCAGCAATCTGGAAAAGTATTAAAAAACATCCCTAACAGCTGTTTACATGTCCAACAGCAAACTCCAATTTGAAATTAAAGAATAAAATGCATTGGCTTCTGCCCCTCCTGCTCAAGTAGACGCTCATTACACAGTCATTTTTCAAGGGCAATATTTTTCTCAACATGACGAATGATTGACACCACTTTTAAATGACTTTGAGAAAACATGGATTGGCCATCTAAACATGTTAGGCCAAAGAACAGCAGCCAAATTTCCCACTGTGTGCTGAACCTGCTACCTGACCTGCTTAGTAGAAGAGGCAAGAACTAATAATGCTGTTGAGGCTTGGCATAACACTTTCAACAGCTTGATTGAAAGGGTCCACACTAATGTTTATCACTTTTTAGAAAGTTTGAAAAAGGAGCAACGTTTCAAACAAATAACAGAAGGGCAATCTTTTGCAAAACGCCTACAAACAGGAGTGACCTTAAAAACAAAGGGAATGAATGACAGGCCCTTAAGTAAAATACAACAATTTGGCAAGTTAGGTGGTACAGACTATTTGAAAAATATTGTATTCATTTTACAGAGCTAAAACTGCTTAAATTAAAAAATCAATTTTACTTTCCAGTCTTGAAACATTTTAAAATAATTTTAGCTGCCATAGACTATATAATTAAACAAAACCTTACCTGGAGAAGTCTTCTTACTTCAAATAACAGTAGTTTATTAAGAAGCTTCTGTTGTCATTCTATAGTATTCCATTGCAAAAAATTTCCATGTTCGATCCCATAAAAAAAAAAAAAAAAAACATTGAATCAAATCAAAAACTGCTCCTGGAAAAGTTTTTTTTTTACAAACAAAAAATAAATATGCAGTGTTCAAAAAAGCATACATTCAAAATGCAATTTTTTTGTGCAAAAACAACAAATGTAAAAAAATATACTGGGAAAGCATATTTTCTTCAACCTGCACTAGAACAATGGGTTAAAAACACAATACTTTCAACATTAATAATAATAATAACAAGCTTTTATAAAGCGCGCGGCTACCTGAGGCATGGTGTCCCGGCACTAATGTGGCAGACAACAGAGCTGCGGGATCTGCGCAGTTATTCCCGTTGCTTAAAGAGCCAGGTTTTCAGTGCCTTTCTGAACTCCCACTCCGAGTTCAGCATGCGTAAGTGGGGAGCTTGGCAGGCCTCCCCGAGAAAGACCTGCCTCCCCTGCCTGACTTTGGAGAATCCGGGGACAGTGAGGTAACGTCAGAGGTTGGATCTTAAGGTCCGCTCTTGGCGGTACGGCCGGAGTCTTTTCCTCAAGTAGCCGGGGCCAATGCCATGGTAGGCACGGAAAGCAATTGTTAGGGCCTTGTATTCAATCCTCTTGGCTACAGGGGGCCAGTGGAGTTGTTTGAGGTGCGGGGAAATGTGCTGGCGGAGAAGGACCTTGCAGATTAGCCTGGCTGCTGCATTCTGTACCATTTGGGGCCTCTTGATCAAGAACCCAGGAAGGCCCAGGTAGAGGCCATTTGCGTAGTCGAGGTAAGAAGTCACCAGGGCATGAACCATGATCTTTCTGCTTTCTTCCAGGAGGAATCCCAGAAATTTTCTGATGATTCTCATCTTCCCGAAGCAGGCTGACGAAACTTGTTTGACTTGGGCCGAGAGGGCTAAGCCTTGTCTCACCTGACTCCCAGGTTTTTGACCAAGTCTTTCGGTACAGGTGGGGAGCCAAGTTCCCCCGGCCACCTTCGGCCCAAAGGAGGGGGGACGCTTGATTAAAAAATAACATTTCTGTCTTATTGGCATTTAGTTTTAAGCGGTTTTCATTCATCCCACCTGCTATGTCTTGTAAACAGTCTTTGAATGAGTCGAACGCTGCAGCAGAGTGATCATTGAAGGAAAACACCAGCTGGGTGTCGTCCGCATAGGAGATCACTTGACCCCTCTCCTACCAATGAGAGCCAACAGGGGAGTCATGTAAATGTTAAAAAGCAGCGGGCTTAAGGCTGAGCCCTGGGGCACTTCGCATTTGAGTGGCTTCACTGAGGAAATGAACGGACGAAGAAGGACTTGTTGTCCTCGGTCAGAGAGATAGGAAGCAACCCACTCCAGTGCGGTCCCCTGCACACCAATCTGCTTCAGTCTGTGCATCAAGATCGTGTGTGAAACAGTATCAAATGCTGTGGACAGATCTAAGAACACCAGCTTGGTCGATGAGCCACGGTCCACAGATAGCCGGATGGAGTCAGCAACTTCAAGTAGTGCTGTTTCCGTGCTGTATCCTGTGCAGAAGCCAGGTTGAGAGTCATGTAGCAGCTCATTGGCTTCCACAGAGTTGACTAACTGTAAATGGGCCTGCTTCTAAAGAATCTTAGCAGGTGCCGATAGTAGGGAGATAGGCCTGAAGTTACTGGGTACTTCTGGGTCAGCGTTGGCCTTCTTTAGGAGGGGTGAAAGGTAAGCATGTTTCCATGAGGCAGGGTAAATACCTGTCCTGGGGGAGGTATTTCAGATGTGGTTTAGGACCAGGTTAAGCCATTCGGCCAGAAGCCTGAACTGTCGCACTCAGCAGGGGTCACCTGGCGATCCCGACGTACATTTCCACAGTTCCACCAGAGATACGTCTGTGGGTATCAGGAGGAAGGAAGTGAAGACCGGCTGGGTATTAAGGGGGCTGAGATTGTCTCCCATTACTTTGGGCTAAACTGCCGGGGAAAAAGAGGAGTAGAGCTGCGTGATCTTTTCTTCAAAGAAGTTTGAGAGGCTAGTGCAAAGGTCTTCAGATGGACGGAAACCGTGTCCGAGTGCTACGGGATTAGTGAAGGATTTCACTATCGTAGAGACCTCCCTAGAGGAGTTTTTAGCACTTTACATATAACATCTATACTCACAACACCTCCCTTCGAGTCTCCCTGCAATAAAGGCACCTTAAATTTCAAAGTAATATTTATCAAAACACTTTTCTACCTCTCTGAAGCAGCAGCATACCTCCTTCCATGTCAGCAGCACTCCACCAGCTAACAAATGAGATGTACAAGCTAGAAACCAACTAAAAAAATGCTGCTGTTAATAACTAAAAAAGGACAAACACTTCCATAGAAACTACTGAAAAAGCATTAGAAAGGTTATTTTTTTAATGTTTAAAAGAAATGTTTGAACACTAATAAATAATTTAATTTTTTTAAATCTTTTTTCTCAGTTTTTTAAAAATATTTAAAAGCATATATTTTTTGTAAAATAATAAATAAAAAATATATTTTTACTACATTAATGTTTGACTTTAGATATTGCAATTTAAGTATTATGGGTTTGATTACGACCTCGGAGGCTGAACCTCCAGGCCACAGCGCCAGCAGTTGGGAGAACACCGCCCAGCCGAGAGCATCCCGATGGCCGGATTTTGACTTTAGCGCTGGGCTGGCGGTGTGCCAGAGGCGATATTGCAGCAGCATGCTTCGGCTCATATACAGAGCCTAAAGGCAATACTGCTGCACTGCAATGCCTCCACTGTTTTGCGTGCATGAACTGCTGCCATGCACCATGTTGTGCATAGTCCATAGTGCACTGTGCGCACACGACAGTGGAAGCATTGAGGGGCACAACATGTGCCCGCGGCCACTACCCACACTGGGCAGAATCACCCTGGTGCCCTGTTTGGGGCCCCTTTCCTTCCTTTCTACCAACCTTTTCATGGCGAGGCCCCACCATAAAAAGGTTGGCAGAAAGGAAGGTCATAATCAGCACGGTGGTGCCGTCATCGGCACCACTGCCACAGATCACTCATTTCGCCACCGCCACACAGGCGGGATCCTAGATCCTGGCAGTGGCAGCGGTCTTCTGGTGGGCCAACAGCCATGGTCCTAAGAGTGGTCAGACCGCCAAGGATGCGATGATCGGATCCCCACTCCAAGGTAATCAGGCCCTAAATAAAACATTAAGGGCCCAATTAGTATGTTCGGCAGACCGCCAATGACAGGCCGACGGTGGCAGTCCACCCAACATCCAGAGTATCGGTCCGCCCGCCACATTACAATGCCGGTGGTCAGAGCGATTTGGGCTGGGGAAAAGACCGCCGCCTCCGACAGGTTCAAGGAGCCTGTCGGGGAGGGGGGCTGAGCCTAATCCCTACAATAGGGGCAGTGCCTGTGAAGGCTGAGGATTCCCTCTGCCTTTATGTGGTGGTCCCACCGCCATGTAAAGGCAGACGGAAAGGCACTTTGGTGGTCTCTAGCAGGGCCCCTTTTCTTTGTGGGCCTCCGCTATGGAGCAGGGGGGCACATGTGGTGCCGCCCCAAACATCCATACACCATGTGCCAGGCACCACATGATGCCTGGCACACGGTGCATGGATGTTTGAAAACATTCCTTTTTGTATTCTGGCTTGTGCATCGGCCCTTTTCTGGGCCGCAGCACTAGCCACAATAGAAAAAGGCAAGGCGGTTGTATTGCAATTCGGCTGTCGGGACGCTGACTCCTTGTTGGACGGTTCCATGCCCGAAACGGCTTCCGACCACCATCGTAATGAGGCCCTAAATGTTATTAATGAATTAAATATTTGTATATTTTTAAGAGGCCTTTTATATTTAAAAAAAAATAACATATTGAACTTTTAATTTTTCAGTATTTATAATTAATTTAAATTGTATATCTTAATGATGTTACTGGTCCATATATATTTACTGCCCACCCTGGATCCCTATATCCTTTAAATCCCATACATTTTTATTTTTAATCAAAAGTATTTTTGTGAAAAATAATATTAGAGTATATAGATATAACAATATATAAAGAATTTTTTAACTGAAAATTATCTTCACCAATATTAAACTAATCCCGAGCCTGAGCCCATAACCTTTTCATAATGTCCCTAAAGATTAGAGGGCAGATTTACAAGCCCCCTGCGCCACCAGTATGTCACTTTTTGTGACGTACTGGCGGCGCATTCCACTTCTCCATATTTACAAGGAAAGGAAAAGCCACCCTGTGTGGCTTTTCCTCCCCTTGTAAATATGGCCCCTTCACACGCAGCACTTTGCGTGCAAGGGGCGTTCCATGGGTGTTGCTGTGGGTGTTCCCACGCAACACCCATGGAACGAGACACATTTCCAGATTTACGAGGAATTGTAAATCTGGAAATGCGTGTCAATGCTACGCCTCCCCATGGGAGGCGTAGCGAGGTGCAACGAGGAGAAATGTTTTCATTTCTCCTCGTTTTTGTTTCCTGTTTCAATGTGTGCTGCATTCTGCAGCACACATTGAAAGAGGAAATCACCACTAATGATTGTTTTTGTTCAGGAAGGGTTCCCTTCCTGAACAAAAACAATCATTGAAAGAATGCTGTTTTCAACTTCTATGTGTGCTAATGCAGCACACATAGAAGTTGAAAAACGGCATTTCAGATTGTTTTTGTTCAGGAAGGGAATCCTTCCTGAACAAAAACAATCTCCCCACGACGCAGGCATCCTTGCACCATGGTGCAAGGGTGCCTGTGCCGGCGCATGGCAGCTGTTTGTGCGCCAGCGCAGGGGGAAGCACAGAGATGCGAAATATTGTTGTAAATATGTCGCATCGCTGTGCTTTCCAAACTAACGCAGCACGGCACAGCAAAATGACTTGCTGCGCCGTGCTGCGTTAGTTTATTGTAAATCTGCCCCTAAATGTTCATTTTTGAAAAAAATATTTTGCAAAATTTACTTTCGAAAATAGTATGAGGGTATTAATCCTTACACTATAAAGTAAATTATTAATGGTAAATGAATATTATTCAACTATATGAAATCACTTCCCATTCTGGATGCCCATACCCATTATATCTTGTTCCTAAAACTGTTATTAGTAAATTTTTCTATTATTGTAGAGAAGCGTTGAAAAAAAAAAAAAATAGAGTCTTAGGGCCTGATTATGACCTTGGCAGTGCGGTAGCAGGCTGCCACACCGCTGCCCCACTCCCGCACCACCAAAGCTCACCACCGGCCACCCTCCAGATTACAAGTATTTTTTAAGTCTGGTGGGTGGTCCTTTGGCATTCCCACAGCGGTACCTTTCAAAAAGGCACCGCAATGGGAATGTCAAAGGCTGTCCTGCATGGCATGGACTGTTAAGTCCAAACTGTGCAGGAACAGGGGGTGCATGCACACGGGGGGCACACCATGTGCCCCCCTGCATGTATCCCCAGGCCCAGAGGCAGAAGGGGGCTCTGTAGGGTCCCCTTTGTTTCCTCACCGCCAAACTTTTCATGGCTGGCACACCGCCGTGAAAAGTGAGGCAGGGAGGAAACTCGTAATATGCTTGGCAGTGCCATAGTGGCACCGCCAAGCATATTGTGGCCTCAGGACTGCCGCACCACCGCCGGTGATCGTGGATCCCCGGCGGTTGCGGCTGTCCCCTCGCGGTCCGACTGCTGCACTCGTAATGCGGTGGTCGGAACACTGGTGTGGCGGTCCACGACTGCCACCACACCTTCACCACAGGTTCGACAGTCCCATGGACCGCCAAACTCATAATCAGGCCCTTAATCCTTTAAAATTAATTATAAAACGTTTTAATAAAAATAAAATACAATTCATCAATATTAAATTGCCCTCCACCTTGGGCCCCTATATCCTGTGCATCCAACACCCAAACTTTAAGGGCCTAGTTACAAGTATGGCAGCCGTGGGACTGACGTACCTATGAATGTTGGTTTAACTGTCGCCATTGTGTTGGGCCTCCATCCCGATTACAATGGTGGTGGTGGGACCGCCACAAGACTGCAGCCACCACCAGGATCCAGGTTCCTGTCACAGCGGAGGTGGGGAAAGCAGGCTGGAATCGTGGTGGTGCCGATGCAAGCACCGCTGAGCAGATTATGACCTGCCTTTCAGCCAAGTATTTCATAGTGGGGACCCCACCATGAAAGGCTTGGCAGAAAGGCATGTAAAGGGGCCCATAACAGGGCTCATGGCCACATCTGCACATTGGGGTGCGTGTGGGGGGGCAAATGATGTTCCCCCTTAAAATTTCACAGCTGTGCGTGTACTGTGCAGCATGCACAACATGGTGCATGCCACACCATGCATGGACATGCTGTCGGCGCTGTCACGGTGGCAGTATGCTCTTTAGGCTCTCCTATGAGTGAAACCCCCCGCCGCCGTGACACTGCCGCACCGCCAGCCTTGGATTACTGTTGCAGTCTGGTGGTCTTCCTGGGGCTCCCGCGGCGACGGTCCTACAGGATGATGGCCAAAGTCATAATAAGGGCCCTAAGTGTTCATTAATTCTTAAATATATTTTGCAAAAAGTACTTACACTTAGCATAGTATTATTTTTTAATAAAAGTCTTAGGGGCCGATTACGATGGCAGTCGTAGGCACCTCCACGGTGCTGGCGGAAAATGTCCATTTAGTCACTCCTGCATTACAATGGGCAAAGATAGCCCTTTTTCCGCCCGTCGCGGAGTTTCCGGATCCGCCAGATTTTTCGTTCCGCAACAATGCCAGAGGGAGCCAATAGAGAAAGACCGCCGTGCGGAATGACATTTCGTCCGCCGGACAGATCACGATGCGTCAACCAGCCCATCAGAATGCAGCAGAGAAACCAGCTATTCGGACATGGCGGAAGCACAACTGCGGAGATAGAAACTCAAGTCCGAGACATCTCCACACGTTCCTGGCCGCCATGGATCCTGCTCTTCAAGCCCTTCCGCTGCTGTACCTGATCCACTATCAGCAGATAAGACGCCGTCGCGGTCAACACCGCAGGTATCTCAAAAACATATCCCCGCATACAACCCCTGTACAACATCAACAACACACAACTGTCGCGGTGAAATACGTGTCTTGTCTACAACAAACACCCTGGTGGAGACAGGAACATATCCCATAGTCCAATTCCACATGTCTTGCACTTAAGTAAATTGTCACCTCAGCATCGGGGGCACCCATCTCCATAGAAAGCATTGCAACTAGCCCAGTCGTGCCGGTCACATCACCGCAGCGGTGAAGCCGTGGTAAAACCTGCCCACAATGTAGTAGGAGTCCAGCACATTGTCCCAGGCAAGCAAGACCATCATCACAACATCCACACCACATGTATCATAAAAGAAGCACCACTCTGCACAACATATCTGCAGCAAGAAGTCATGTGCAGGGACACTGTCTATAGTGACATCTCATTAGGATCATCAGCAATTGTATAGTAACATGAGTGAGGGGTGAGGCAAGAGACCCTTCAAAACGACAATAGTCATTATTGCAGCCAAATAAGGGTCAGTCCACATACAATGTGGAACAGAGGAGGGCAGAGCAAGCAGGTTGTGTATGTGTATTTCACAGTAGTCCAACAAGGTGTTGTAATGAGTCAGTGAGCCAAAGTAGATGACACATTATTTTAGACACCACTGCCACATAATCACAGATCAGCACACCCCCAAGCAGACATTGGTAGGCTCATCACATACAATGGCAGACCATACCACAAAATGACAGCCCATACCATGCAACACAGTACAACATTTCTGACTCAAACAGCAAACTCAAAGTAAGCACCACTGTGCATTCGACTCACATATGTACTGCTGCAATAAATGACACCAGGTGAGTATGTCCAGTACATCAACAACACTGACTACACTGCCAACTCACAGAACACCTACACACCATTACTCCACCTCAGCAAAGGTAGCACCAACTATAAAGTATTGAATGAATGCCAAAGTGTCAGTCAGAGTCCATCTTGACAGCAGGAAACCCTGACCTGAGACTCAGGACAACCTTCCTCTTCCTCACACCTGCCTTCCACTCACGTGAATTAAAGTGAGCAATTGAAGAAATGAAGAGTCACTGTGCACATTAACAACATTGGAAATGTTCTGTCTGCATGTTAAGTCCTTGATACAGCCAACACACTTAAACTCTGCCTCATACACAAACCATAAGTCGGCAGCACTGCATGATAACAAGTAAACTATTATGAAGTGGAGGGCACAGTGCAGGAAAGGCATGGAGAAATGACTGGTACCATATGTACATGGCATTCAAGAGGTACCACATATGACACTACACTTAGGACATCAAATAATACATAATTGGCACAGAGATTAAAATGGTATGAAAGTAACATCTGTGCAGTATCCCTGTGATACAGCAATGCAAGTAATGCATTGGACCAGAATCAGATGAACTGTTATAAGCCATACAGTGACCAGCCCCTCATCTTCATCAACTATCTTGACATGTGTATGCCATCAGCACAACACTCATGGCTCACAGTGACATTCCCTGACTGTCAAACTCAACTATGACCTTCACACATACCCCTCATCTACCCATCTTCCACCTTCACTGCTCTACACCTGGAACAAGCTCTGATAAAGGTCAAAATAAGGTCCTATGAGTTCCCTGATACCCAATGCTACACCCTAGTGTGTAGCTACAAATATCTGAGTTCCACTCAGGGATGTCTGATCCAATGCTGAACTCTAACCAATTGCCAAAAACATGTATCACAAATCACACCAACAGAAGTCCAACTAGCATGGACATGTGCAGCAAAAGAGTGGATAGGCAATGTGATCCTAGACAACCCTGGAATAGATAATATTTTTCCTCTGGCCAACTGCACAGACAGCATCATCCAAACTAATCCAAAAATACATGAACAAATGTCAAATATAAACACAAACTGTGTGCAACCAGACAAATCTGCAAACACAGACATAGACACTCCACCGGTTACAAAGAGAGCATGGTGTCAATGTGTAGCAGAAGCATTCACACGCACAATCCTGACAAGTGACTGTTCAAATATAGGAGGCCATAGCACAATAGTCCACACAAAACAAGCAAATAAACAAGAGTCCACATTGCCGCATGTGACATGCACACAATTAATGCACAGTACAAATTCAACACACATCAGAATGCATTCAAATACTCAAACTCCTCACACACAATGTCATGCCCAAAAAGACATCACACACACATGGGCCTGTCAGTAGAAAGAGCCAACACAGGACAAAGACTGCATCCCTCAACAACAAATTCATAACATATGCACATCCAAACACATCACATAGCAATCTCAGCTGGACATCAGGGGGACTCACACCTGGCAAGGACAATGCAACATCCACTAACAGCAGTGCATGCACAGTAAGCAGTGTGTGAACACCACTAAAACCATTATCACACATAACTGATTTCAACACCATGAACTTTAACATCACAAATCATCACATCACACAGATCACTTCACACCCAGGATGGGTAGCAGTACCTCAGGAAACAAATACACACTTTAGCTATCAACTAATGCTGCACAACTCAGGCTAACACATATGCATGGAACCTGACTAGAGGACTGTGCTGGAAACTCATCTGTACTGTACATGAGCAACCATGACTGAAATCAAGTACAATAAAATAGCACATAACAAATTGTGAAACAGTGCTGAGGGGCACTCTGGTTCTGGACACAGATCATCCTCTCACAGTATAGTGTCACACCATGGAGTGGTGGGGAGGGCCAAACACTGCCAAGGCATGGAGTGGAACATATTAGACTGAAGTGGTGTATATATCAGTATTGTACAGGTGAGGAGTGTACAGAGCAAAAACACATAGAGGAGTTACTCAGAATGTGTAGGCATCCAAGGTTCTTCATGGGCCTGGTATGACTCTGAATACCACATAGTGGAGTAAATAAAGTGTAAAGGGACATCAAGGTATGTGAAAAGTCACATATAATGTTTGTTTGCCTGAGCCAGTCAGCACAGTGAGAACAAAGGTAAGCAAGAGCCATGGCTGATCCCAAAACTCACAACACAGACATTGCAGTGACACACTCTGCATACTCACAAATGATGTGGACAACAAGTAGGTGTACCCTGGACTGCAAGGTCACACCGACACACGGCACATTGCATGGGAAAAAACTCATACAGTTGCCCACAATCTACAGCAGGTGTCTAATCATGTACACAAACAGGCACTCATCAACTGGATCATACATGTGTGTAAGGGTCATACTCAAGGGCACATACACATCAATACTTCAGCTAATGACAGGACAATCACACTGTGTGAGTACTCAAGTGCACACATTCAAATGTACCCATGTGACTATGAAGCCAGACCTACACAAGATGACTACACATCTACACTGGTGTGTACACATCAAGATAGATTCCACAGATATGACGGACCCTGTCCACCCCTCAAGTCACCATGTGAATAGAATTTTCTTCTGTTGTGGTACAGCATCCAAATATGACATGTGTACAAAATTGGAGACCTGACAATAGAATGATTAGGATAAGAGTAGATCATCACAGACAACCATCATTGCCCCCTCAAGCCTCTGACGCAAGAAGCACAAAAGTTGCTGTAACCTCTGGCAACCTCTGCAAAAGAAAATCAAGTAGATACCGATGTGAATGTGGCATACAGAGCATGTAACAGATGAACATATACACATACATTGCACAGCATCATTTGCAAGGCCAGCGACAAAGCTCACAACATATATAACATTTTTATTACATACACTCTGTATCGGCATCAAAATTGCAAAACATTAAGGCCAACAGCCAGTCCAAATTTAAAGTCCGCACATGTGTACATGGAAACTTGCACAAAAAATATGTAATGCAGTCCACTGCCATGGGAATCACCCCAGGATAGGGGCCTCAAATGGGTAGTCCAGGCACTGCTAAGGGAGGAATGGGGTGGGAAGGGGGACTTGGCCTCAGAATTGTGTGGAAGTTGAACTGGGAGGGGGCTGATTGTCTGGGCTAGTCGGAGGACTGGACTTGGGAGGGTGAGAACTGGCTGAGGCAGAGGGATCCATGGATGTGGGAGCTTGAGGGCTGGTTGGACCGGGTGGAGTTGTGGCACGGGGAGGCGGACACATGCTGTGTGGAGGCTCAGTGGCTGATAGTGAATGAGGAGGGCTGGGTCTCAATTGTTTGGGGATCTGATATCCCCCAACTGTCTTGCCACAAGTGAGAAGTGAGGTGGCCCCAACAGCCTCCCTCTTCCCCGAAAGTGTAGCAGGTGGTGGTGGATCTTCCCTTGGGAATTTGCCAGACCTGGTGGTACGCTGGGGTGGGGGTTGCCTTTTCCCCTGCCTCCCCTACACTGGGGGGTACACTGCCCCCTTTGCTCTCTTGTCCACGCTTCACAGGGGTGTGGGTGGGAGTCGAAATCTTTTGGCAAAACAGCCTTCTGAAGGTGTTTTGGGGCAGTTGTGGCAGGCACCAGGTTCACGGCAGACAGGGCAAGTGTTTGTGTGGGTTTCAGATCAGGTGTGGGGATGGGAGTCCTCTTGGAGGGTGAGGAATCTGATGAATGCAATGTGGATGCATATTTTTTGTCCTTATGTCTCTGAGTGCCCTTTGATAGGCTTTTTGTGGTGCGGTCATGTGTGCTCTTTCTGTGCTGTGGTGATGGTGTATGGTGTCTTGTTCGCTTGGAGTGCTGTTGTTGTGTGCTGCGTGTGGATGACTGGGTGCCTGAGTGCTCTGGGGTGTGTGTGCTCTGGTCAGGTGGGGGCACAGGGAGTGTGGTTGCGGAAGGCACAGGAGCTGGACTGGGAGCTTGGGACTGCTGAATGGCTGCCGTCACTGTGGAGGACAAAGACTGGACAGTTTGGTGTAGGCCACCCACGTCCGAATGAATGCCCTCCATGAACGCAACAACCTGTGACAACTTGTTGCCATGATCCTGGAGGGCATTCAGGAGCGCAGTCTGACCCACACACAGCTGCCGCAAAATATCTATGGCCTCCACACTGAGGGCAGCAGGGGAGACAGGGGCAGGGGCAGCGGTGCCTGGGGGGAAGGAGACTCTACCCTTCTTAGGGCTGCGGGCATGGATAGCACTTTGGGGAGCATCTGGGAGGGTGGACACAGGACGAGGTGTGGCAGAAGAAGATGCAGATCTTGAACTTCCTGTGCCTGCCAACACTGAGGAGTCACCGCTGGAGTGGGAAGATGTGGAGGTTGGTGTTTCTGGGCGTGAATCCTCTAGGGCACTTCTGTCCCCCTCCGAGGCACTGGTCCCCTCAGTGTCACTGAACTCCTGTGTACCAGTTGTGCCAGTTGCTTCCCCAACGGTGTCGGGCCCTACTCCTTCCCTGCCCTCGGTAGATGCTGCAAGAGACAGAGACATAGGTTCAGTAAAGTGGCATACTCACAAACATTATATGCAATACAAACACAAATACTTTGACTGAAACTCCTACATTTAACTACTCCATGTACTGTCAGCATATTCCAAATTTGTGCAATCATCAGCTGATGCATGGAAATATGCTTAGTCGATAGTCATGCTCCATGTTGCATCGACACAGCCAAATTGCTGTGCATGTACCTACATTCCAACATCACATACAATTGTCTGTAGGCACACCTACGTGCCTGTAGGTAAGATGGCTACACATCCAATTATGTTGTCTCAGTCACATTTGAAGTATATTTCACTGAACACCACCTATACAAAGTAAAACCTATCCATTTGCAAGTGATATCACCTCCTTAAATCCACTATGTTTGGCACTGAAGCACAACTACAGTTGTACATTGGTGTCAACTTTGTGGATGTATCAATTTATTTGAAGTGCACAGCACACATCTCTAAATGCACACTAACATGATGCTCACTGCTGTTCACTGCCAGTCGATGTCTCTGAGACTCACACTGCTGCATATGTCACATGGACACATCTGTTTTGGTAATGAAGTGCAAATAAGCCCCATTTAACAATGTAGTCACATAGACAATGCTCAATAGCATCATAAGGGCAATGTAATGCAAAGCCTTCATGTGCTGTGACATGTCACATACCAACTTCTTACCAATTGCCTGACAGGCCTTCATTGATCCAAGGCATGATAGTGCCTTCTGCAGATGAAGTTGTGAGTGGCCTTCATTAGGACAGCTAATGTGTGCCAATACCTAGGGTCTGGCATATGACATCCCTATGTTGTGCTGACTGATGACATTGATGACACATCAATGTGCCAAGAATTCACTCACTGATTAAAAGCAGTAGCCACAACTTCACCATGCACTGATGCACATGGACACCCCTCCACAAGGCACACATACTGAGGACTGACACTCTGAGTAACATTTGCTTCTTTGTATCTATCAAATTACAATACAACACCTCAGTCACATCCCAATTTGCCCTACCCACTGATCACATCCAACCATGTTAAGCCCTAGTGCCAAAACAATCTCACAATAGCCTGGTTCAGCAACATTGCATTTAAATTCCAATGTATAACCATACCAGTCATGTTGCCATGTGCACAATTGGCAAATGCAAATCAGCCAATGTATCACTGCAATCATCACCATCTACCCCATCAGCACCTGTGTGCACTTGCTGTCACTGTGGCAGGAAATTACATCATGTGATGCCATGCTGCTGATATTTGGCTAATATGTTTTGCAGTGATGCTGTCATCTCTATCATTGTGAAAAACACAACCGATGGGACAGGTGTGACCTCTACCAACTCACTGCTCCCTGAGTCCACATTTGTGCATTTATCTAGCCACTTACACATCATCACATGAGCACACTATTGTTGTAGCCACACAGCACACACAGGCCGGACAAGTGTACTGGGCTACACACTTACCACAATGGATTTTCCAGTGTAGAAAGGTCTCAGTTCAGACAACATTCACAAAATGTAAGATGAAAACATGTCAAGATGACTTGCTATGACAATGTTCATGGATTTCCCACATGAGAAACAAAATGTTGTACAGATGCAGAACCTCTGCACTCAACACTGAGGCTACTTAGGAGCCATTGCATCACACTAGAGACATCACAGAGGTCTGCACTTGCTCTGGGCTGGGATTCAGGGAGTCACTCATGCGCAAAGTCACTCTTAGCACAATACTCACCCCCAACTTGCTGCTGTTGGGCCCTCAAACGTCCATCCAGCTCTGGCTGTGTCACTGCCAGGATGCGGGCCATTAGTGGTGTCATGCTCCTGCGCGCCAACCTGCCACTTCGAGGGACCTGCCCCAGCGTCATTTCTGCAATGTTTTTGCTGATGCGGCAGATGTCATCCCACCTCTTGTGGCAGTGTGTATGGTGTCGGTTTGAGACCCCCAGGGACCGCACCTTGCAGGCAATGGCCCTCCATATGGCCTTACGCTGATGGACCATGAGCTGTAGGCATGGGAGACAAGAAGAGGAATTTTTGTTACACTGTGTTGTGTAACACTGTGTGACAGTACAGGAGCATGTAAACACATAGCACACAGATACATCAATGGAGAGCAGAGCCCAAACACCATGTCACATAGTACACTTGGATCAAGCCATATCATTGCAATGTATACATCTATGATGATGGACACACTACATGCCCATCTCATACACATGCAGAGTGCCAGCACAGAAAGCAATGTGAAAATGGGCCTCAGCTGTGATGCACTATGTGAGTGAGCATGACATACGATACACTGTAAATGCTGTGTAGTGGTCAGACTCACTGTGTCTTACACTACACACCCCTTAATGTCCTTGACTATTGCATAGCTACACGTGTCATGGAGGTCACAATTAGGTAACTGATCTTAAATTCTAACACTCTTGTCACAAGGTGTAGGCCTGTCTTGTGTACTCCTCAGGCCTATAATATCTCCTTCAAAAATAGGATGGTGGACAACACATTGTTTTTCAAAGTCCTTTTAGTGATGGGTCCGTGAAACATTGAACACACCAAAATTTGTACGGTGTCTATGATACACAAGAAACAAGGGTGCATCTAGAGCCTCAGAATGTGGACTCTGGTGCAAGAGTGCCCAATTTTGAGCAGAGACCTCAGATTCCTAACTTATTGGGAAGTCATCCTTAATGGAAGAGGAAACCTCACACACTTATTCGTGTCATGCTTCATCATAGGAATCCTCTCCTCACCCTAATAGGACAATGCCACCCGGGCGGACTCGACCTCCTCGAAGACTGACTAGTTAGGAGGGAGTTCTTTTATAAATCTTACTGGACAACTCCATAAAACATGGGATCCAGATGAAAACTTTAAAAATACCTTAGAGTTGGGGGCGTGGCCGAGCCGGCGACTAATATGGCCGCCTGACTCGAGAGCTCCGGGGCCGTCGCAGCCTGATTCCCACCCGCCTGCATCGTTATGCGCTGAATCGGGCTCCCGAGCAATTACGGGAGATCCCGGTGCTGTGAGCTATCGATCGCCCTAACAACATCACCTGGAAGTGCCTGGGGAGCCGAGAACCAGACGCTGTGCATCCGAGCCCGACGCGGCCCTCGGAGGCCCCGAGTCGCCACCGATCCAGAACAGAGCCAGCTGGATGGCGCGGCAGCCATTATGGCCGAACTTAGAGCGGGATTCCAATCTATTGATGCCCGCTTGGACACTCTCACTAGTCGCCTCGACGACATTAATGGCCGTTTGGAAGCACAGGACAACCGGATTGACAGAGCAGAACACCGGATCTCTGAGCTAGAAGATGGTCACCCCTCTATGCAGAAAAGGTTAGATAGGGCTGAAGGCCTACTCAAACAGCTTGCAACAAAAGCCGAAGATTTAGAGACACGCTCGCGCAGAAACAACCTGCGCATAGCCGGGATTACAGAATCGGCCAACACGGGCCCCATGCCCAGATTCATTGAATCTCTCCTGGTGGATCTGTTTGGGAGGGAATCCTTCTCTGCTACGTTCGCTGTTGAGCGGGCACATCGATCGCTGGGTCCCCCTCATCCACCCGGGGCGACCCAGAGGATCATTATCGCTAAACTCCTCAATTACAATGATCGCGATACTGCGCTCCGGATGTCCAGAGAGCGTGGCTCGCTCTCATATCAGGGCTCGAATATTTCACTGTTTCCTGACTTTACGCCTTTAGTACAAGAAGCCCGTCGCAAGTACACCGATGTGAAACGCATGCTTCAGAAAGCAAATGTTCGATATGCTATGCTATATCCGGCAAGACTCAGAGTACAGCTCGGGAATAAATCGCATTTTTTCAACACGCCAGATGCAGTCGCCAAATTCTGGAAAAATCATCAGCAGACCATGCAGCGACAGGACAAAGAAGGACGTCCAAATCCTGACTCTTGATTGTTCATTGGTATTTGATGAAGTGCCACATTTCCGGAACGTTAGCTGCATTTACTAATCTATGGTACATGATTTGGCGTAACTGCGCTGAGACATTTTAGTAGATGTATGAGTGACGAAATTGAGGTCCTTCGCATCACCTTTGTATCAGGTAACATGGGTCTGTACTTGAAGTCCGTTACCAGGCTGGATGGACGTACTTTCAGCAGTGACTATCTAGCAATGTGATGGCTCCCGCGGAGCGTTGCCATCCCCCCCCAAGATAAGTTCCTGCCCTTCTTCCTTCCTCCTTTCCTTCCCTCTTCCCTCTTTCTTTCCCCTCTGTTCTTTGCATCCAAATCGGGGTTCACCAGGTGCCGCCTATTTGTGTATCCGATGGTGGTGGTGGGTGGGGTTGAACTGGGATGTTTGTTTTAGTTTGGTTTTCATTAGTTGTTTAGGTTACCTGGAGCATATTACTCAGTACAGCACAACATGGAACGATCCCAGCATTTCACAAAGTATCGGTGATAGATGAGTACTAGGGATTTACACATTAATAGTGTGCGCCTCAGATGCTTATCCTGGAATGTACGAGGTCTTTCGTGCCCCAAAAAAGGCAGGCAGGTGATGGCTTATTTGGCGAAACACTCCATCCAGCTTGCTTTCCTACAGGAAACACACTATGCATCGCTGCCAACACACGGGTTCGCAGCGCCATGGGGACAGCATCGCTTCTTTTCCTGTTACAGTTCTTATTCCCGTGGGGTGTGCATTTTAATACACCGCTCTCTCCCCTTCCAGACTTTATCAGTGGTAACGGATCCAGAGGGCAGATCCCTCTTAGTTCTTGGAGCACTTGGGGGTGTGCCGGTGCTCCTAGTAAACATATACGCTCCAAATGTCGATACACCCGATTTTTTCTCCACAATAGCTTTGCACATAGACTGATTTAACACTGACACTATCTTGATGGGCGGAGATTTCAATCTCACATTGGACCCCACCACTGACACCACCGGACCTGGACGCGTCATGAAACCACCCGCCACAAGCGAGCTCCTCTCCCTTTTGCGGACAGAACTATTGGCAGACCCCTGGTGCATTAACTACCTTGGATCCCGAAACTATTCCTTCTATTCTGCCCCACATGGCACGTGGTCTAGAATTGACCATTGGTATCTCACGCCACAACTTCTCTTAGACGTACAGAAAGTCGAATACTTACCCCGTACTATCTCTGATCATTCCCCAGTCCTGCTGGATATTGTTTTCCCCTCAGTCCCTACGCAGCGCCCCTTATGGAGATTCCCAGCTAATGCTCTACTAGACTCAGTATTCCGCTGTGAGGTGGGGGATGCTATCACAGAATTCTTTGAATTGAATGAGGGCACCGTCGAGTCACAGCTTGTTCTTTGGGACGCCTTCCATGCCTTTATTCGTGGGGTCTGCATCTCAAAACAGGCTGGTGTGTTACGCTCAATTAGCGACAAATTAAAAAAAATAGAGGGTAAACTAAAAGATATTGACACTGCCATGCAGAACCCCCCGTCCTTGATATCTCTCCGCGTCCGCTCCCAGTTAATCATCGAATTCAATGACGCGGCTGCCCGTGAGGTCAAATACATGGGAAAATATGCCAGGGCCCGGGTATACGGTGAAGGGGAAAGACCCGGTAGAACACTTGCACATCTCCTTAGACCACAGTATCAATCGACATTCGTGACTCAACTAGACACTGACGCGGGTGACTCACTAACGAAGGGAACGGACATTATCACAGCTTTTCTTGATTACTATACCAAACTATACCAAACGCGATGCCCACCCACGGGTCAGGCTCTGACTGACTATTTACAAGAAATAGCTATGGTCTGGCTAGAAGATGGACAGCAGGAGTTCCTAGCCTCCCCAATTGATACAGACGAAATCAAACAGGCAATCAAAGACTTGACCAGCAGTCGCGCCCCTGGATCCGACGGGCTCTCTGATGATTTTTACATAGCCTACCAACACAAACTCGCTCCCCATCTTTTGGAGGTCTACGACGAGGCCCTACAGTGCGGATCACTCTCACCAACAATGCGCGAAGCCATTGTCACACTACTGCTCAAACCAGACAAGTCCCCCCACAAATGCCAATCCTATAGGCCATTGTCACTACTTAATCATGACTATAAAATCCTCGCTAAGATACTTGCTACCCGACTGGCACTACTGGTCAACACCACTCTATGCCCCTTCCAGGCCGGATTTATTCCAGGAAGGTCTACAATGCTTGACCTCCGCACAGTCTTCTCAGTGATAAATCAAATGGAACCCACTTTGCCAGTGGCAGCAGTTATGCTGGACGCTGAGAAAGCCTTTGATTCCCTAGAATGGTCTTTTTTGTACGCTGTCATGCAAAAATTAGGCATCCCCATAGGCTTCTTAAATCTTGTCCGCTTATTATATTCCAATCCGGTCGCTTGACTGAAATTAAACGGTACGATTACACCCCAATTTGCTCTAACACGGGGCACCAGACAGGGGTGCCCACTATCACCCCTGCTATTCATAATAGCTATGGATCCATTGGCTCGCCACATTCAGGAGCGCCACTTGCACCATGGATTGCAGTTACATACGGGTCCGCTCGTCGCATCATTTTATGCTGACGACATGATGCTATTCATACGCAAACCGGCTGATAACTTGCCCCCACTTCTACGAGAGGTGGTCCGCTTTGGTGTGCACTCGGGTTTGGTCATCAATTGGACCAAGTCTGAAATATTCCCATTAACTCCTGCCACTGTTCCGAGTGACCTAGAATTTCCCCTGAGATGGTGCATTGATCCACCTAAATATCTGGGCATCTATTTACATTGTAGTGCCCCTGAGGTCATCCGTCTGAATTACGGCCCTGCAGTTGACCGCCTCGAGACACAAATCAATAAATGGACGAAACTTCCGCTTTCCATAGCTGGTAGGATCGCTATCATTAAAATGGTGGTACTGCCACGATTTTTATATCTTTTTTTAAATATCCCCATTCCTTTAACACTGTCCTTTTTTAACACACTCCGGTCCATCTTGATACGTCTGGTTTGGGCGGGTAAGCAACCACGGGTGAATTGGACCACACTGACTTTGCCATTTGAACAGGGAGGTTTCGGGGTCCCTGACTTCTATTTATATTACCTGGTGGCCCAAGTCTACTTTACGTATTACTGGTTCCACTCAGACGCCCGGCTTCAATACCTCAAACCCGACGGCTCGCAGGTACATCCCCGTTCATTAGCGACGTTGCTGCCCCTAGGCCTTCCACGCTGCCCTGCAGGAATTCAAACAGACCCCACAGCATGTTGGGCATGGTCTAAACTGCGGAGGTACCTACAATACAAATCCTTATATTCACCACACATACCATTGGTAGACAATCCGTGGGTACCCCCGTCATGGAGGCACTCACCAAGCGAACTCTACAAACACATAGACTTACAAAACTGGGGGACTTGTTCTGTGACTCCAGGCCATGCTCGACTGCTGAATTGGCCTTGCGCGGTACCGCGACATACATGGACAGTTTCTTACTGCATAGAATACATAGCTCTTTGTTAAAGACCTTACCTGATGCCTTGACTGAACCGGAGGATTTTCCCCCACTCACACTTCTTATAACTTCACCTGAAAGTGCTCACTTAGTAACACGCATTTATCACTTATCGCTTTTCCTTCGCCCACCAGTGGGCACTAAAGCGCGCATGTCCTGGGAGCGGGATTTTGATATCACTATCACCGACGACATATGGTACTACTGTTGTTCCCAGACACGCTACATCTCTGGTAACTATAGACACAAACTGCTACATTTTAAATATCTTCATAGAGCGTACGTTACTCCTAAACTGCTCGCAAAAATGAATCCCACGGTGTCCAATGCATGTGGAGATGTGGTATTCCAGAGGTTGACTTTACACACCTCTCATGCCATTGCACGTCAGTGAACGCATACTGGGGGGATGTATTCCGGCAGTTGTCCATTATGGTAGAACAACCTATACCCCCCAACCCGTTGACAGCCCTCTTGGGGTATGTTAAACCATTAAAGAAAAGCGTTAGAAGATTCTCGGCAATGGCCTTATTGGTAGCTAAACGGCAGGTGTCCATACATTGGGGTGGAATGCAAACGCCGTCAGTACGGGCATGGATTCGAGATCTCACTTACTGT
Source organism: Calotriton arnoldi (assembly GCA_963921515.1). Classification (NCBI taxonomy): domain Eukaryota; kingdom Metazoa; phylum Chordata; class Amphibia; order Caudata; family Salamandridae; genus Calotriton; species Calotriton arnoldi. Next base: position 89,932 of record CAWUFW010012529.1, read on the forward strand.
GATACTATAAGCGACACATATGCCACACTTCTACCCGTCACTTCACGTCCCAGCGACATTTGGCAACCACTCAAAAGTTATTTACAAACCCACTCTATTGACAACGAATGATACGGGTACGCCCACCTGTAGGTAGAATGTTACTCTCACCTGACCCAGGGAATAGGCACCGTCTGACAGACTCCTGTTGGGTATAATACCCAAGAGTGCACAACTGTAAAAGTATTCTGATTGTATACCGAGAGATCGCTGTGCTGTACTTATTGTTAGTGTAATTTTTTTCTTGTTCTTTGCTCCTTTTTAATTGTTTTTCTTTTTGTGTTGTTTTGATTGCAAGAGAATGTCATCTATTTGACTTAACCTTGCGCCCAGCCCGGCTATTCGCGGGCCATTGATATGTTCAATCCTAGCTTTGTTGTACTGTCTCTTGGAAAAATGCAAATAAAATAAAATAAAAAATACCTTAGAGTTCCCAATGGGATATTACCTTTATTTGTGGGACACTAGGTAAGATTAAAAACGGAAAAAAACGTTTGAGTGTTGGAGTACAATGTCTCACCTCCAAACTATCTCCAACATGTTTCTGCCCACTAAAAGTAGCCTAAACGGTCTGGGGCATTCGTCAGGGCACCAGATCCCTACAGAAATACCTATCTTAGGGTCCTATTGGAAGTCAATGGATAGTGGTATGGTGGAGTACTAATTTAGTCCTATCATAGTTACCTGCCTGTACGTGGAACACTTGTTCTTGTTTCCCCTCAGTCAGGGTGCTACCATCCTCAAGGACACAGAGAGGGTGGGGTTTCTTTGTAATCAAACATTCGTCAAAAGGTACCTCCCGGCCATTGTACCTATCATTGTCCCGCTCTGCTCCGAACTGCAATTCATTCAGAGCAGAGCTTCACAAGATTCACTGAGTATGTGTTAGCCTCCTCTACTGCTGCAACCCGCTCCTGCAGATCCGTGACCTCCGAGGAGAGCTGAGTAACCTTAGATGTAACCTCCAGTAAAGCTTGCTTTATCTCTTTACTATCTGCTTTGACCTCTTGATAGTACTCTTGTGCCTCTGTTCTCTGAATCAGTAATACCTGCATTATTCTAGACAGTGATGGCTCCTCACAGCCTGTCGAATGATGCTCTTCAGAGGGAACTTCGCTCACCGATAATGTAGAACACGGGGCCAACAGTGAAGGCAGCTGAGAGCTTGTGGGCACATTTTCAGTCATTTGCCCTGCTATTACTATTGCAGTATCAGTTTCTGTTTCAGTTGACCCTATTGAAGGGCCTACAGGTCCGTTATTCAGGGCACCAGACGCTCCCCCTTGATTGTTAGCGCCATCTCCAGTGGTTACTGCAGCCTCATGGGGTTCTACTTGCTCCCTGCTAAAAAGGGTTCCTGCCCCAGCTCCTGCTGCCGGTGCCACTGCTGTCAGACTGCCCGAATTAGACAGTCTTAGGACAATAGCCTTGACTTCACCCTTTGTAGACACCCATTTGCGTAAAGGACTTGCTGTTGGGCCAACCTTTGAAGTGTTTGCCACTACCTCCTTAAGCCGACCCTTAGCTCCCTTGCCCACCTTCGCAGCTTTAGGACCTTTTGCTTTACCTAAACTCTAAGGTATTTTTAAAGTTTTCATCTGGATCCCATGTTTTATGGAGTTGTCCAGTAAGATTTAAACAAGAACTCCCTCCTAAGTAGTCAGTCTTCGAGGAGGTCGAGTCCGCCCAGGTGGCATTGTCCTACCAGGGTGGGGAGAGGATTCCTATGATGAAGCATGACACGAATAAGTGTGTGAGGTTTCCTCTTCCATTAAGGATGACTTCCCAATAAGTTAGGAATCTGAGGTCTCTGCTCAAAATTGGGCAAAATTGGGCACTCTTGCACCAGAGTCCACATTCTGAGGCTCTAGATACACCCTTGTTTCTTGTGTATCATAGACACCGTACAAATTTTGGTGTGTTTACTGTCCGATAAGGGAAGTACGGTGTCTTACCCTTTTCTTCTCTCAATTGTGTTTTTGTCCGTGAAACATTGTGCATTTACTGGGCAGGCCTGAGGGTTTTTCACTGCGGAAAAACGTGGTCCATCACAGAAATCACATGCATTCACAATGACAATGGTGAAACAGTGCATACACATGCGAGACTCTACACATTATGGAATCAAAAGAAGGATGACATTTCCACCGTACATTTAGCAGATGTGTCAGAGGTGATATACCACAAATAGTGATAGATCCAGGCCTTGTACTCCTGTGCAGAATGTCCACATCTCCATAGGGTCAATTTGAAAGCAGTACACATATTATTCAGTACCCTCTGGCCAATCTACATTTGAAATGTCACAAATGAGCATATGAACACTTAATGAACTATGACATTACATGGCACAGGGAATGTGTGTTCAGAGTTCGAGTGTCTCAAATCAGCAGTTTAACTGTATAACTGCTAAACCACAGTATGTCCTTTACATCATTGCATGCAGTCAGGGATCTGTGGGAATAAGGCTATACACCCCATTGATGTGAAGTCATCATGCTAGGCAGTGTCTCACACATTTACATTACCCAGTCTCAGAACAACATGTGTGATCTTTGGCTTCAATTGAGCTGCACCAGTGTCTATGTTGCCATCCTCCCCACATACTCAAGTGCACAAAGTTCTAGGTCATGTATGGACCATGCTGTTGGCAAAATCTGAATGCATGAACATTGGCTTACACTCACAGGCACATACTAGTGTACAGTAACATCATGTGAGCATTCTGAGCACTCTAAAACTTTTACTCATACACTTACCAGTACCTCTGGAGCACCATATAACCGCCCATACTGGCCAAGGACCTCATCCACCAGGACCTCCAGCTCCTCTGTGGTGAAGGGACGGGCCCTGATGTTCTCTGTACGTGCCATGACTGGGTCCAGAGTAGAGGTACAGCAGCAGTTGGTGGTGATGAATTGCAGGCAGCAGTGTCTAAATGCAAGTGACAGGTGCGGCTATCTCACAGACATTTATAGGCCCCTAGGGTTGTTTCAGTGGTACTCTGCTGATGCAATTGGTCTGCCTGGTTTGCATCTTTCAATTGTGGCCAATGCCTGTGACCGCAGTGGCGGAGCACGCCTACCGCGATGTTCAAAACTGAAAGGCACTACCGCGATGGCGGTTCCCATTGGCTGCAATGACATTCGCATAGGCGGTGTCACACCGCGGGGGCCAGATGGTGTCTACTGCAATCCGGCATCTTTCAATTGTGGCCAATGCCTGTGACCGCAGTGGCGGAGCACGCCTACTCCGATGTTCAACACTGAAAGGCACTACCGCGATGGCGGTTCCCATTGGCTGCAATGACATTTGCATAGGCGGTGTCACACAGCGGGGGCCAGGTGGTGTCTACCGCAATCCGGCATCTTTCAATTGTGGCCAATGCCTGTGACCACAGTGGTGGAGCACGCCTACCGCGGGTTTCAAAACTGAAAGGCAATACCGCGATGGCGGTTCCCATTGGCTGCAATGTTATTCTCATAGGCGGTGTCACACCGCGGGGGCCAGGTAGTGTCTACCGCAATCCGGCATCTTTCAATTGTGGCTAATGCCTGTGACCGCAGTGGCGGAGCACGCCTACCGCGGGTTTCAAAACTGAAAGGCACTACCGCGATGGCGGTTCCCATTGGCTGCAATGTTATTCTCATAGGCGGTGTCACACCGCGGGGGTCAGGATGTCTCTACCGCTATCCTGCATCATTCAAATGTGGCCAATGCCTGTGACCGCAGTGTCAGAGCACCCCTACCGCACATGTAAACACATTGTGCAATAGCATTCTCGCTTAGCAAATTGCATCACTGATCACTATACATTTACAAAAAATAATTTCAGCTCGTTGTAAAGTGAATTGAGAGTGTGACATTTAACTCAAGTATGCCCACACATGTCATGTCAGTACACGTGATTAAATGCATTGGTATGTCATTACCCACATGTCAAATTTCATCCATGTGGGCATGTATACAGATTTCATGTAGAATTGCTTGTCATTTTTGTGAACATGCCAATGTGTGAAATGGCAACTCATCCCACAGTCATGATGGACTGACCACATAATGTGCATATATCACTGTATATAGTGCTGGATTTATATTGATAGTTGTCCAGCTTACACTCACTGTGCTCATTTTGTAATGGTGTTGTGCTTAGTGTGACTAACGCAAGAAGGTTGTGCAGTGACAGCAGCTACATACAACTCAGCATTGTTGCTGTTTCCCACATGTGCTGTGTCAGCTACACACAGGGCTGGTGACACAAGATGTAGGAGAGTACCATATATCATTCACATAGTCTGATTCAGATTTGACAGTAGTTAGTATGTACATCCTGGCTACATGAATGACTACAGGAGATTAAGGTGTCTGTGCATGTGACTTGTGCATTAAGCTGTTTTTAAAGTCCTGTCAATGTTGGGGTTGTGTTAGTCATTATGTTAGATGTTTGCCACATCTCATCTCTGACTCATATTTACATGTGTCCTCTGCCAGAATACGTAGGAGACGAACACCTGAGTATCGGCCTTTCCCAGAGCTGGAGAACATGGAGGATGAGGACATTATAAAGAAATTCTGTCTGAATCGCCTTACCCTTCAAGAGCTATGTGCTCAGTTGGAGCCCCATTTGAGGCCTCACAGGACATATCCAACAGCTTTGACACCAACAGTAAAGGTGATGGCCGCCCTGCATTTCTTTGCCACTGGTTCGTTTCAGTACACGGTGGCCATCGCAGGTGGGATGTCTCAACCTATGTTCAGCATGGTGTTGCGTGATGTCCTGTCCGCATTGTTGACCTACAAGGACCGGTTCATACACTTTCCAAGGAGACTTGAATTGGTAGATGTGAAGGGGGAATTTTATGACCTTGGTCACATACCTAATGTTGTTGGAGCCATTGACTGCACACACGTTGGCCTAGTTCCACCACAGGCACGTGAGCACATCTACCATAACAGGAAGCATTACCATTCAATTAATGTGCAAGTAGTACCCTGAAACCGGTCCCAGGATGCTTGTTTCCGGTCCAGGGAAGACCTGGCCTGGCAGTTTGATCTGGACTGTTCCCATGGGGCACAGGGTCAAGACTGATATGCATATGGCTGGGTCCAAACTGGGGTGGCGTAGTGGGCAAAAGAACGATGGATTTAACCCAGATCTTTTGACTGGGGGAGAATGTTTGCATTGTCAGCATTCCGTCCATCATTTGTTTGCTGTAAAACTTTTCGCCCTAAGTGGGATGGGTATGCCTAGACGTGGGTCCCTTGCTCACTGTGCCACTGGATTCAAGCTAGCCTGGCTGAAGAAGGTTGACATACCCTGAAACCGGTCCCAGGATGCTTGTTTCCGGTCCAGGGAGGACCTGGCCTGGCAGTTCGGTCTGGACTGTTCCCATGGGGCACAGGGTCAAGACTGATTTGCATATGGCTGGATCCAAACTGGGGTGGCGTAGTGGGCAAAAGAACGATAGATTTAACCCAGATCTTTTGACTGGGGGAGAATGTTTGCATTGTCAGCATTCCGTCCATCATTTGTTTGCTGTAACACAAGTGGTATGCCAAGCGGATATTATTATCTCCCATGTATGTGCCAAATATCCGGGTTCTGCACATGACTCCTACATACTGCGTAACAGCATCATCCCACAATTGATGGAAAATCTGCATCCGGAGCGTGTGTGGCTTGTTGGTGAGTAAGCTGTGTCAAGTAGTGTGCTGTATGTGTGACATGCTGTTCTCAACTATTTCTATTACAAACTTGGTCTGTGTTTCTCACAACTAGGTGACTGCGTATCCCAACCGGCCTTGGTTGCTGAGCCCACTGAGAAATCCAAGGACCCCAGGGGAAGTCCGCTTCAATGATGCCCATGGGAGAACACGTCGTGTAGTGGAGCATGCTTTTGGACTTCTGAAGGCTAGATTTCGGTGTCTGGACAAGAGCGGTGGTGCACTAATCTACTCTCCCCAAAAGGTATGTCAGATCATAGTTGCATGCTTCATGCTCCACAACCTGGCCTTGCGCAAAGAGATCACCCTGATTCTGGACGATGATGAGCAGCAGATGCCCCCCGCTGTAAATCCACACATGCCCAGTGACGATGATAGTGGAGAAGAGGAAGGTGTTGATCTGCGTCAACAGCTCATCAACAATACTTCCCTTGAGTGTAAGTTACCATTGAGCAACTATGACAATGTCTGTTGGCTTTGCTGTTAGTGGCGAATCATAGATGATGTGTTTGGATGCTGGCTGTTGGCTCACTGCTAAGGGCTGATGTGTGTGGCACAGTGTATTGGTTTCCACTTACCTCATGTCTATGTTGATGGTGTTGGTCATTGTTATGTGTGATGACTCTTGTAGGGTGTTGACTAGTGGTGTGTTGTTGCTGTAATGCCATCATATGACAAGTCAATGTCATCCTCTTGTGTCTTTCTAGGTTCCTCCGCCCCATCAATGATTCGTCACAATCAGAGCTTGTGGTACATTGGAATCAGAGTTGACATTGTACATACTGTGATAAACATGGAACTGACATAAAGGCATAGGTGTGTAAATAGTGTTTATTTTCTATTAGATTGTGTTAAATTTAAAGTGAATGAAAGGTAGTTTGTGCACAGTGAGTGTATGAGTTGTCAGTGGTGGTAAAGGAGACAAATAGAGTAGTCCCCACAATAATGGAATTACACAGTCCAACAAACTCCTGCCATCAACATGGCAATGTGGGATTGGATAATCAACAAAGTCAATGTTCAGTGCAACACATGTGCCATCATGGCTGGCTCAGTGACCTGACTTGGCTTGGTGATTTGCCACGTGATCCTCCCGTGGTATTTCTCGGACGTCCCCTCTTGCGTTTGGCGGGGGGGCCACTGCTGCAGGCTCAAAGGTGTCTGAGGAGTCATTGTCTTGCAACTCATCCATCTCTGTGGCCGCAGCTGAGGTGGTGGGAGTTTCAGCAGGCTGGCCACTGGAGGAGAGTTGAGCCGTCATTTGAGCAGCATGTTTGTCCCTCAGAACACCCACAAGCTGGCCCATGAGATCCACAAGTTGTCCCATTCGTGTGTCCATGGACCTCTGCAGCAGGCGGAGCTCACGCTGTTCTTCCACAACCTGGCCCATCTGTCCCTGGTTCTGTTGGTACGCACCAAGGACTCTTGCAACGGTGGCCAGGGCTTCTGTTTCAGTGTCCTCATGTGATTGTCTCCCAGTTGCCCTCCCACCTGCCCTGCTGATACGGACCTGTGGCATTGGCTGTCGACGCACCCGCACACTATCTCCGGCATTGTCGGCCTGTGTGGTGGTGATGGTAACCACTGAGCCAGGGACAGTGTTGCAGGCAGCAGTGGTAATGGTGGAGGTGGCTGCAGCACAGGTCGTAGTAGCAGGGGTCAGCGTAGTGGTTGTGGCTGGTGTGTTGATAGTTGTGGTGGTGGGGACAATGAGGCCCTGAGACGGAGTGCGCCCTGGCAGTCCTGAGGGGCCAGGTTGTTGCTCCTCATCCGAGAAACGTAGAGAATCAGCATCAGAGAGTTCACGTTCCGGGGGGGGGGGGTAGACTGGCTCTGCTGGTTGGTGGTGTTTTCACCAGCTATTGCTTGTGAATCTCCTGTTGGACAGAGGTTAGATTGTCAGGTAAGAACACTCCACAACCTTGGTGACCCAGTTTTAGATGTTTCAGTTGATAGGCCAAACATTTTACAAATCAATCACTTGGTATTGGTAGAAGATTTTCAGCATCATGACATGATGTAGAGGTACATACATGACTTGTTATTATTGTGACATGTAAATAACAACCATTTGACATGTACAGATAGTGTGTTTACAAGGAGATGTCATCATCTACCAACTTTGTGCACATCCACTTTGTTTTATGCTCGGATATTGTAGACTTTTCTGAGAATCTGTTTCAGCTAGGCCAAATCTTAATGATTTCATTAGTTAATATTGGTTTGAAATCATGTGGTTTTATTTTTTGACAGATTGACCATGCATGTGTTGGGTTCATATGAGCCTTCATGCTCTCCAACAATTACACATTGCATTGTGTGCTTTGCATGATTGTGCCCTGATTTTATTTCTCATGTGACTTTGTGATTCAAAGTGTAATTACTGTGACATTTACATGTGCTTAGCTGTGTGCGCACTGGATGTGACATTTTGATCTGTACAGAGTTGGCTAACAGGTGAGGGATGTGGTGGTCATATGTCTCCATGCATTTTGAGAAGGATGACAGGGTGCAGGCGCTGACTATATACCTGTTAGGTGGCACAGTGGAGGGAGATGGCTGCCACATGGCTCTTGTGTGGGGGGAGTGTTCCATCCTGCTCAGGGGTGATGTAAGTGAGCATGAGAAGGCTACCTACCTGTAAGGTGAAGGTGAGCAATGAAATGGCTGCCACATGGCTCTTGGCTGGGGGGAGTGTTCCATCCTGCTCAGGGGGGATGCAAGTAAGCATGAGAAGGCTACCTACCTGAAGGTGAAGGAGAGCAATGAAATGGCTGCCACATGGCTCTTGGGTTGGGGGAGTGTTCCATCCTGCTCAGCTGTGGGACAAGGGTGCCTGATGGGAGTTGTAGTGCTGGCTGCCTGTACACCCCCCCCTCCCTGTTGAGAAGGCTACCTCCCTGTGAAGTGGAACAGAGGAAGGGAATAAGTTACACATGGCTCTTGGGTGGGGTGAGTGTTCCATCCTGCTCAGCTGTGGGACAAGGGTGCCTGATGGGAGTTGTAGTGCTGGCTAGCTATCCACAAACCCCTCTCCCTGATGAGAAGGCTACCTACCTGTATGGTGAAGGAGAGCAATGAAATGGCTGCCACATGGATCTTGGGTGGGGGGAGTGTTCCATCCTGCTCAGGGATGATGCAAGTAAGCATGAGAAGGCTACCTACCTGTAAGGTGGAATAGAGCAATGAAATGGCTGCCACATGGCTCTTGGGTGGGGGGAGCGTTCCATCCTGCTCAGCTGTGGGAGAAGGGTGCCTGATGGGAGTTGTAGTGCTGGCTACCTATCTACACCCCCCTCCCTGTTGAGAAGGCTACCTCCCTGTGAAGTGGAGCAGAGGAAGGGAATAGGTTACACATGGCTCTTGGGTGGGGTCCTGCTCAGCTGTGAGTCAAGGGTGCCTGGAAGGAGTTGTAGTGCTGGCTGCCTGTACACATACCCCCATGGAAATATTGCTACCTACATTCGAAGTGAATCTGAGGAAGGAAATGATAGATATGTGAGGCATGTGTTGGGAAGAGTGTGTTGTACATAAGTGCAATTAGGTCTAGAAAGTGTAGCTTTATAGTTGTGCATGACAGTACATGGCAGTGTGATGGGATACATTTGTTGGTACTTACCAGCCTCCACCCCCCAGCAATTCCTGTGAGACTCTCTGGATGCAGTATGGCAAGCACCTTCTCCTCCCATTCAGTGAGTGTTAGTGGTGGAATGGGAGGGCCACCGCCAGTCCTCTGAGCCGCCTCATGGTTCCTGTTGGCACAGTATTTCACCCTGGTCTTTAGGTCATGCCACCTCTTCTTGATGTCACACAGTGTGCGCAGGGTGGTCCCTACTGCATTGACTTTGTTGACTATCCTTTCCCAAATTTGATTTTTTCTGACTAGTTGTGTCTGTTGGACCATCCTTCCAAACAAATGAGGTTCTACTCTAATTATCTTGTCTACCATCACTGACAACTCATTGTCTGTGAATTTGGGCATTTTTTTCTGTGCCATGGTGTGTGATGTGCAAATAAGTGACAAGTGCAGGTGGGAAGGTGGTGGTGGAGATGTGTGAGGTGTGTGTTGGTAGTGTTGGTGTGGGTGATTGTGATGGTGTGATGTGTGATGATTTGCCTCTCCTTTCAGCTGTGGTGTTTGGCCCTTCACTGCTGGAGTTGTGCAAAGGATGCTGGTCAGGGAAGGGGTTGGTTTTATACTCAGCTATGTGGGTATGTCAAAATGAGGTATTCCTGTCAGGTGTGTTTTTCATGTTGACCTGGGATTTGTTTGGTTTTCAATACCATGGGGGTGTATCATTGGGGTGTGTCAAATGTGTTTGAGGGCAGTGGAAAGGACAGGCACACTTGGAGGCCTTGTTGTGTGGTTGCATTCGACTGCCATTGTTCTTTCCGCGCGACCGCAGCGGTCGGAACGCAATGATCGTTCCGCCTGCTCTGCCATTCATCTTTTCACGCGACCGCAGCAGTCGGAAAACAATGATCGTTCCGCCATCTTATCATTATTTCACTTGCGGTCATTCCGCGTGAGGATCAGCCTTTTTAGTGCTTTCCGCAGCATTTCCATCTGCCGCGGTCGGATTTTGCCTTCAGTGCATCGTAATGTGACTGCCGGTTTTGCCGCGGAACATGCAGGTGTTTTTTTTCCGCAAGCACGGTGGTCGGAGGGCTTTACCGTCTGCCATCGTAATGACCCCCTTAATTATTAATCCTAACCTAATACTCTTTATATTTGAAACATTAAGGAGCTTATTTATGAGAGGCTTGCGTTGCTGGAGCGTCACTTTTTCTGATGCTTTGGCAGCGCAATCCTCTCAACCATATCTTTGGGGCCACTCAAAGTCACTTTGTGTGGCTTTGAATGGCTGTATAGATATGGAGTAAGACAAAGCAGTGCAAGTCGCTGCGTTGCCTTACTCTGCATATGGGAGGTGTTCCATGGGCATTGTGGTGGGTTTTCCCACGCAACACCCATAGATTTTGACGCTGCCCCAGATTTACTTAATTACCTAAACCTGGGGAAGCTCCAAAATCTTATGCCTCACAATGGGAGGCGTAACAAGAAGAAATATTTTTATTTCTCCTCGTTTTTTCCTCTTTCCATGTGCGCTGCATTCTGCAGCACACACATAAAGAGGAAAACGCTTCTTGGGATTGTTTTTGTGCAGGAAGGTACCCCTTCTTGCACAAAAACAATTCTGCATGCAACACAGACACCTTTGCAAGGGTACCTGCATTGGCACTAGGCAGTCAATTTTTACCAGCGCAGGGAGAAAGGAAAGGCATGCACTGTATTGCATAAATATGGTGCATTTCTGCCCCTTCACATTGGTGTAGGGCAGCACAGCAAGAAGACTTGCGGCGCTGCCCTATGCCAATTTCCCATAAATGAACCCCTAGATTTCTCCCCACCCTAGACCCCCAAACCATTTACATCGTGCCCCAAAAAATAAATACTTTATAAAAAATAATAATAATACTAGAGCTTTAATTGATACTCTATACTAAAATTTAATTTTTCTGTTAGTAGGCGGAGGGATTGGGGTCCCCCAATTCCCCTTCTTCTTTTTGAGAAAACTAAAAACTCAATTCTTTTATTAATTATTTCCCATTAATAATATTTATATAATTATATTATATATTTTCTTATGGGGAAAACCCCCCACAAAGCCCTCCTTCCTAAATGTTTGCACCCTCTCCTTTCCCTCTATCCCCATATTTACCAACTACCCTTCCCCAATATCTCCATATTTACCCACTATATACTTACCTTATACTTACCACATGCATGCTAAAGTCTTGCGTGGTAAAACCATGTATGGTAAAGTCTTGTGTGGTAAATGGCATAGCGTGTTAAAGACTGCATGGTAATTGTACCACGTGCTATTTACTGCATTGTAAAGGTAACATACCTTCTCCACTTTGAACTTTGTGCAAAAGTTCACGTTCCCCATACACAGAAATGAGATTGGTTAGGCAGGATAAGTGAAATTGCTGTGTGTGCAGCTTTTTCATTTATTATAAGGATCCCAGAGCGCTTTTTTCTGAACCTATGAGACACTTTCTGTAGAAAAATACCTTCTATACAAAAACTCTCAGCTGTTTCAGGGTTCCTATGAACTTTCCACAACAAAAAATGTGAGATTTTTTTTTTAACATTGAGAGAGCTGCTGTGTTTTTAAAATCATGGAATTGGAAACTCTTGGTACCTGAAATTAGAGCTAGCCTTGGATTTAAGAGCCCACTGCACGAGCTGAGCCTTGATTCCTAAAATAGGGCCCGATTTTGAGTTTGTCAGCACTCCGCCAGCCTGCCGGGGTGGCAGTCGAGAGAACGCCTCCAAGCCGGGGGCATCTCAACTGCTGCATCACAAGTTTACCATGGGGCTGGCGGTGTGCCGGTGGCACAGCCATGGCAGTGTCCTGCTTCGGCTCTGAGAGAGCCTGTAACCAATGCCAGCTGCACTGCTGTGTCTCCAGCAAGTCAGGCGCATTGTTGCCATGCACTACATCGTGCATGGCAAACAGTGTGCGCACCAACAGTGCAGGCATAGGGGAGCACAACATGTGCCCCCGGCCACCATCCCCATGGGCTGAATCGCCCTGGGGCCCTTTTTGTGGCCCTTTACTTGCCTTTCCGCCGACCTTTTCATGGTGGGGTCCCCGCCATGAAAAGGCCGGCAGAAAGATAGGCCATAATCCCCATGGCAGTGCCAATGCCGGCACTGCCACCATTTACCACTGCTGTCCGCTCCGCTCCGCTGCCACTGCGGGAGCGCCTATCTTGGCAGACGTACACATCGTAATCGGGCGCTCGGACCGCTTACACAAACGACAAACAGATATTGTGTGAAAACACGATAAAGACTTTTGAAAATTCTAAATAGTGTCTTTCTTTAGGATGAGGAAGTGTGTCTCCTCCACGCTCCAGCAGATTATAATACTCTAATTTAGAAATAGAAACATTCACGCCCCTAGTCCGCAGCCGCAATGACAATCTTACTAGTGCACTAAGAGGCAAGTTAGTTCTCAAGTGCACCATATGTTTGACCTAGATTCTTATAATTGACAATGCAACATTATAGTCTATAAAATTAACCTTTAGGTCGAGTTTGTGCTATAAAAAACTGCACAAAAAAAACCTACAAGAGAGATGTGTACAGCACATAGCCTGAACTCATGTATTTGCAGGTTCTCTTGCATGTCATAATAAATACGGAGGCACTTTGAAATAAAGACTCGCATATAATAGGATCACACAAAATGGTCAAATGGGGAAGTTGGGATTGAGCCCAGGTTTTCTGGTTTCTTTTGTATAATTCAGACACAAAATGGGTGTCTATTTCTCTCTCTTTTTGTTACATCAAAGTTTTCGATTCGAGGTTAAAGTGTGTCAAGCAGAAGCCATATGAAAGACTGGCTCGTTTTGGGCTTGATGGCTCCAGAGGAGCAGAGCTGAGCCAGAGTCAAGCATCTGACTCAATTCTGGCTCAAGCTTTAGCTCGCTAACCTCCACTGAAAATTAGGGAGTGCAGTTTTTCTTCTAATGATTTTCTTGTAATCTGTAAGACAAAGGTGCGATCATATTATAACGGCTACACAAGGTCTAGTCTTTGGGTATATTTTAAAGGGATTTTTTTTTGTACTTCATATTACAATGGGTGATTTCCTTTGTTTGTGTACTTCCCGTAGCATAATGGTATGTTGTGCGCTCATTTGAACTTGTCCGAAACTTTTATGCCACACCGCTTTGAAAAGTCACCAGCCGCCACTGCAGACATACAGTTATATCCAGTCACTCTCTCCTTCCATCGGCCTCCTTCTCGGGCTCCTTTATTTCCAGCTGGTGATTTGGGATCTAGAGCTGCAGAGGCATCATTTGCCATAGGTTCCTCCTGCGGCTGATGCATCTATCAGAGGGATGAACAACAGGGATGAACAACAGTACCCCATAGCACGTGCTTGCTGTCACCATGCTGGAAGCAGGACCACAGAAGTTAAATTAGGCCAAATCATAGTGTCTAGATTCGTACAACTCAATGCGTTAGTGCGTTGTAAATCCATAGACTTGCAACACATCGAGTCACAAACTCATCAATTTAAAGTCATGGACAGCTACTTTTACAGTGGGTACCACCTCATCAACAAATAACTCACCTACTTGCACAAAAGAAATTAAACTTTAAAGTTAGTTTAAAACTGTTTAATGAAAATAAAACATGGCACATATAAAAATCAATATTGTGCACCAGTACATTTTTATAACCACCACGATGTCTCTGAAAGTTAAGTTTCTTGCGGCTGATGTCTGTTGCCTGCAAATTACAAATCTAAATCCTAGATGGGGCAGCACCATCCATCCTTCCCAATGTGAGCACCATTAAATTGGGAGATTGTTAAAATGAATCCAAAGAAGCAATTAAATTGAAGAAAGACGTGAGTTTATTTCAAAAGACGGTTCCTCAGAATGCCTAGCCTAACGCTCCTCAGGTAAGAATGCCAACATTCTATGTTGCACTCCTGCTAACATTCTAAGAAGGAACCATAACATGGGGAGGGAAATGGAGCGTACCAAGAGAGGAAAAAATACAAGAGTGTACATATACCGTTCAGGGAATAAACCAAGATAGGAGGAAAATTATAACACACCTCCTTTCCCAAAGATGGAGAAGAAAACTAAAGAAGAGAAAAAGAAGAGTCTAAGGGTACGATATAAATATGAATGGCAACAAAACTAGCAGTTGAAATAAAGCAAACAAAATAGCGCACAGCTAAAAGTCATTCCATAATATAATCTCCATGCCATTTGGGTGACCTTACAGATCTGTCACTCCGTTTAACCTTGGGCAAGTTGATTTCCTTGTTGGAATCGTCAAACAACTTGCTACCACCATTTTGTTCCGAATATGGAACCACTCTATCCATGCTCCATATTCTGCCATCGGCCATGGTAACCACATTTTTCGTGACATCTTTGATCCTTGCAGGACCATAGTATTTGTTGTACTTGTTTGGGATAACATCAGGTCTTTTGACAAAAACCCGCTGACCTACTTTCAAGTCACGTGGTTTGACTCCCCATCTGTGATCATATTCTTGTTTGTATTTCTCTTGATGGCGCTCAATCTTTTCCTTGGCTAACTGACCATCCCATACAATGAATTATCTTCAAATAGCCAATTTGGCATAAGTCTGGATCCAGGTTTGCGCCCTCTTAAAAGACAAAAGGGGAATAACCAGTCACACAGTTGGGCGTAATATAATAGGACCATATCATGTCTTTGATCGATTGAACAATGGGTTTGTTAGCAACCATCGCTAATTGTAAAGTGTCTTTAATCATCCTATTACAGCGTTCCACCAGACCATTTGCACGTGGACAATATAAGGGAGTGGAAACATGTTTTATGGCCAGACTGACCAGGAAGACTCTCATTTCCTCAGAAACCAACTGCACTCCGTTGTCAGTAATGAGTGTGTGGGGCACACCTTCACTAGAAAATGCATCAGAAAGAAAAAGTTTTATAGCTTTGGTGTCCACTTTGTTGACAAACTTAAGAGTAATCCATTTTGAGAAATAATCCACTAAAACTATAATTAACCTTTTTTGTAGACCAGTTATCTGTAGAGGACCTATGATGTCCAGGCCTAATTTCTCCCATGCTTTAATGGGAACTTGTACTGGTTCTAATGATGTTCTCCTAGTGCTTTTAGTTTTATTGCTAAGACCACATGCATGGCACCCCTTGACTAAGTCCTCATGAGAGTATCCATGCCGGGGAACCAGTATCCTGAACGGAGTTTACTCTTGGTTAGGCTTCTACCTAGATGACCTTCATGGGCTATCTCACAGATGCGTTGTCTGAGCTCCACAGGGGGAACTATCTTGTCAGACTTATACACGTTAGTTCCTGCAATAGACAGTTGATCCCTAACATTCCAATATGGTTGCAACTCACAAGGAAGATCAGTACATTTCTTAGGCCAACCATTAGTGATGTTTTCTATAACTGTTTTTAAAGTAATGTCCCTTGACATGAGGTTTTTCCACTCTTCCTCTAAAATGGCAGGAATGGTCACTTGTAACACTTCGAATTCATCTATATTTTCTTCCATATGCTTATTGAGAGGTAAACGAGAAAGGCAGTCGGCAACCTGGTTCTTATTGCCTGGAACATACTCAATCTTGAAGTTAAAATTTTGTAGGGACATCAACCACTTGCCAATCCTGGGTGTAATTTTCTCAATATCCTTAGAAGAAAATAAGGACACTAAGGGTTTGTGGTCAGTCCTGAGTGCAAACGGTATGCCCCATAGAAAATATTTAAAGTGGTTAGTTGCCCAAAAACAAGATAAAGCCTCCTTTTCAATAGTGGAATAGTTAACCTCAGCGTCTTTGAGTGTCCTGGAAGCAAAAGCTATGATTTTTTCTTTGCCCTCTTGCATTTGAGACAGGGTGGCACCAATTCCTCTGTTACTGGCATCAGTGGTAAGGAACGTGTCTTTCGTACTGTCAAAATTCCCAATACATGGTGCTGTGGCAATAGCTTTTGAGCCTAACAAATGCAGAGTTGTGTATATGTAACCATTCAAATTTATTTTCTCTCTTAAGTAGGTCTCTAATTGGTTGTACGAGATCTGAGAATTTTTTTATAAATTTGGACATATATTCAGCCAAACCCAGGAAAGATTTGATCTCTTCTTTGTTAGAAGGAACAGGAGCTTCTACCACAGACTCTATGAGATTCATCTTGGGTTTCATGCCCTCACTGGACAAGGTGTGTCCCAGAAACTCAACAGATGGTACTCCTATCTTGCACTTATTTTTCTTGATAGTGAAACCTGCTTCACTAAGTTTGGTACACACTTTCCTCAAGTTATGATTATGTTCATCTTCATTAGAACCATAAATGAGAATGTCATTTTGGAAACAGATAGATTTGTCTACACCCCCCAAAACATGTTGCATTATTCTCTGGAAGGCCGCTGCGGCCGAGGCCAGACCAAAAGGCATTCTTAGAAATTTGTAGGTGCCGAAGGGTGTGGTGAAAGCTGTGAGAATTTGAGAATCACGGTGCAAGGCGACTTGATGATATGCCGAAGTGAGGTCTAATACCGAAAAGTACTTGGCACCATTTATTACAGATAACATTTCATTAATCTTTGGAAGCAGGTACCTGTCTACCCAAATGTTGGCATTTAAACTTCTTAAGTCCACACACATGCGGATATCATTGCTCTCTTTTTTAGAAGTTATTACAATGGGAGACAACCATTCTGAACTTTCCACTACCTGAATAATGCCCAGCTTTTCAAGTATCTCCAGCTCTTTTTTTAACGGATCTCGCATCACCAGGGGAATGGACCTGGTTTTATGTGCGATTGGGACAGCATCGTTTTTGAGTTTTATTTTGTGCATGTAGTTTTTAGCAAACCCACATTTTCAGTAAAGACCTCTGGGAACTCATCACAAATCCCTTTTCCTGTTAAGGATCTATCAATTAGCAAGACCTGTTCAACATTGTTAGAATCAAGGATGATACCTAAATCCTTCTGGTGCTTCCACCCTAGTAAGTTACTTCCCTTTTCCGTGATGTAGACCTTCCCAAAGGTATGTCTGTCCTTAAAGGTAATGCGCATATTAACCATCCCTTTCAAAGGAATGGGGTCCTTGTTGTACCCCCCTGGATGTACATCAGGTTTTTCAAAAGTGTATTCACCTTCATCAAACATGTTTTGATAAGTGTCAAAGTCTATTAGGGTGTAAGGGGAACATGAGTCTGCAAAAGCCTTAACTTTCTTGCCATCCAATTGTATATCACAAACAGGATAACTAACCTTTTCTTCTACCCCTTGACCATGAACTTGAAAGATAAACTTGTTATCTGCAGAATCAGTGGCTTGATCATGAACAACATGTACATCCTTACTCACATCTTTAGAATTGCACATTTTAGAAAAATGCCCCACTCTATTACATTTTCTACAGTTCACACCTCTGGCAGGACACCTGGGGAAGTTTGCTAGATGATTAGCATTACCACATCGGTAACATCTGAAATTTTCTTTTTTAAACTTAGGTTTAACAGTGTCTCTGCTCACTACTTTTAAAATTTCCACATCTTCTTTAATTACATTGACATGCTTCTCCTCTGATACAGAGTCTTTGTTGATTTTCATTTCTTTTACACAATAAGCTGTATGCTCAATACCTTTAGCTATGGTTACAGCCTCATCCAAATCTGGGTTTTGAGTCAACAACCTTTCTTGCACTTTGTGATCGTTAGTGCAACGGACCAATTGATCCCTGATGAGGGAATCTGTCAGTGCACCAAATTCACAAGTGGCAGAAAGCCCTCTCAAAGCGGCTATGTATGAGGTAACTTTTTCATTCTTGCCTTGAAACCTTTGAAAAAATGTACGTCTTTCTAATACAATATTAACTTTATCTTTAAAATGAGAACCCAACCTTCTTAACGTGGTAGTGAAAACATCAATATCTCCCTCACCATCCTCCTCTTCACCATCAGCTAGATCTTCATAAACTTTCCTCGCATGAACACCCAAATTATGTAACAATATATGTTGTTTTCTAACTGAGGAAAACTTTTCTCCTCCAATGGCAATTAGATAGGAATGAAGAATTTTGACCCACCTATCCCATGGTATCTCAGGTTCCCCTTCATCATTTAAAAATATGGGCGGTTGACTCATATTAGCAACTGACATATTAGCAAAAGACTAACAAGAGATAAGAGAATATAAAAATCACAGAAATACTGCAGGAAATCAAAGGAACTGTGCCTGTCAGTGTGACAGTCCGAAAATGCTGCAGGCGGTAAGGCTGAGCCTGTCAGCGTATGAACTCCCAGACAGGATGGAGCATGAATAAGAACTAAAATGTGATAATCCGAAAATGCTGCAGGCGATAAGGCTGAGCCTGTCAGCGTGTGAAAATATTTCCACTTACTTGCAGGTTGAGGAAAACTGGAGGGCTGGAAACCTACAGGTAAACTTGCTCAAATGTGGAAGACGATACTCACTGAGGAGCACTGTGCAGGCAATGCTTGTAAAAACAGCACTTCTCTCGAGGCAAACGCTGACTCTGGAGGGCGTGCGTGAAGACAAACAGCTCACCGGCAACGTCGATGAGGAGGCGCTCCTCAGCACACTATCGCGCCTCTCTTGAGGGAAACAATGCAGTGAGAGACCATGTGGAGGCGGAGTATGCTCAGAAGCTGGAACACTGCCCCAGGCGAAAACAGGCGGACACGCCTCACACACGTCGTGACACACTTGGGAGGCGGCACCCCAAAAAAAAAAACGCCCGGGGGCATGCGCCGATGCCGGGACACTGCACCAGGCGGAAGCGTGAGGCGAGCTGGAGGAGATTAGATCTTGAAAGAGGAGAACGCCTCAGAAGGTGCTGGCAGTCAGTTAAACAGACGAGTACGATGAGAGAATACACCTTTCCGGAGCAGCAGAGAATAAAAGTACACCGTGCAGCGACCCAAAACGCTCTGCACAACAATGCTGGAGAAGTAATGAGGAGCAGAGAATAAACGAAGTAGGCTGGCAAGAACAGGGGTGAGGAACAACAGCTGCCCCCTGCGCAGCAATGAGCGGTCCAATCGTCGCCAAATTGTTAAAATGAATCCAAAGAAGCAATTAAATTGAAGAAAGACGTGAGTTTATTTCAAAAGACGGTTCCTCAGAATGCCTAGCCTAACGCTCCTCAGGTAAGAATGCCAACATTCTATGCTGCACTCCTGCTAACATTCTAAGAAGGAACTATAACATGGGGAGGGAAATGGAGCGTACCAAGAGAGGAAAAAATACAACAAGAGTGTACATATACCGTTCAGGGAATAAACCAAGATAGGAGGAGAATTATAACAGAGAGACAAACATCAAATTGTGATATTAACCTCTACATTATTACTAGAATATATGAGGGGATACATGTGTCTGTATTGTGCAAAACATGTTTGAAAATTGCACCATAATTTAGATTTATGGCTGGTAATTTTAAGTAAAATGTATTACCGTATTTAAAAAACAAAATAATGGCACTGCAAGCGGACAATAGCTTTTGCAGTCATAAATCAAAAGCTTCAGGTTTTACTTTCCTTTGCAATTCAACACATTAAACTGATTAAAAGATGAGGCATTAAATGACTAATCTATTTCAGTCTATGACTTTCACTCCATAGGAATGTCATTCGCATATTAAATCTTTTATTAGATGAGCCAGCGGTAGGTGAAATTGACTTCATGAGTTTGTACTTCGATTAGTTAGAACAAAGTGAAAGCACATAGATCCGCCCTTCCCAACAGAACTGCAAAGTTTAATTACTATACAACCTCATTTATATTGGGCTGAAGAGAGGAAAATATGAGGGGAAAAAGTCTTCCAACTTGACACGTTTTCCTCATATTTTATCCCTGTCCCCGCCATTGGAGAATGTATGTGTGTATGTGTATATGTGAGTGAGTGTTGTGAAAGGGTGTGTGGACATGTGTAAATGCATGGGTGTCTGTGTGTGTGTGGGTGTGTGTGACCTCCTGCTATTCTCCATGCTAAAATTACCAGCCACCACTGATTTATGATCCAATTTTAGCTCTTTTATACCCACTTTGGCCAGGTCAGAAACAGTGCACAGGCACACTCCTCCAAATTCTAAATGTGTTTACATCTAATATTCAGGGATAGTGATGTGTGTTTTCAATTTGTAACACAGCAGCAGCTCACTAACATTACTGCAGATAATCACTGTGATATCCTCCCATTTCTCATGTGTGAGTTCCTGTTTTGATCTAAAATTAACTTTTTTTATGGATGTTGAATGAAGCATATAGACATTTTGCAGAGAAATGTGTTTATTAGACTCTTCATCCACATTAAAAAGAAATGAAAGTAAAACGGAATTTAAAACAATCTTTTTAGGAACTATTCAATGTCATCAGGGCAAGACTCTCTGCAGAACAGAGCTGGGTCTATCAGGGGTCCCCCTGAAAAGCTGGGGCCTTGGGCCAGAGCTCACCTTGCCCATGCCTTAAAACATCTCTGTTTTACCCCCCTTTATTATCACACTTTTTCCCGTTACCCCCCATTTATTCAATTCTCAGGCACTCACAGTATGGAGGAAAACCATTAATTTTCATCCACCTTTTAATGAAAAACCTTTCGCTCTGAATTAAAGTTGTGTATTGTCTACCTGTTATGAGCATTGAGCCTTAGAAGACTTTTAAAATAGCCCCTAGCACCCCTCTGTCTCTGTCACCTTTGTGTGGGCATGTGCGTGTTGTGAGGAGAGAAGCGAAGGAGGCAACTGTGGAGTTGCATTGTGTGCAAGTCTGCTCGGCCGCTAGACAATATTAGACTTCACCATATCAGCACAAAGCAACAAAGCCATACTTTTCTCCCAAGAACGAAGACGACAAAAGTGCTTCATCTACTGCCGTCTCTCTACCCCAAGCCTTTAGAATCCTCATGTGCGCACCAGTTGCCTGCCCACATCACTATCATATATATATTCAAAAAACAAAAGGCGCCAAAGTCATCTCTGGAGCCCAATACTGTTTTATTCAGGAGTGACAGCATGCGAATGCCTTAGTAATTCTTACGCGTTTCAGCTCTATGGCGAGCCTTGTTCACAGGTGAGGCAGGTTGCTTATTCAAGTAACCACATGACTTTAAATGCAA
Organism: Calotriton arnoldi; assembly: GCA_963921515.1. NCBI lineage: Eukaryota > Metazoa > Chordata > Amphibia > Caudata > Salamandridae > Calotriton > Calotriton arnoldi. Next base: position 111,400 of record CAWUFW010012529.1, read on the forward strand.
TTGCTTTACGCTACAGTAGTAAGAAAATACAACTCCCTGCATGCACCCTATATATATATAAATATATATATATATATATATATTATCCAACAAAGGATCACCGCACTCCCAGGGATTATGGTATTCGTCTTTTATTCAGGAAATACTCATGAAAAGCCACTGACGCATTTCGACTATCCGTCTTCTTCAAAGTGGCATGATTCAAACTTCAATGAGTCCTTCTTTACTGTCTATTTATAGATTTACTTGGAAAGGCATTCTGGATGTTTGAGTCCCAATTCTTGCATGGAGTCAAATACTGCACTCACGTTTACAATCTCTTTCTTATGGTGCAGGCACTGTTACATTTCCCCCATGCAGAAAACATCCATTGTCTTTCAAAATAGCTAACATTCCTGTGCCCATTACTGCATGTTGTCAAACAGGCTCGTGCCGCATCGATGGGTGCAGTATTTGACTCCATGTAAGAATTGACTCCATGTAAGCACCCAGGGGGTCTCAATGGGACAGAGGATCTTTACACCTGCCTCTAAAATTCCTATTAGAGAAAAAGTGTTGAAAATCAAAAATGAGTCGATAAGAAAGGAACTATCAAAATAACACGCAGCCCCCTTTAAAACCATCACAGGTAATTTTAAGGTTTTAGCTTTTTTTACACAGAGGTGTACCACATATATCACTATATATATTTTATCGATTTGCACTAGCACTTTTCACAAAAACGCAATGGTTTGGCAAAAACTGCAGTATTAGGATTAGACTAATGATGATATATCTATGGGCAATGTATATTTAATATATATAATGTCATTCAATGATTTGGAATGTCTTATTGAAACTTGACACCATGTTGGTTTTTTAAACTAATTTATGAAACTTCAAAACATACCCTTAGTGGTGATTTTAGGTATTTAACCATGATGTTTTTATAAATTAGCTATGCTTTCTATTTAATTATTTTAAAAAAAAGCAGAATATGACAAATCTTATATCAACCTATTTAAGAATTTTGTAATAGCGAGTGTCAAGTTCAGAAATTTAAAAACATAACAAATTGTTTTATAAATGGTATTTTGAACAACTATGGTTATAATTAAGGTATTTACACCATTATCCTTGAATGATAGACGCGTCTACATCAGTAACTTGTCTATGTCTATATCTCTTGCGTTTATCCCGCACCTGTTACTTTAAGTAAAATGCAAAAAATGGTTTAAAAGCTGGCCAATTACTTTGAAAACGCATCATGTGATCAAGGGCCTACGGGCCCGAAACGCGTCATGGCTGAGGTTTTCTGAGCTGCAATAAACTACTCACTACATCGCACGAAATTGTGGTCCGGGCTCCTGTCTTTCGCCGTCAAAACTGCAACACGAGAGGAGTTGGTGTTATATATATATATATATTCACTGAAAAAACCATAGGTTTCAGGCACGTTATAGTTAGAAATTAGCATTAAAAAAACCTTACAAATTCACTGAAAAAACCATAGGTTTTAGGGACAGTTATAGGTAGTTGGACATTGCACTCGTACAAAACCCGTGAAATTCCCCAGTTATAGTTAGTTCAGCTAACTATAACTCACGCCTCGCAATGCACTGCTGATGATGTCACATATTACATCACTCATGACATGGTCAGTGACATCACTGATGACATCACTGATGACATCTCAAATAACATCACTGATGACATCATCCAGTGACTGTGTGTTTCTGTAAAGTTTAAATATTTTTAATATATATAGGGAAAGGCGTATTGAAGAATGAGTGGGTGTATAAGTGTCTGTATGGATGATTTAGTAGGTGCGTGACTAACTCTATAAGTGAGTGATTAAACATATCTTACTGAATGCATGGGTTAGTGACTAAACTGGGTGAATGTCTGTATCCGTCTGTCTGTTGCTGTATAAGCGGCTGCATGGGTTTGTGAATAGCTACATGAGTGTCTATATGAGTTATTGATTGGTTGTCTGAGTATCTGTATGGGTGCCTGAGTGTTTGTGTGGGTGGGGTGTGTGCGACTCTGTGCATAGATGTGTGAGTGGGTGATTCACTGGGTGGATGGTTTCAAGAGTGCATCTGTGATAGACTGTATGGGTGGGTAAGTGTGTGTAAGAGTGTGTTAGTGAGTGAATGTATGTCCCAGTGGTACATGTGTGAGTAACTACATATGTGAAAGGCAGTATATATGTGTGTTGGAGTATATAAATAGCTATAAGCGAGAGTGTGTGATTGTGTTAGTGACTGTATGGATGAGTGTGTGCTTGTATCAGTGATTGTATAAGAGCGTAAGAATGTGCTAGTATTTGAATGAGTAAATGAGCTGGTGTGTGTATAACTGTATAGGTGAGTAAATGGCAGTGTGTTTAATTATTTGCATGACTGACTAGGTGTGTGAGTACCTCTATGGATGAGTGGCGGTGTTTGAGTGTCTATATAGGAGTATGAGTGCATATGATAGTCCTGTACTGAGTGACCGTAAGTATGAGTGACTGTACGGGTGAGTGAGTGGATGTGTGTGTAGACCTAAGAATCAGTGAGTGGGTATGTAGTTATTGGTGTTGGAGTGTCTATGGTTTTGCGAATGGCAGTCTGTAATTTAGAGTGGGTGTATCAAAGGTTATATTAGGGTGTGAGGAGGTGAGGAGGTGCATCAGATTATCACGTGGATGATGTCATCAGTGATGTCATCAGTGATGTCATTTGAGATGTCATCAGTGATGTCATCAGTGATGTCACTGACCATGTCATGAGTGATGTAATATGTGACGTCATCAGCAGTGCATTATGCGGGCGCGAGTTATAGTTAGCTGAACTAACTATAACGGGGGAATTTCACGGGTTTTGTACGAGTGCAATGTCCAACTACCTATAACTGTCCCTAAAACCTATGGTTTTTTCAGTGAATTTGTAAGGTTTTTTAATGCTAATTTCTAACTATAACGTGCCTGAAACCTATGGTTTTTTCAGTGAATTTCAAAGGTTTTAAATGCTAATTCCTAACTATAACATGTCTGAAACCTATGGTTTTTTTCAGTGAATTTCAAAGGTTTTGTAAATGACAATTTTTAAATGTATTAATTGTTATATTTATTTTTTTGATACTGATTTACTACATTTTTTTAAACTATTTATTTTTAGATATTTTATTTTTTAAATTACATTGTAATTACATTATACATTACATTACAAAATATACTTTCTCAGAATGAATTACTTTAGTTTAAATACTTTGCAAATAGGCAATAGACCTTTAAGTACAGTAGTTACAGTTGTTGCAATGGGCAACACAATTTCAAACACAATGCAACATTGAGCTCAATGTGAATTTCTAGTTAAATGCAATTAGTTACTTTATGGATTACTTTTCTAACCACAGGACTGGATCCTAGATTCAGTCCTGGGACATCTCCTGTAAACAGTTGAGTAAAAGCGTTTTGGTTACAGTAGTGATTTTTAAGGAATATTATTGTATTTTAAAAGTTGACACTTAGAAACTTCTTCACATAGAATCACCAATGTTATCCTATGGGAGGAAATTCACTTAGCAGGTAAGTAGTGTTATCGTTACTTTTTCTTACTCAGTGCGGGATCCTGGATCCAGCACTGGTGCATCTCCTGTAAACAGTTGAAAGAATGCGTTTAAGTCATACAGGCGATTTTTAAGGAATATTTGTAGTTTGTGAAAATCGACACTTTGAAACTTTTCTGCTGAAAACCAGACAATAGATTCCTATGGAAGGAAATACAAGTTACTGGTAAGTACGGTTAGAATTACTTTTCAGGGTCAGTGCTGGGCTAAAAGATGCAGCACTGGGTTCTCTCCTGATAACAGGTGAGTAAATCGGAATTCGTAGTTCGGCTGATTTTAGAGGAATATTATAAAGTTCCAAAACTCCACACTTAGAAGAATTTCCAAGTGAAACCAGTCAATGTTAGCCTATGGAAGGAAATTCAAGTTACTGGTAAGTACGGTTAGAATTACTTTTCAGGATCTGTACTGGGCTCAAAGATGCAGCACTGAGGTCTCTCCTGATAACAGGTGAGTACATTGGAATTCGTAGTTCAGCTGATTTTAGAGGAATATTATAAAGTTCCAAAACTCCACACACAAGAATTTCCAAGTGAAACCAGTCAATGTTAGCCTATGGAAGGAAATTCAAGTTACTGGTAAGTACGGTTAAAATTACTTTTCAGGATCAGTACTGGGCTCAAAGATGCAGCACTGAGGTCTCTCCTGATAACAGGTGAGTAAATCGGAATTCGTAGTTCGGCTGATTTTAGAGGAATATTATAAAGTTCCAAAACTCCACACTTAGAAGAATTTCCAAGTGAAACCAGTCAATGTTAGCCTATGGAAGGAAATTCAAGTTACTGGTAAGTACGGTTAAAATTACTTTTCAGGATCAGTACTGGGCTCAAAGATGCAGCACTGAGGTCTCTCCTGATAACAGGTGAGTAAATCGGAATTCGTAGTTCGGCTGATTTTAGAGGAATATTTGCACAATGGTGAAGGAAGGGGTGGGGCCTGAGGTGACATGTCTGCAAACACGCCTGTGGCGTGTTTTAAGTTGAGAATTAATTCCTCCTCAATCCCGAGGGTCCCTAGGGGCCAACTAGCCCACCAGGTACCTCCAGTATGCCAGAGAGCTGCGTTGCAGAGAGGTGTTCAGAGGCCACGCCCTTTTTACAACACTCTGCAACGCAGCACCGTGGCGCTACTGGAGGTACCTGGTGGGCTAGTTGGCCCTCAGGACCCTCAGGATTGAAGGATTTAAATCCCCATCTTAAAAACGCGCCATGGGGCCTGTTTGCACACATGTCACCTGAAGCCCCGCCCCTCCCTTCACCACTGTGCAACGCGCCACGTGGCGCGTTTAAGTTGGGGGATTAAGTCCCCTTGAATCCTGAGGGTCCCTGGAGTCCAACTAGCCCACCATGTACCTCCAAAAGCGCCACAGAGCTGCGCTGCAGAGAGGTGTAAAGGGGCGTGGCCTCTGTACACCTCTCTGCAACGCAGCCCCTGGCGCATACTGGAGGTTCCTGGTGGGCTAGTTGGCCTCAGGACCCCCAGTATTCAAGGGGAATTCGCTCTCATCTGCAAACGCGCCAGGGGCGCGCTTGCAAAGTGCTGCAAGGAGGCGGCGCATTCTCCGGCGCAATGACGGTCTTTTATTTTATTTTTTTTTAAGAAGGGGGCTTTGTGGCCCCCTTCTTTTCTAATTTATTGGCCCTGGGGAACCCATCCCCCAGGGCCTGCCCTCTCTTTTTTTTTTATTTGGAAGGGGGCCGCGTGGCTCCCTCCCGAGGCCTTAATCGCCCCGGGACCCCATCCCCAGGGGATGGCCTTCTTTTTTTTTTTAAATAACTTATGGAGGGGCTGCATTGCCCCCTCCTCAGGCCACTTATGGCCCCGGGACCCCATCCTCCGGGGCCGGCCTTTGTTTTATTTATTTTTTAATTAAATTTTGGGAGGGGGCCGCGTGGCCCCTCCCGGGCCACTTGTAGCCCTGGGGACCCCATCCCCGGGGCTGGCCCTCTCCGTTGGGGGTTCCCAATCCCCCACGGTCCCGCTCGGCTCCCCGCGTCCTGCGGGAGCGGCAGTTGCTTTCCACATGGGGAGCTGCTAAGATGAAGCTCCCGTGTGGAAAAGCATTGTCTTGTTTTTGGAAGCGAGAGCAGGTTTCCTGCTCTCTTCCAAAACCAAAGCAGTTTGCTATGACAGGACGGGAGCCGCAAGGCTCCCGCCCTGCCATAGCAAACTACAGTGTCCCGGGTGTAGGCACCCCGGGACACTGCAGGAGCCGGCCCTGGGGGGTGGCGGTCCCCAGGGCCATCAAGGGTTCCAGGAGGGGCCGTGCGGCCCCTCCCACCATCTTGAAAGCCCCGGGAGGTGGTGGTCCCCTGGCTCTGGGGGTCCATAACGGACCCCCATATTTAAATCTTTAGTGCCCCGGGAGGTGGTGGTCCCGGGCGTGTGGGGCTGGAGCCCCCACACAGGTGCTTAGAAAATTAAAAAGAAGCCCCGTGGGGTGGCGGTCTCGGGGCTGCGGGAGGGCCGAGAGCCCTCCCGCACCATTTGTTTTTAAAGCCCCGGGGGTGGTGGTCCCCAGGGCTTGGGGGCCTTAGAGGCCCCCATTCATTAATTTCATAACCCCCGCATGACCCCGGGACTTGGCCCACCCGGGGGCCAGTTGACTAACGAAACGCGGGAGACCGCGCCGTTTTTGTTTTTCGGCGGGATCCGCGCACCCTAGCGCATCCCGCCGATTTAAAAAATAAAAATGCTTTTCTGCCCAGGGGTCCTTGTGGGACCCCTGAGCAGACCTAGGGGGTCAGGGTGTTTCTACCCTGCCCCCTTTGTGCGTTTTGCGCACTTCTTTCTGTGCCTCGGTTCTAACGAGGCATAAAATGGCTGCCAACACTTCCTGATTTGGAGTGTTGACAGCCACTTGACAGCCAATTAGCATGCAGCTCGTGATCGGGATGGTGCGCGCAGGGTGCGCTCAGGGTGCGCGAATCCGACGCGGCCATAGATATATATGTGATTTTCCTTTTGATTTTCTCAGGAACTACTGAACGGATTTACACCATTTAACAAAAAGGGTTCTTTCTGAACCAAGAACTACCTCTTTGCCAAATTTGGTGTAATTCCGTTCAGCAGTTCGGGCTGTAGCCGTGGCTAAAGTTTCCTATGGGAAATGAATGGGGAAAACACGTTTTGGGACCCCCTTTTTCTCGGTCCCCGCTTGACTAATCACCCCGAGACTTTCAGGATAGGAGCGGACCGGAGCGGGCCACAAAGTTTGAAAATTTCGCAAGATTCGTCAACCGGCGCAAGAGTTATTTCAAATAGAATGTTGCGGATTTCCTATGGAAAATAGGTCCTAACTATAACTATCTACTGGCGACCGCCAGTAGATAAATATATATATATATTTATATATATATATATATAAATCCACAAATGCGTCGTTTTCGAAAATTCCGTAAAAACAACAACACCACGGCCCAAACTTCTTTCAGCGTGACAAATTTATTCGTCAATACCACTCAACGCATTTCAGAGCGTCCGCTCCTTGCTCACGAGTAATTGGCTTGCACAAACATTGTGTTTTTTAAATTAATCATGTGACACACCTCCGTGTAGATACTGACAACAGACTTCACCATGTATCATAGACATTTCCATGTCATTACAACATTAAAATATATATATATACATATCCAAGGAATTCCCGGTTCATCAAAATGTCAAAACACAACTCGGGCACAGACTCCAGATCGCGCAATCTGGAGTTCAGTGTCATGTTTTGACATTTTGATGAACTGGAATTCTTGGATATGTATATATATACATATCCAAGGAATTCCCGGTTCATCAAAATGTCAAAACACAACTCGGGCACAGACTCCAGATTGCGTGAAGTAGATTTATTCAAGCGACATGGTTCATATGACACGTTTCGGCCGCTGACCTGCGGCCTTGCTCACATATATATATAAAAATTTCATGTGCTCACCTCCTGATAAAGCCAATAGGCCTGCTTTCATATTTATATATTTTTTAAAAAGGGGGTTAGAGGCCCAACCCCATGCTGAGCATGTACTTTGGGGGGTGTTGGACACCTGTAGGCGGTGCCATGGGATGGTCTAGCCCTGCGCTCAACTCCATGCCATGCACAGCCAAAGGTGGGGGGGTTGGGTCCCTGCAGGGGAGTGGTTGCAAGATGATGGGCATCTTACTTTATGTTAAAATAAACCACAGAAATTCCCTGAAAAAAACAAAAGGTTAAAGTGATGTTGTAGCTAGGAATTAAAACATATGTTACATTATATTAAAAAAAACCTTAGAAGTTCACTGAAAAATTAAAGGGTAATGGGAGTTATAGTTAGGTGAAAATACCAATTAAAAAATAACATTTTAAAGTACCAAAACAACTGAAATTCATCAGTTATAGTTATCTCAAATAACTGAAACTCGTGCCCTCAAAGAACTATGGGCCTAATTACGAGTCGTACGACCACCAGACTTGCAGTGGCGCAGGAGTGACGGTCTACTGTTTTGCCGATAAAGACTTTGAAAATCGTATCTGTGGTGGACCGCCGTCTGCACCAGGGAACAGTCGTTCCCTGGCGGTGGCCCAGGAGCGCCACACGCATGATGCTGAGCAGGGCCTGGCGCAGACCCACTCAGCATATTTTGAGCTCCTGGACCTCCAGCCCTTTCATGGCGGAGCCCCGCCATGAAAAGGCTGGTGGTGTAGGAACAAAGGGGGCCCTGTAGGGCGTGCTGGAACTTTTTGGTCATTCCCATTGTGGTGCCTGTTTTCAAGGCACAGCCATGGGAAAGGCCAAAGGACAACCAACCATACTATGAGTTGTACTTTTATAACTCGTAATACGGCTGGCGGTCCATGCGCTGGTTTGGCGCAGTGGAGGCGTTGAGTCGGCGCCGCTGTGACAAACTTGTAATCAGGCCCTATAACCCGTGCCCTCTCCATGCACTGCTAATGAACTCACATATTATATTAGTTATGACATGTTTCAGTGCTCCGTCCATCATCTCCTTGTGTTTGCTTTGTTCACCCTTAGCTGGCAGGGTATGCACAGACGTGGGTCCCTTTCTCACTTTGCCACTGGATTCAAGCTAGCCTGGCTGATGAGGGCTGTTAGCCCGGAACCAGTCCCAGGATGCTTGTTTCTGGTCCAGGGAAGACATGGCCTGGCAGTTCGGGCTGGACTGTTCCCATGAGGCACAGGGTCAAGACTGATTTGCATATAGCTGTGTCTGAACTGGGGTGGCGAAGTGAGCTAAAGAACGATGATGGATTCAACCCAGATCTGTGACTGGGGGTGAGTGTCTGAAAAGTTTCAGTGCTCCGTCCATCATCTCCTTGTGTTTGCTATGACATGTTCTATGACATCATTGATAACAACACTGCAACATCTTAAATGACATAATTGTGTACTGAAGTATGTCAGGGCTTGGAATGGAAGATCGTGAGACTGGAGTATGTACTGTCTGATAAACAGGATTCAGACCCTCATTCAACATCAGAACAAGTCAGGCATGGAAAAAATGGAAGATGAGCACAAGTAGGAGTACAAAGTGATACTCACATCCATTTCAGGGACAGGACTTCCAGGCCACTCACAAGCATCTAATAGTTCTTGTTTATCTCTGTGTTCTATTAAGAATACTCAGCAGTGAGTCTGAGAAAATATGAAGCTGCTGTTCACTATTCCAGACCAGCATTTCCTGTATTTTAGTCCTACCCTCTTTTTCCCCTGGTTTCTAACAAACGTAAAGGATTCTATTCCTTAATTGGAACAGGTAAACAGTTGGGACTATCAGCTATATCCTTTTGGGGGTTTCATCCCTATCTTGAATCCTGACAGTATGCATCATATTACTGTTAAAATTCCGATATTCATGTAGAAGGCCTGACTTAAAGTATTCTTAAATGTGTGAAATTTGCACACCTCTATTGTCTATTTCTTCGTTTTTAAGAGGCAAGTTCTATGGCTCATTGAGTCCATTATCAGAGAAGTTATCCATTATTACCTCCATGACTCTGCATGCCCCAAACTCTGGTTTACCTTAAAGTGGCAGCACAGCCTTGTACATCAAGCAACTCACAAAATAATTGATTCACTAACTATGGCAACCTAGGTCTTGTTTAGAAAAGACAAAGGCCCTGATTACAGTCAGCCTGGGAAAAGGTACAATATTTATCATTTCAGATAAATTCTAAACTGCAGGAAATTTATCAGGTGCAATAAATAGCACCACATAATGTGATTTGATGTGCAGATTTAGGTGTTTCATGCACTAAAATCCACATCTCCTGTTATTTATTGGGAATTCGTTTAATACCACAACATTTCTGCAGGCTTTACCTGCCAAAATTCATGTGAGTGTGATGCTTCTCACACAATTTGTAATAGGGATATCTTCATATTAAAATGAATCTTGCAGATCATAATACTTGCTAAAATCCCAATGTTAAAATGTAGATGATGTAGACAGATACCACCATCACCATTTACCCTGGAAAAGAATGTTTGCCATGTTCATCTTTCTTCCACAACAGACCATTTCTTGCACCCAAAATGCAGAGCATTTATTTATAAAAATGCCTACATCAATTTTTGTTACAAAGACCCTCCTTATGAGCTAAGATCCAATCCCTTTCCAAACACTTGTTTGTCTTATTGTCTTATTTTCCTGTTGAAAACTTGGAATAGGAATGCCTGACAAGATTAAATCCATTTAATGCTCTTTACCACATCTGACAAATACAACTGTATTCCAACAAGTAGGTGAGGGCCTTAGAGGGGCAGGGCTTACTGCAAGGAGTGTATAATTATGTGTGCAGTTTTTTGGCCATCATTACTAACTTCGTTCTTGGTCATTTGAAATATTTGCAGCTGTTACGTATCTAAAAAATCAAATAAAATAATAAGAATGCCCACGCCATATTTCTTACCCATGTTGCAAGAGCTTTTCACCACTATACTCATCCTGTCTTGCCTAAGCTTATCAGAATCCTTTGCCTCTACATGATTCTCTTTCATCAGTCGAATATTGGAATATTTGAATCATAAATAACAGAGGACATTTATTCCTTTGACAAAGTAATTGAACCCACGCACAATAATAGTAGTCTCTGATCATATATCTTTTAATCTGGGTAGTACAGTATGCTTTGTCCTGAAATGAAATCTCCTCAGCTAGTCAAATCTGCAAAGCAATCTCAACACTTAGGGGGTCTTTCAGGAAGGAAAATCTACACAAGTATATTTACTAGTAGTACATTTCCTCTTACACTTTTGAGTAACTTAATACTTTTTACTATTCACAAAGTCTGAGTGTAAAGTTACTCAAAGTGTAAACCTACATCTCTTCACCACTGAATAGGGGGTGGGGCCAAACTTATGGGTGTAACGTTACTACTGCCAGAAAGGAGCAGTTATAAGACCAGCGCAACACATGGCCACCCACTGATAATGCAGCACCCTTCCATAGAAAAAACTACTGGAGGCAGGGACTTAAAATAGAAAACTGCCAAGAGAAAACAAAAGCACTGTGATCAAGGATGGGAGAAAAGCCAAGTTTTCAGTTGCTTGTGGAAGGTCATATAGGAGGTTAAACTCGCAATATGGAGGGGCAGCATGTTCCGCAATCCGGCCGCTGCTACAGAGAAGGAGCGATCGCCCCATCTAGCTCTCCGAAATCTTGAAATATTCACCTTCCTCTGTTATATTCTCAAGTTAGGCCCAAGTAGTGAAGCAGCTTATTTCTTACATTGTCCTCACAAATAACATTTTCAGCTGTGTCCTTTTGCACATATTTGCGTGCACAACAATGTTGGATTACTTTCCCTGTAACTAAACTTGTTTACACATCTAGCTTCACACAACATTATCACAAGGCCCTGAACATCATGCACAAGGTCTCGTTTTCGCACAATGTACAAATGTCATCACTATTTTCATCCACGGGGTGACAGGGCAATCAACATACCAATAACATTGCTAATCTATATGCACATCGCAAGGCTGCTTTCTATTATAAAAGATGAGCATCCCGATAGATTAGCAGAGGAGGCACTCCTGCAGACACCTTGCTTGCATGCTGAAAAATCCCCACGCTGCGGTCTGACATCTCGTAAGGGGTGGTCAGTTCATGACCAAGACAGGGTCCTTCACACTATCCCATCAGGTAATGGGGGGATTCTTGGCTTTACACCTACACACACTCTAGGTACACTTAGAGTAGGGTTTGCATCATAGGAGTACGCTCGATTACTGCCTTGTGTTATATGCCTGCATATATGCATTGTTTTAGCACCATGGTGGAACTATATCTACTATTTACAATTTTGGAGCTTGAAAATCACGTTTATCTGTTTCTGCCTACTAATCATTGCAGCACACGTATTTTATGCAAGCCTACCATTGGTTAATAAATATTATTGAAAACGTCCCACTGTGTATTCTCCGTATATTTATCTGAGAATAAGTGAGCATGAGTGACTGAGCGAAAGGTTCTGTACTGTGTCCACAATCCCTGAGGGGACAGGGTTGTCATCTTCAGTGGTTGCCAGAAACCATTTGCTTCCTAATAGGTTAGGGGGGCCTACATTGACACTGTGAGTTGGCTGGTTTATAGGCCAACATATCCTGTGGGGCTGTCTGGAATCAGTCGTGACATTAAGCCCCTATTTTATGTTGTCCAAACAATGCACAGATCCTATTGATTAGTAGGAACTACACGACACCTCAATAACGAGGATCTAAGCTGTCTCTTGGGGGAGTACCAGCAAAATGCTGTCCTCAGGTGTACTGACCCATGGTGGTGAAGGGCCAAATGGACCAAGCAGAATGCTTTAAAACTCACCTGCTTCTTCACTGGTAGCCAATGCAGGGAGCGTAACCCTTCCCTGAAAGAAAGGCATTTTGGAACATCCAATACCAAATGGCCTGCCGTATTTTGAATAACCTGCAGTTTGTTGAGCGATGACTTATTGATATTTAGGTATAGTGTATTACAATAGTCCAACCTTGAGGTGACTAATGCAATAACTACATCTACTCTGAGTTCAGCTGGTAACAGCGGGAAGATCTTTTTCAGCCTTTTAATGATAAACAAACAGAAGCTCAAGGTCTTGTTGACCTGAGAGTCAAAAGTGAGGGTATTATCGAGGGGAATAACTATTGCAACCCTCCATAGTTGGGGGAACACTTCCGATGTTATTATCTGGAAGCTCCACCATGAAAAGGCTGGCGGAGCAGGAACAAAGGGGGCCCTACAGGCCCTCCCTGCCATTGGGATACATTCAGGGGGGCACAACATGTGCCCCCCTGTCTGTATTCCCCCAAAGTTCCAGCACTGCTTTGAAGTCACCGCCCATGCCGTGCTGGAACTTTTTTTGCCGTTCCCATTGCAGTGCCTGTTTTTCAGGCAACGACATGGGAAAGGCAAAGGACAGTTTGCCTTGCACGAGCTTAACTCGTATAAAGGCGGGCGGTCCTCTCGTGGCATTTGCGGTGCTGTTTCGGCAGACAGCTGGTGCAGCACCGCCAAAGTCATATTTAGCCCCTTAGACTTCATCAAATGGCTCTTACCCTCCCTTTCCTCTCCTTTCCTTTATTTGTTCCCCTGTGAAATGGATCCAAAAACAAAAAACACTTTGACTGCAAATGGCATCTTTTTCAGACATTTTTCGATTCAAAAGTGCAGCCTCAGGATGGTAGAAAAAAGGTTCAAAATATGAAAAAGAAAAAAGAAACACTAAATAAAGCAAAACAGAGTGGTCGAAAAGTGGCCAGATTGGTTTTACTTACAACCACACACATTAGCGCCACTTTACAGAGTTTGCCAGTGAAGCACTACTTTTGTTTTCTCATCTTTCTTTGAGCAGCTTTGTTTTTCCCGGGTGGGTAAGTACACCATTGCTGGAGGTACTGCAATACCTTGTTGATGCGTTCAGTGGAAAAAGTTTACATTTACTCCTCAGCTCATCTTCGGTCCAATTGCAATAAAAACAACTGATCGCATGGATTTATTGGCCTCACGACAGTGCAGGGGCCACTTTCTAAATATGATGAACCCCACCCTTCTCCCCCTCACCACACTCATCTCACATCGCCCACCTCCCTACAGTGTTCACTTCTGCTCTGCTGCTGGCAGCTTCCCCTCCACCCCCCGTCTCTCTCTCTCTCTCTCTCTCTCTCTCTCTCTCTCTTTCTTCCTCTTATTCCCTCTTTTTGTCTCTGTCTTGCTCCTCCTCGCTTGCTAAAAACCATGACTTCAAAAAACAGCTCTTACCCGCTCTTTCCTCTTCTTTCCTTTACTTGTTCCCCTGTGAAATGGATTCAATAAAGAAAGATGTCTTTTTCTGCCATTTTTCTATTAAAAAAAGCAGCCTCGGAATGGAGAGAAAAAAAAGGTTCAAAATACGAAAACAAACCTAAATAAAGCAATACAGAGAGGTCGCAAAATGGCCATATTGATCTTATTCACCACCACACACATTAGCGCCACTTTACAAAGTTTGCCAGTGAGGCACTACTATTGTTTTCTCCTCTTTCTTTGAAACAACATTGTTTTCCCCGGGTGTTGAAATGCACCATTCCTGGAGGTACTGCAATACCTGGTTGATGCGTAAAGTGGAAAACGTTTAATGTGATCCTTATTAGCGGTTTTCCCTATTTTAGTTTATAAAACGTGTACTGTGACTCTGTGTTCAGGGATGTGGTCTTTTTAAACCATACTGCTTACATTTTGTAAGGATATAAGCAATGAACATTTTCAAGCAAAAAATCAATGATTTCTGAATAATAAGTGTAAAGGCGTTAAGATAAATATGTTGTTCCTACTTACATTTCACATGCTTTACTTAATCTTGCATTTCCTTTGAGTGTTTGCTATTTCCAGGATGGTACTTTTTTTTACAGCCAGCATATTACTTTTGTCTCCCCATCACTCATAACCTTTTTCCCATTTTCTGGTTCTCCAGCACCGTGAGGTCATATGAATAGCAATAGCGCTATGCAAATATCATCACTCCACTGCACGGAAAAAAACAAAAGTAAAAAACACTGTCATTTTCAACGCCAAGAGCTCTAACTTTCACAAATGCAAAACCGATTGCATTGCAAATTATTGTTTATACGCCCACTCCACTCCAAACCAAAACGCCAATAGCTCTAACTCTCGCAAATGCGAGACCTATTGCATTGGAAATGCTTGTTGTCTTTAGCATAGCTTTTACTGTAGTTTACAGAACCCATTTGTGGAGAAAGCTTGAATGCTGGGGTATTTAGCCTACTTCACTGCAGTTACTAAAGGAATACCATAACAGTATTTCGGTACTGTGGAGATTTGATGTTTTTTTTTTAGGGGATTCTATTTTCTCTTATCTTTCGTAGATGGTGAATTTTCTTAAACGAAAGACAAGGGAACAGTGAGTAAGGTTAGGATTTTATCGATTCTTATGCAGTTTGGACATAAATGGAGTTCCAGCTCTAAAGATGGCTAATGAAAGTAAGCCCCATGATTGTATCACAGGGGATTGGATGCTTTCCATTGGAAGTCAAAGACTGCTAGAATGAAAGAGAGGGAAGCAGTGGAAGCATTTTCTCAGTGAGATCAAGTTTCTCGGTAGAATCTTTAAGGTCAGATGTCGGTCTCAGTGCGATGAAGATTAAAGATTATATAATCAAACACAAAGAGAGAAAGGGTAGAGTGGAACCACTCCTGGTCCCTTTAAAGAATCAATTATAACAACAAAAGAAGGAGTTATTCCAAGTAGAATGTGAATTAATGCATCGAATGAAAGCAAGATTATTTCTTAAAAAGAACCCTCACTCACCAAACTAGTTGGTGACATGCTTCATCATAGGGTCCCCACCCGAGCGGCCGAATGCCTCTCGGGTGTGCTACAACGCCTGATTACAGCGGAGCGGGTTTGGTAGTGCAAGGTGAGTGAACGGTGAAAAAGTGGTTTAAGATTGCCTTTATTATTCCCTAAAACTTTATACTGGAGTAATAAGGCAAGATTAAAATGAAAAAGGATGTCCTGTTAGGTTCAATTGGCCAATGACATCCACAGGTGTATTAAGTGACAGAGTCAGGTCTACATGTTTCAGCCTCAGTGTGCAAAATCGCGAGGCTTTCTTCAGGACCAGAGGTGACACGAGAGGTATGCACTCGCTAAGGTGCACCCGTCCCTGTGTCGCAGATTAACCGCAAATTTACGGTTCAGCATTCTCTGAAAGGGAACGGTTTTTAATCTGTAAGAGAAAAGAACAGATCACAGTATACAGTTTGTTCTCATACTGAGGGACATTACTCATCAAGGTAGGTATATCCGTGCTAACATCCGTGCCGTTCAAAACGTGCGATAAGCTATCCAGACTATGGTGCCTATTTTCTAAAGTTTTGTGCACTCGTGCTGCGCACCCACGCCTCTGGAATTTGATTACGTGGTGTTTTTCTATACGAAGGGGTGTTGTGAGTAAAATAGCCCCTTTATTATCATCCACACATAATCAATGCAGTGTGGAGAAATCAATGAGCTATGGTACATCCGTAGCTTACGGATTCACCTCATTAATAATGACCTGGAGATCGTGATTCAAGAAAAAACAAATGGAGCAGCACGCAACCGTGGTGCTTCCTGGTAAACAAACATAGAGGAGAAAAGGAAACGGAACCTAAGTTCAAGGCTTACATGGGACGTTAATTAGTCCTACCCCATGGATCCCGTCAGGGGGTGTTGGCTATAGTCACACTCTAGAAGTAGATAAGAAATAAAGAGAAGCGTAAAGCATCAGACTCTTTTTTGTGAGTCAGATAACTAGTATTAGCTGTGAGCCGCCATTGGTACTTACTCCGTCAAGCTCAATCGCCCGCCTCTCGCATCTAAAGTATGCCCGGCCCGGGATCCCGAGGATGAATGAGTTCCGGGTCCGGGCGTATTTGAATGTTGTAGCTCCGACGAGCTGTAGCGCGGCCGCGTCATCACGTAAAGCGTGGTAACGTTTAAAGTCTTCCTGTAAGCTCACAGAAAGTTAACCCCTGCAGTCCTCGTGTATTCAAAAGGTGTGCAACTTTATTCTTGCCGCTACGGGAATAATTACTATGTATTGCTATTGGTTTGCAATATGGCACTACCTGTACTTAAGTACAAACATAAGCTGGTGCATATATGCTGGTTAATAGATGCTGGTTTACTGCATATGACAGAATGTTTACTTCAGGGTATATCGTAAAGTCATGTGACTAAATTGTTGCCGCTGTTGCGAACCATAGTTGATCCACTATCTTTGCCATTCTTGTGGTAGTCCCTGCACATAGGTATAAACGTCAAGTCATGTGTGCTAGAGAGTAAAGCAAAATGCTTCCTTGAAACTGTCAGTCTAAAGTCTCTCTTAGGCAAAAAAAAAAACGTAATAATTAGATTGGAGTCTTAACATGACATGAAATCAAGGACTGGTTCATTGTAGGGAATTCCCTGTATGCTGAAGTGCTGTAGTGATATATGGCCTTTATGTTTGATCGTGTGACATTGGCTCTACTTCTGGTTAAGTGAGTTCCACGGGATATTGTCATTCAACCCTTGTTTATGTGAGGAAAGTCTATATATCCAGCGTTGCTCTTTCTCTAGAAGAAGGCGTTGCGTATTCGCATTAGTTTTTATCTGTTCTATGACCGTCCATCTTAAGTCATTGGTAGTATAATTTGCCTGTAAGAAATGATCAGTCATTTTAGTGGTGCTTTTTTTGCACCTGATGTTACTGCGGTGCTCGCAGATGCGTTGCTTGACACTCAAGGCACACACGAACTGCAACTCAATGAGTGTGGTTTACCTCATCACGTGCACATGTGGATTGAAATATGTGGATTGAAATATGTGGTTATGACCAGCAGAAAGGTTAAGCAACGCATCTGCGAGCACCGCAGTATCATCCAAAATGACTGATGGATTTAGACCCAGATCTCTGTACTGGGGTGAATGTACCGATACAAAAGGGGATGATGGACGGAACGTTTGAGCCAATCAAACACTCACCCCCAGTCAACTGATCTGGGTTTAATCCATCATCATTCTTTAGCTCACTCCACCACCCCAGTTCAGACATGGCCATATGCAAATCAGTCTGACCCTGTGCCTCATGGGAACAGTCCAGCACGAACTGCCAATTGTTCTGCATTCTGTCCATCAATTGTTCTTTTTGCATTTGTCACCCCGAGTGGGACGGGTATGCTCAGACGTGGGTCCCGTGCTCTCCATGCCACTGGAGTCAAGCTATCCTGGCTGATGAGGGGTGAAAACCCGAAACCGGTCCTAGGATGCTTGGTTCCAGTCCAGGGAGGACCTGGCCTGGCAGTTCGGGCTGGACTGTTCCCATTGGGCACAGGGTCAAGACTTATTTGCATATGGCTGCGTTCAAACTGGAATGGCATGGTGAGCAAAAAAACGATGGATTTAGGCCCAGATCTCTGTACTGGGGTGAATGTACGACATTGTTCTGCATTCTGTCCATCAATTGTTCTTTTTGCATTTGTCACCCCGAGTGGGACGGGTATGCCCAAACGTGGGTCCCGTGCTCTCCATGCCACTGGAGTCAAGCTATCCTGGCTGATGAGGGGTGAAACCCTGAAACCGGTCCTAGGATGCTTGGTTCCAGTCCAGGGAGGACCTGGCCTGGCAGTTCGGGCTGGACTGTTCCCATTGGGCACAGGGTCAAGACTGATTTGCATATGGCTGCGTTCAAACTGGAATGGCATGGTGAGCAAAAAAACGATGGATTTAGGCCCAGATCTCTGTACTGGGTGAATGTACGACATTGTTCTGCATTCTGTCCATCAATTGTTCTTTTTGCATTTGTCACCCCGAGTGGGACGGGTATGCCCAAACGTGGGTCCCGTGCTCTCCATGCCACTGGAGTCAAGCTATCCTGGCTGATGAGGGGTGAAACCCCAAAACCGGTCCTAGGATGCTTGGTTCCAGTCCAGGGAGGACCGGGCCTGGCAGTTCGGGCTGGACTGTTCCCATTGGACACAGGGTCAAGACTGATTTGCATATGGCTGGGTTCAAACTGGAATGGCATGGTGAGCAAAAAAAACGATGGATTTAGGCCCAGATCTCTGTACTGGGGTGAATGTATGACATTGTTCTGCATTCTGTCCATCAATTGCTCCTTTGCATTTGTCACCCCGAGTGGGACGGGTATGCCCAGACGTCAGTCCCGTGCTCTCCATGCCACTGGAGTCAAGCTATCCTGGCTGATGAGGGGTGAAACCCCGAAACCGGTCCTAGGATGCTTGGTTCCAGTCCAGGGAGGACCTAGCCTGGCAGTTCGGGCTGGACTGTTCCCATTGGGCACAGGGTCAAGACTGATTTGCATATGGCTGGGTTCAAACTGGAATGGCATGGTGAGCAAAAGAACGATGGATTTAGGTCCAGATCTCTGTACTGGGGTGAATGTACGACATTGTTCTGCATTCTGTCCATCAATTGTTCTTTTTGCAGTTGTGCACCGTACAGCAAGTATTTCCGTATCTGCACTGGTGGATGCCACTCCGGCATAATTTTTGCAGTGGTAACACATATATAGATACTTTAAAAGTTTTCTTTAAATTAAGAGGTTTAGTAATAGAGTAATAAAAGTAGTAGAATTATAGTGCAAATACATTTTAAAGGTTGCTTTAATGTATTTTGCAGAGTTGCAACGGCGCAGGGACGTAAGCTCGAAGGTCTTGCGCATCCCATGTGACACACCAAAAATGCCTTTGATTAGTTAATCACCTTTGCAACTGTAATAGAGGAAGCCCCACCCATTTTCTCTATCTTTTTGGGAGTGTGTATGTGTTTTTCACACCTCTACTGTATTGTGTTTTTTTGGGTGTTTCTTCATACACAAAGATGGCATCTGTTGCACCACCAGCTGGAGAGAATGACAAGAATTCCTTCAAGGAGGATGAGCCACCAACACCAAAGAAGCAGAGCATTGTGTGGGATTTTTTCTCCATCCCAGTTGGAGAAAAGTAAGCGAACGCCTGGAAGTTGACTTGCACACTGTGCAATAAGGTGCTTTCTAGAGGGTCAACTCAAAAACATTCATGTGGTAAAGCAAGCATGATGAAACACCTGTGGACCATCCACTCTACCCAGCTTTCAAGAGCACTGATAGAGAGAGAGAGGAAGAGAGGGAGAGAGAGAGAAAGAGAGAGGGAGAGAAAGAGAGAGGGAGAGGAGAGAACCCACCATCTTCTGCTGACGGTACTGAACCAGGCACCTCATCTGGTTTGACTTGTTCCAGTGCTCCTCCAACCTCGTCCAAAAATTTGCTGCTGTGGGACAATTTTGTTTGAAATGTTGCTCAATTCTAACAATGAGAGAGCAGTCCATCTCAGTGCTGGTGTCATCAATCAACACTCACAAGTGTTGTTTTAAAAAATAAAATGTTTACTACAAGTTTTGTGCTTTAGCTTCACAAGCACTCTGTTTTCCATTTTATTCTCAATATAGTAAAAAAAGAACAGCAAAAAAAAATTGTTTAAAAAGTACAAAAAAGTTTTTAAAAGTTTTAAAAAAAATGGTTCTTGTGAGAACCACCAATTCTGGTTTCAGAAAGAATAATTTATGTCATATGTATGTTTGTAACAGTGTTCTCTGTGTTAGTGTGTGAGTTAGTGTATAGAGGATTGACTGGGTGTGTGAGTAACTGTATGGGTGAATGAGTATGTGTGAGTGGCTGAATGAGTATGAGTGGGTGTTTTAGTGCTTGTATGAGTGAATGAGAGGGTGCATGAGTGGCTGTATGGGTGAGTAAGTGGATGAGTGGCTGCATAGGTGAGTGAGTAGGTGTGAGTGGCTGCGTGGGTGAGTGAGTGGCTATATAGGGAGTGAGTGGATGTCTGAGTAGTTGTATGAGTGAGTGAAAGGGTGCATGAATGGCTGTATGGGTGAGTGAGTGGGTGTGTGAGTGGCTGTATGGATGAGTGGTTGCAAGGATGAATGAGTGGTTGGGTCAGTGACTATATAGGTGAATGAGTGCATGTCTTAGTATCTGTATGAGTGAGTGGGTGTCTGAGTATATATATGAGTGAATAAGTGGATATGTGAGTGGCTGCATGGGTGAATGAGTGGGTGTCAGAGTGGTTGTATGGATGAGTGAGAGAGTGCATGACAAGCTGTATGGGTGAGTGAGTGGGTGCCTGAGTACCTGTATGGGTGACCGAGTTACTGTGTGAATAGCTGTATGAGTGAGTGAGAGGGTGCTTGTCTGGCTCTATGGGTAAGTGAGTAGAATTCTGAGTATATGTATGGGTGACTGAGTGGGTGTGTGAATGGCTGTATTGGGGAGTGAGTGGGTGTGAGAGAGGTTATATGGGTGAGTGAAAGGGTGCATGACTAGCTATATGGGTGAGTGATTGGGTGTCTGAGTATCTGTATGGGTGACTAAGTGGCTGTGTAACTGGCTGAATGAGTGAGTGAGTACGTGAGTAGTGATATGAGTGAGAGGGTGGGTGAGTGAGTGGCTGTTAGACTGCCTGTATGAGTGAGTGAGTGGTTGTGTGAGTGACTGGGTGACTGAGTGGGAGTATGAGTGAGTAAAAGGATACCTGAATGGCTGTATGAATGGCTGAGTCAGTGGCTATGTGAGTGAGTGGAAGGGTGCATGACTGGCTCTATGGGTGACTGAGTGGATGTCTGAGTATCTGTATGGGTGACTGAGTTGGTGTGTGAGTATCTGTATGGGTGAGTGAGTGGGTGTGAGAGGTTGTATGGGTGAGTGAGAGGGTGTATGACTAGCTGTATGGGTGAGTGATTGGTTGTCTGAGTATCTGTACAGGTGACTGAGTGGCTGTGTAACTGGCTGTATGAGTGAGTGAGTAGCTGTATGAGTGAGTAAGAGAATGTATGTATGGTTGTATGGGTGAGTGAGTAGGTGTGTCAGTGGATGTATGAGTGGATGTAAGTGGCTGTATGGGTGAGTGACTGGGCATCTAAGTGGCTATATGAGTGAGTGAAAGGGTGCATGAGTGGCTGTATGGGTGAGTGAGAGGCTGTATGGGTGAGCGAATGGTTGTGTAAGTGGCTGTATGGGTGAGTGAGTGGGTATCTCAGTGGCTGTATGAATAAGTAAAAGGGTGCATGAATGACTGTGTGGGTGAGTCAGCAGGTATGTCAGTGGCTGTACGGGTGACCGAGTGATTGTGTAAGTGGTGTATGGGTGATTGAGTCTGAGCATGAGTGTTGTATGTTTGAGTGAGTGAGTGGGTGTCTGAGTAACTCTATGGATAAGTGAGTGGATGTGAGAGTAGCTGTATGGGTGAGTTAGGATCGATTGCCAGTGCTCAGGAAAGTGACAATCAATTGCATGATAGCTTTCTAGAATCTAGCAAAACCAAAGGGGATGATGGACGGAGTGTTGAACATTGCAAGCACTCACCCCCAGTCAACTGATCTGGGTTTAATCCATCATCATTGTTTAGCTCACTCCGCCACCCCAGTTCAGACATGGCCATATGCAAATCAGTCTGACCCTGTGCCTCTTGGGAACAGCCCAGCCCGAACTGCCAAGCCATGTCTTCCCTGGACCGGAAACAAGCATCCTGGGACCGGTTTCTGGCTTACAGACGTCATCAGCCAGGCTATCTTGAATCCAGTGGCAAAATGAGCAAGGGACCCACTCCAGTGGCAAAATGAGCAAGGGACCCACTTTCTAGAATCCCCTCCTGAGAAAAGAAACTTGTGGGAAGGGATATTAAGTGCTCTTTATACAGAAAGAGCCTCTTTACGAGTATGTCAAATAAATATATCTGAGGCACAAGATGTATCTTAATACATCTAAACAGGCGTCACTCCAAAACCTGTTGTAAAAGAAAAAGAATAGAAATATGTTAGTATTTGACCTATAAAATTTGAGAAACCTAACAGTACACATTGCTCATGCTGTAACAGTATATTACAATATACTAAAACATTTCATTTTCCCTTTTTACTGTTCTCAGCTTTCATACGTTTACACCATAAACAATGTACTATATGCAGGGCCACTGGAATTATGCGATTGTTCAGCCGCATCGATTTTCGCATGATTATAGATTTGCTGCATCTGCCACATAATCCATCATATGCCGCACAATATGCATATTTTTGCAACGAAACATTTTGTTTCTAGTTTAAATGATTTAAAAATTACAAAAGGGACGTGGCCAGGCATCATGGCCGATTGGACGTGACTCCGTTCGGCTCCGTCCCAAGCCCCGTAGATATGATGGCCTGAGGCGATTTGCAGGGGCCCCGGTGGCCGTACAAGCACCCGGGCATGGGGGAAACACTGGCCAGCGGTTTGAGGGGTCCAGCCGAGCTCACGGCTCCAGCGGTGGACAGACAACGGCCCAAGACGGCCCCGGTGGGAATTCCTCAACATGGCGACCCTTCCCGTCGGAAGAGTTGTCGTGCTGCGTAATTGAGGTCTGAGGTGCAGAGGGAGGCGGCTACCCTGCTGAGAGCCCTGCGGATGCCTGTCTGAGCACCCCCGCTCGAAGCGAAGGAACAGAGAAACAGCGAGCAGCCAGCGGGAGGTCCCCCGCGGACCCGCCAGACTCCGCGCTGAAAGAAAATGGCAGACGGATTGGACTGTGCCCTTCGGAGGTGAGGCGCTGACGAGCAGGGAAGTAGCGGCCGCTCTTTGGGCCGCAGCCGGGGCGGAGACGCTCTGAGGTGGGCCGTGGAGGCTCTGGGGGGGGCGGCCCCGGAGCCCCCCTGAATCTCCAAATGATGTAAATTGGCGGGAGACCCCCCCAGCAAACCTGAGGGCTGCAGCGAGACATCAGAGGCTGCTGAGGGCTTTGTGCACGCGCCTGGAATCTCTGCGGGGGAGCCCGCCTTCTGTAGCCTTTGAGAGTGAGCGTCGGCTGGAGGGCCCCCCAAGCAACTTTGAATCACTGGTTCTGTGGGGGCCAAGAGGAGAACTACGCAAGGCCCACCTGGCACTCTAGCCTACGAGGTGCCTGTCCCTGCAATGGCTACCAAGAAGTGAGGACTGAGTGGTGCTGCCCCCAATTGCTGAGGAACAAGAGGAAGTCGGCCCATTCTTCCCAGCAAGGCACTGTGAGTACCAGGCATACATGGAGGGGTGGCCCTGGGGCCACTACTTGCGCGAAGTTGAGGATGGTGGCTGCCTGACCCTAACATGGCCGCCAGCAACTTAAGACTTTGAGTGGGGCATTCAGGCATTACCATCAGGGCAAGCTGCGGGTCCCCTCAATTCTACATATAAAATGAAGCTGGCGCTCGCAGTGGGCATTGACGGAGGTGGGAGTCCTTTTCCAATGCTCCTCCAGTGAAACCACATGCTGCCCTCACCGAGGTGACTCATTGACCCAGCCTCGGTAGTCCGGGCATTCGACCCCAGGATATATTGGCATGGACTAGCAACGTGAAACGACAACCGTTGGGAGACTGAGGAACACAAGGCCTGGCCCTGAGCGGTAGCTGGAGGCAGCAAAGAGCTGGCCCAGAACAGCTTCCACCTATGCCACCGAAAAAGAACCCCAATAACAAAGTCTCCAACTACTTTCCTGCAGCAGGAGAGGGGCCGTCCAGCGAAGATACGGCGCAATCCACGGGCGCAATGGCGCTCACCAGGGAAGACCTGCTGGCCACTCTCCGAGAATTTAAAAAGGAGCTCCGAGCAGGCATAAAATCCGACATGGACGCCTCCTTCGATGCATTTCGGACGGAAATGAGGGAGAGGATGACGTCCCTGCAGGCAGACGTAGACTCGATGGGCAACAGAACGATGGACCTGGAGGCGAAAGTGCAGGAACTGCAAGACCGAGTGCAGCCCCTGGAAGCAGAGTCCGCTGACATAAGGGGGCAGTTGCGCGCCACATTGCTCAAATGCGAGGACTTAGAGAACAGGTCCCGTCGGGATAACATCCGGGTCCGCGGCCTGGAGGAAGACAGCGAGGGACCGGATCTGGAGGCTTTCATGGTGGGCTTCTTTTCCTCGGTGGTGGGAGAAGGTGGCCTGGACATCCAGCTGGAAAGAGTGCATCGTGTGGGACCACGGCTCCCTGGAGAGAGTAGGAGACCGCGAGATGTTCTGGCAAAATTCAGCTCCTTTAAAACCAAAGAACTGGTCCTACAAAAAGCTAGAAACATGGATAAAGTATCTTTCCAAAATGCCACGTGTCTGCTCTACCAAGATGTGGCTCAGGCCACGCTTACCCGCCGTCAGCAATTCCGCCCGATCACCGACTGCCTGAGGGAGAAGAAGGTCAAGTACAGATGGACTTACCCGTTTGGGATTGCCTTTCACTGGGAAAACAAGCAGGTGCACTGCACTGAGTTTGTAGAAGCGGCGGACACCCTGGGGATCGAGGTTCCGGTACCTGATGGCGCGTCAACTTCGGGAGCCACCGAAGGATAAAAACAGCGAGCATGAGGGAGGGGCGGACAGTGGAGAAGAGTGGGCCGCAGGACCAACACAACTCCGGACGGAGCTTCGTGATCTGTGGACCCTGGGGTCTGGCTTTCTCCTCTGAACAGGTTGCTCCACCCCTCCCTTCCCACACAGCAGGGGCGACCAGATTTTTTAAGTCGGAGAGCTGTTTGGTCGGAGGACTTGCATCTCATGCGTCTGTGGGACAGCTATAGAATTGGACATTAAAGATGGCACCCATGGTGCGGACTGTCCCCCGGAGCCGCCGAGGCACGCTCCAAGTGCTGAAAATGGACTGCAAGGCGACTCGCCTCTGAGGGGGTAAGAAGAAGAAGATGGGAGGGTGGCTGGAGCGGAGGACTTGCATGTTTCTGGACTCACGTGATGCAGTTGGGACTCACACTCTTGAACAACCCAGCTCAGGGTGGTAAGACAAAGGACCCTCACTAGAGGGCTGGTTAGTCTTGCAAATCATATGTCTCACTAGATACTGTTTTGGGGGCTGGGGGAACGGAAATGGTTACGTTCCACGAGTTCGACATGGTAGGGAAGTTGCCCTCTGGGAGGGGGATTCTCCATACTCGATCTTATTGTTTGTTCGGGTTCGTTAATATAGTTCGATGTGATGGTGCCAGTTTTTTATTGTTTGTGGGAGGAGGGGGGGAGCGGGAAGAGAGAGTAGAGGCCTACTCCGCGCAGAGGCCCTAACGATAGGGGTTGGGTCTCATCCAGGTACCGATGGCTATCAGGTCTATAACCTGGAATGCCCGGGGCTTAAACTCCCCTAACAAGCGTCATCATCTTTGGAAATATTTGCTAGATCACAATGTCCAGGTGGCGGCCCTTCAGGAGACGGACCTCAAGAAATCGGAAGAGCACCGTTTGCACCATAAACAGTATCCTCTTATATATAGATCCTCTCATGTTTCCAAACAAAATGGGGTGGGGTTTCCATACGGGGGTCCCGTTTCAGGCACAAGACACAAAGGCTGACAAAGCGGGGAGATACGTAATGGTTCGGGGGGAACTAAGGGGCCGGCAATGTACATTTGCAGTTCTTTATGCGCCAAACAGGGGTCAACAGGACTTTATTCTTTCCTTCCTTATGGCCTTAGAGACCTTTGCGCAAGGGGACATACTGCTTTTTGGAGATTTCAACCCCGTCTGGGATCAGGGCCTAGATACGACTCACACACTCAGGGCAGCGGGAGGGGTCTTTGGCAAGGCACTCAAGTCACAACTCCAGCGCATGGGATTGACTGACGCGTGGAGGGACAATAATCCTACTGTGCGGGATTACTCTTTCTTCTCCCACAGATCATACTCCCGCATCGATCACATATTCCTGAGTCAGGCTTTGCTCCCCTCAATGCTGCAAACTCACTTTCACCCGATATGTCTGTCGGACCATGCTCCCCTAGAGATGACACTCACCTGGCCGAATCCACGCCCAAAACATGCGCACTGGTACTTCCCCAACTTCATCTGCAGGGATAGGCTACTACGTGACGACCTCAGGAAATCTATTAAGGATTTCTTCAAGCAGAATGACCCGGGAACTACTTCTTATGCCAATACCTGGGACGCACTCAAAGCGGTAGTCCGGGGTAAATGCATTGAGCTGGCCACGACCTTGAGAACACAGCAGCGAGAGGAGCGCCTCATGCTAGAACGAGAATTACAGTCGGCAGAGCAGGCACATAAGACTAGCCCCACCGTCCAGGCATTGAGTAAAGTCACAGCTCTTAAGGGGAAACTACAGGCAATATATACTAATAGGGCGGAAAAAACCATCTTAGGTCTACAGTCCAAGGGGTACGAGGGTGGAAACAAAGTGGGATCCCTGCTAGCGCATCAGCTCAGGGCCAAGCAGGAAAGGGAGTACATAAAAATTATAGTAGATGACACGGGCATCTCACACAAGACAGAAGAGGGGAAGGCACAGGCCTTCGAGAAGTTCTATCGCACTCTGTATACTTCCGAACACCCAAGGGAGCAGGATCAACGGGAGTACTTGGATCCCCTGGACCTCCCCCAGGTCCTGGCTAACACCAATGCAGAATTGGCGGATCCTATAACCTTGGAGGAAGTGCAGAAAGCAATTGATGCGCTCAAGCTTCAGAAAGCACCAGGGCCAGATGGCTTTTCGGCACACTTCTGTCGTACCTTCGCTCCGGAGCTGGTCCCTTTTTTAACTACTCTATTTAACATCATTGCCTCGACGCAGCAGGTTACTCCTTCCATGGGAGAAGCGATTGTGGCAGTGATTCCCAAGCCTGGAAAGGACCCCACAGCATGTTCCTCTTATCGCCCAATTGCCCTCCTAAATCTAGATGCCAAGATCTACTCCAAGATCCTGGCCACTCGCCTCGAATCTGTGCTCCCTGACCTTATTGACCCAGACCAATCAGGCTTTATTAAGGGGCGACAGACTCATGATAATTTGCGGCGCATCATCCACATAATAGAGAAGGCCCGGAAGAAAAATATCCCAGCGGCTCTTCTCTCGTTAGACGCCGAAAAAGCGTTTGACCGTTTGAGTGGTCCTTTTTATTTCAAGTGCTCCAGCGCTTTGGTTTTAATGAGACCTTTATAGGGATGATTCGCGCCAATTATCACTCTCCTCGCTCCCGGGTCCTGGTCAATGGCTCTGCTTCCCCCCCTTTTAGCTTGGCGCGTGGAACGCGGCAGGGCTGCCCATTGTCCCCCCTTCTTTTTGCTTTGAGTATAGAACCCCTGGCACATAAAGTTAGGGGAAACACGGACATTCGGGGGATACGGTTTGGTACAGATGATCATAAGATAACACTCTTTGCTGATGATGTGCTTCTCCCGGTCACAGAGCCGCTGACCTCTCTCCCGGCTATTCAAGAGGAGCTCGGGCTGTTTCAACGGGCAGCGGGGTGTAAGAGTAACCTGGCCAAGTCCTCCTTACTTAATCTGTCCCTATCCACAGAAGAATGGCGACGAGTGGAGGGAGCGTCACCCTTTAGTTGCACGACTAAGGAGATTACCTCTCTGGGAGTTAAGCTCACCCCTCATATCTCAGACCTCTACAAGGTCAACTTCCCCCCTTTTACCCCAGCTCAAAACGGATTTGGGTAAATGGAGCGCTGCCTATATTTCCTGGCTCTGCAGGATTAATGCCATAAAGATGAATGCACTTCCCCGCTTGCTCTACCTTTTTCAGGGGTTGCCGATTCCTGTGGAAGAAGGGCTCTTCCGAGAACTACTACAAATGCTTACTAAATTTATATGGTTGGGGAAGAGAGCTCGCCTGCCACATCGCCTGCTCACGCGGACACGTAGGGAGGGGGGCCTGGCACTACCAGATTTTAAAGGATATTATAGAGCGGCGCAACTACGCGTAATTACAGAATGGTCACTGAGGGCTTCCGAGAAGCACTGGCTCCATATGGACAGACAGATAGTTGGCCGAACAATTTGGGACCTGTTATGGAAGCCTAAACATGACAGACCACCTAACGCTTACATCAGCACTCCCACTTCCACCACACTTAAGGTATGGGATACTCTTGCTAAGAGACTGCAGCTCACCACCTTCCCCTCCCCCTACACGCCCATACATTTTAATACCGCATTCCCCTCTGCACTTCATGAGGGACCATTCGAGGCCTGGAGGGAGGGAGGTTGTCGTGTGATTTCCCATTTATATGACAAAGGCGAGCTTCTTACCTTTCAAGAATGCAAGAAACAGTTTGGGCTAACTGCCAAAGAGGAGTATCATTATCTACAGCTTAAACATTGGGTACAGCAACCCCTGGTGCGGCTGGCCGCCACCAGGGACTTGCTTCCCATAGAGAAGTTTGCCCAATCGGGTTCCACCTCTAAGGGCTGCATCTCCTTCCTATATGCTCTCGTACAGGCCCTGAGCCCCTGGTCGACTCCGCGTCACAAACGCTTTTGGGATGCACTTATGGACACCCCTTTAGCGGAAAAGCAGTGGGAGCACTTAAGTAGAGATGTAGTGAAATTTAACCGCTCAATGCACCTCAGAGAGGCACACTATAAGCTGATATACGATTGGTACCTCTATCCTCAGAAACTACATAGGATCTTTCCCAATACTTCAGATAGGTGCTGGAGGGGTTGCGGATTACTGGGCGACTTCCGCCACATTTGGTGGGATTGTCCCTCCATACAGACGTTTTGGAAGGAAATTTTATCCCAAATCAAACTCATTCTTGGGTACCCGATTCCTATGTCCCTGGAACATACTCTACTGGGGGTGAGAGACCCAACCCTGAAACGCCAAACACAGAGTGATAGGGCTGTCATGTGGCTCTGCCTGGGGGCGGCAAAAATGGCAGTAGCCGCAGCGTGGAAAAAACAAGAGGCACCATCTTTGACGCAATGGCATGCGAGGCTATGGAGGGCGCTGGCGCTGGAGCGCATGGCCGACATAGTGGACGACGCCAGAAAAGGCTTCGAGTATATATGGTCCCCGCTGGTGAGCTACCTATCGAAGGGGCTCCCACTGACGGCTTGTGCCCCAAGACTGAGGGCCCTCAATCTGTTCCATATCTAATCCCACAGCAGCGCAACAGGCAATTTTCATTCTGAGTTGCACCATGACATCACAGTTTTGTTAGGATTTTTTATTTGTTTTTTTAGGTATGATAAGTTTCCTTTTTCAAGGTACTCCCTCCGGAGGGGGGGCTGATAGACAGATACGGGACACTTTATGCAACGAAATTTGATTGTGTCAATTGTACGTTTTTTAAGCCATGGATCTTGTGACCAAGCTGAAACCTACATGTGAGATCTGTAACTCTGGGCTTATTCTGATAATGGTTGCATATGTATTGTGTCCCTGTTTTATTCTCTAAGAAAAATCCCAATAAACAGATTTTGACATAAAGATTACAAAAAATGTCACAACACTTGTTTCCGTGTAGTGGCAGTCCCTTTACAAAGCTGGACTGGTCACCTTTCTGTTTCTTATTCCTATATTTGGGTGTTAAAATGGTAATAATGATGTGCAACCAATGCTCAGAGAGTGTAACCAAGTTTAAAAATGGCAACATAATGAATTAATACTATTACAAAATGTGCAACACTATGCCGCATAATTTGCCTTTGCTTGCTGCATAATTTACTCAACCCTGCCACATTATTTGGCCCTCTCCTGCCGCATAATTCTAGTGGTTGACTATATGAAGCTTCATCCTTGAACAGTGGGAAAAACAATCGTATGGATTGTACAGGTAAAAAAACATAACTGCACAGTAATATCAATGTAAATAAGTGACACTATGCATTGCACTCACTACAATTTGTTAAACAGTTGTTTTGCCTACACTTACTGCACAAATGTAAACAAACCTAGCTTAAAACCTTTCCCTTTATTATTATACCTGGTGCACTACAACTAATAAATCTAAACCACACTAGAATTTTGGAGATCCTTTTGAAAACATCACCCCTAGAAGGCTGAATGATGTCTAAAATGCAGATGATCCACGTGTACGAAATACAATACATTGCTTTTTGTCCCAGAAATAGTACATAGAAGTTTGGCTAAAGAAACAAAAGCTGACAATTTTGTAGTTTAAAAGGTAGTTTTGGTTCCAATTGAAGGTTGCTGTTTTTCCATTGTGTCCATTCAGTTTTAGTCTTTAATTAAAGAGTATAGTATCCACCTGCTATATTAACTCCTTTGTGGAAGACAAAAGGACTGTTGAATTTTGGAGAACCTTTTCAAGACATCACCCCTGAAAGGTCGAATAATGTCTAAAACATTGATGATCCACATACAATAACACAGTACATTACTTTTTCCCAGAAATACTCCTTAGAACTTTGATTGAAGAAACAAGAGGTAACAATTTGGTAGTTTAAAAGGCAGTTTTTGTTTAAATTTAAGGTTGCTGTCATTGTATTCCGTCCATCCAGTTTCACTCTTTAAATAGTGTACTTTCTAGATGTGACATTACCTCTTTCATGAAACATAATAGCTATAGTAGTAAAAGTACTTCCAGAAATTGATATTTGTCCAGCTTGGAAGTTTTTAATTTCGGTTTGCAGTTTAGATCCATCTGCTCTGCATCATTGTAACATTAATATAAGGTATATCCCAGTTCTTTGCAGAAGAACCTGTGTTAAACATCCTAATCTCTTCTGTAAAGTTATTAACACTAATATTTGTGTATTGTTCCTCTACACCTCCATTAACAATTTCCTCATTTTCTTTACACTCCTCTTCAGG
Organism: Calotriton arnoldi; assembly: GCA_963921515.1. Lineage (NCBI taxonomy): Eukaryota > Metazoa > Chordata > Amphibia > Caudata > Salamandridae > Calotriton > Calotriton arnoldi. Next base: position 142,609 of record CAWUFW010012529.1, read on the forward strand.
ACCAAAGAAACGAAACTGAACATCTTCACAAACTTTATCTACCTCTACTACTCTACCATGCAAAAGAGCTCTATTAATTTCTCCTAAACATAAGGCAGGAGTTTTGACATAATAAACCTCCTAACTGCATTTCGCATTTTAGAATAATGAACAGCTAACATTCTAAAGTGATGAAAGGTGCTTTGGCACACTTGCTTCGATAGAAATGCAGTGAATGTCCCTGTAAATTAATATACTTCCTTAATTTGCAAGGATCTAAACCTGGCAAAATCCCTATTTTCTGTTTCAGACTTCTGCATGAAAACATACGTAGGAAAGTTCTCAATATATCAATTGATTCCTGCTGAACACTGCAAATACTGCTACAGTTCGATTTGTATGCAGGGGCCTGTATATGCCTTCCTTGTACCTCTTTAACTGTTGCTTCTTCAAGATTCCTAGGAACAATCTCCTCTTTTGGAATAGGAGTACCTTTCTTCATCTCATAACATTGACCACTTGTTACAACTGCATGTGCTAATGAGTTCTCTTGAAAGTAGCTTTCTTCATTAAAGAAAGGTTCAGTACTGGAAGTATGCTTCCATTCACCACTGAAAACGTTGCAAAAATTACATCTATCCACATGTCTTTTCTTTTGACTTCTCCTCATAGACAACACTATTTTATCTAGTGTTCTCATTCTGCTCAGAATCAAAATGAATAGCTTCCTCTTCAGATCAAATGCCTTATCAAGTACAGCCTCAACACGTTACTTTTGTTTGATTGCTTCTCTTCTCCTTATATACTGTTTCATAGTTCGTATGAGATTCTGAGTTACCCTGCTACGAAACATTCTCACTTGAATTTCTTTAAACTGCCTCTGTCTCCTTGTTAAAGTATTTCCTTTATTTATTAGTGTTGTTCTCACTTACTTTCTTAGCTGATTGGAGACTTCCCATTTTATTAACTTGTTTTTCCGTACTTTGTAGTTTTCCACATACTATTTTGAAAAACTTCTTAGTTTTCTTACCAGTAGCTCTTTTATCTTTAACCACATTGTCCTCATTCTGTCCCTTTTCTTTCTGTGTTATGAGGAGATAGTATCCTTTCCTCTATGTCTTTCTTCTTTGTGTTATATTTGGCATTTTAAGTATTTGCTTTTAAATAGAAGTAGAACTCTGCAAAATATATATATATATATATTTAGTTTTTTATTATGTATTATAAAATGACACAATTCAACCATTTAATTTCCTATGTAAATACCCATGGCCTACCTTAAGAGCTTCTTATATGCAGTAGAAGAGTACTTTAAGACCTGAAAGAGGCTTTAAAATGCCAATTTGACATAGCAGTAAAAGTGGACACACAGGCTCTGCGTTAGTATGCCTCACTGACATGCAAACAGCTACTTGTCGGGATGGGTGAGTTGCTTGTCTCAGCGCTTGAGCACAAATCTGAGTGACTGTATGAGTCCCTGTGTGGGTGTGTAAGTGTTTCTCTAAGTAAAAATGTCGGGATAAGAATGACGCTTTTAGTAACTCAATGAGTATGTAAATCTGTACAAGTGGCTGTCTAAATAGCTTAGTAGTTGCCTTAGATAGTGTTAGGGTATCTAACTGTGTGTGCAAATAGCTGTAGTACTGCTGCATACATCCCACCTAGCCCCCATGAGCACAACTCTAAATGCAGCAGCAAGGATGGTCACTGGAGACAAAAGGCACGATCACATCTCCCCCTCCCTGAAAGATCTCAAGTGACTCCCAATTGAAGCTCGTTGCCACTTCAAAACTGCCTGTCTCATCCACAAAGTCCTTCACACTGGTAAACCAGTCTTCACGGCAGCCAAACTCACCAAGGCAGGCCAGGCAAGAAACCTGAGGAGCACCAACAACCTACTACTCATCCCCCCAAAGAGACATAAACAAAACGCCCTGGCTTGCTCCTTCTCAGGCAATGCCCCCAAAATCTGGAACTCCCTACCAGAAGCTCTCAGATACAACCCCTCCTTCATGACCTTCAAGAGAAAACTAAAGGATCTCCTCCTCGCTCGGCACCTTTAACCCTCTGGACAATATACCATAGCTACAATCAAGTAACTCTCGACTCTATTACCTGCCTTCTGAATGGCTGTCTATTTCGTTTTATATGTCTGTTTTTCTTATTGCCTGTGTACATGTTGTAAAGCGCTCTGATACCCACGGGTCCTGCCAGCGCTATATAAAACTCTAAATAAATGAATATACATAAATGCTGTGTGGGTGTGACATTGGATATGTAAGTACGTATGTTGGTATATCTCTGAATCTCTTAGTTACTCTATGGATCTCTCAATCTGTATGTAAGGAGCTGCATGGATTGCTTGCTGGCTTTGATAGTGAGTATTGGGGTATTTAAATGTATGTGCAACTGCCTCCATTACTGCTGGATACATAAGAGCTGCATGTGTGTGTGAGTGAATGTTTAAGTGCCTCTATCACTGTGTGACTAGGAGTATTAGTGGCTCTATCATTTTACACATAACTATGTGAGTTCCAGTATGGAAAGGAGACTGGAGCTATAACTGGACATTTGGGTCTGGAAGTGCGCATCTAACTCAATCAAACTTGAAACAACATGCCTTATCTTTTAAGCTCATAACTCCCTGCTCTATGGCCTACCTACCGCCTATCTCAGGAGTGACGTATATGATGTAGAAGAGGAATTAAAGTCTTATCAACATGTTTAGAATGTCAACTCGTCCTAGCAAGAAAAAAGCATTTAGACGCTCTATTGTAGCAGGCCCGAGACATGTTTAAAGACCTACTTGTCTGGTTAGATGACTTGTTAGTATCAGTTCATCAGTACATACCGAAATGAGTGTCTCAATATCTATGTGGGTGTGTCACTGGAACATTGAAGAAACATGACTTGCAAGTGTGCATGTTATGCTTTTTAAACACATGCCTTCCTGCCCTATTAGCTACCTATAGCTTACCTTAGGGGTGATTTACATTTAATAAAAGGAAAACGTAATACTTTGCAAGGCATTGTAAATGTGAATGTAACATAGCAATGTAAACTGCAGACACAGGTTCTGAAGTAGCACACCTTACACATATTTGAATTCCTTCTTCTCAGTATTGCACAATCACACATACAATACGTCCACTAGTATATAATTTACAAATCCTAGCACACCTACAGCACTGAACTACAGCCTTACTAATAAATTAAATATACTAATTGTGAATAAGATAACAAAACTATATGTGGGACAGAAAAATATTCACTTGACCACTCACAGCATTCTCAGTCACCTAATTTGACATAGCAATGTAAACTGCAGACACAGGTTCTGGAGTAGCACACCTTACACATATTTGAATTCCTTCTTCTCAGTATTGCACAATCACACATACAATACGTCCACCAGTATATAATTTACAAATCCTAGCACACCTACAGCACTGAACTACAGCCTTACTAATAAATTAAATATACTAATTGTGAATTAGATAACAAAAGTATATGTGGGATAGAAAAATATTCACTTGACCACTAACAACGTTTTCAGTCACCTAATTCCAACTACATGACTCAGTACATAACTATGATTGTTAGTGCAATCAATATCCTAAGCACACTGCCGCTAGGCACAAGAAGTTGTGAAAATAAAGACAAAGAACAAGAGAACCATTGTGTTTTGACTGTTTACATTAATTATGTGTTATTTTGCGTGTGCTTAAGGTATTGATTGTATTTCTAGGATCTTTTTTATCTCCATTTTGAGAGGGCAGGGCGATTCCCCCTCCCTCTAGCACCGCACATACATTGATTCCAAATCTTCACTATCACGTGTATTTGGAGCGTCACTTTTCACCTAGTATATATTCACCCCACGTCGTTTACCTATAATTGTTAGTGACTGTTTCATTATCCAAACATCGATATGTCAAACTGTTTACATTTATATATCAGTTACTGTTCAAATGGTTGACTAGTTCCATAAGCACTTCACTCCATATATAATCAATTATTACAGGCCCTTGAAAGGTATGTTATGGATATGTAACTAATATTCAAACTGTATTACATTTAACTGACACTTATAAGTCACTATATATATATATGTATATATACATATTATCTACTGGCGGTCGCCAGTAGATAGTTATAGTTACAACCTATTATCCATAGGAAATCCGCGACATTCTATTTGAAATAACTCTCTTGCCGGTTGACGTATCTTCGCAAAATTTTCAAACTTTGTGGCCCGCTCCGGTCCGCTCCTACCCTGAAAGTCTCGGGGGATTCGTCAAGCGGGGGCCGAGAAAAAGGGGGTCCCAAAACGCGTTTTCCCCATGCAATTTTCCATAGGAAACTTTAGACACGGCTACAGCTCTGAACTGCTGAACGGAATTACACCAAATTTGGCAAAGAGGTAGTTCTTGGTTCAGAAAGAACCCTTTTGTTAAATGGTGTAAATCCGTTCAGTAGTTGCTGAGAAAATGAAAAGTAAAAAAGATAGATATATCTAGGGCCGCGGATCCTCCCGAGCACGAGCTTTATGTTAATTGGCTGTCAACATTCCGATTCAGGAAATGTTGGCAGCCATTTTGTCCCTCGGTAGAACCGAGGGACAGAAACAAGTGCGCAAAGCGCACAAAGGGGGCAGGGTAGAAACACCCTGACCCCCTAGGTCTGCTCAGAGAGGTGTAAAAATATATATTTTTTTTTTAAATCGGCAGGATGCGCTCAGGGAGCGCGAACCCTGCCGAAAAAATCGAAGCGCGGTCTCCCGCGCTTCGATAGCACTGGCCCCCGGGTGGGCCAAGTCCCGGGGGCATGCTGGGGGGGGTTAATTTTATGTGTGGGGGCCTCTAAGGCTCCCCAAGCCCCGGGGACCACCACCCCCGGGGCTTTATGTAGAATGGTGCGGGAGGGCTCTGAGCCCTCCCGCAGCCCCGGGGACCACCACCTCCCCGGGGCTTCTTTTTTTAATTAAAACCTGTGTGGGGGGCTCCAGCCCCACACGCCCCGGGGACCACCACCTCCCGGGGCACTAAGAAAAATTACAATGGGGGTCCGTTTTGGACCTCCAGAGCCCCGGGGACCACCACCTCCCCGGGGCTGTGCACTGAATGGGAGGGGGCCGCGTGGCCCCCTCCTGGAGCCCTTGATGGCCCTGGGGACCACCACCCCCCAGGGCTGGCTCCTGCAGTGTCCCGGGGTGCCTACCCCGGGACACTGCTGTTTGTAATGACAGGACGGGAGCCTCGCGGCTCCCGTCCTGTCATTGCAAACTTGCTTTGGATATTGGAAGAGAGAGCAGGAAACCTGCTCTCTCTTCCAATATCCAAGCCGATTGCTTTTCCACATGGGGAGCAGCATGTTAGCTGCTCCCCATGTGTAAAGCAATGCCGGCTCCCGTAGGACACGGGGAGCCGGCGGGACTGTGGGGGGCTTGGGGACCCCCCACAGTCCCCAACGAGAGGCCAGGCCCCGGGGATGGGGTCCCCGGGGCCATAAGAGGCCACGGAGGGGGCCACGCAGCCCCCTCCCCAAAGTAACAAAAAGAAAATAATTTAAAAAAAGTGCAAGGCCGGCCCCGGGGGATGGGGTCCCCAGGGCCTTAAATGGCCTGAGGAGGGGGCCACGCAGCCCCCTCCAAATAAAAAAACAGGCCATGCCCCGGGGGATGGGGTCCCCGGGGCCAATACAGGCCCAGGGAAGGGGGCCACGCGGCCCCCTTTCCCGTTTTTTTATTTTTATTTTAATTAAAAAAAAAGGGGTAAGGCCCTGGGGGATGGGGTCCCCAGGGCCTAAAAATAGGAAAAAGGAAGGGGGGCCACACAGCCCCCCTTCAGGGGGGAAAAAAAAACAAAACAAAAAAAAAACGATCGGGCCCGCAGGCCCCGCCCCCTTCCTTCACCACTCTGCAAACGCGCCCCCTGGCGCGTTTGCAGAGGGGGAACGAATTCCCCTTGAATACTGGGGGTCCCTGGGGCCAACTAGCCCACCAGGAACCTTCCAGTATGCTAGGGGGCTGCCTTGCAGAGAGGTGTACAGAGGCCACGCCCCTTTTACACCTCTCTGCAACGCAGCTCTATGGCGCTTTTTGGAGGTATATGGTGGGCTAGTTGCACCCCAGGGACCCTCAGGATTCAAGGGGAGTTAATCCCCCGACTTAAAACGCGCCACGGGCGCGTTTGCACAGTGGTGAAGGGAGGGGCGGGGCTTCAGGTGACATGTGTGCAAACAGGCCCCGTGGCGCGTTTTAAGATGGGGAATTAAATCCTCTTCAATCCTGAGGGTCTCTGGGGCCAACTAGCCCAACAGGTACGTCCAGAAAGCGCCACAGAGCTGCGTTGCAGAGAGGTGTAAAAGGGGGTGTGGCCTCTGTACATGTCTCTGCAACGCAGCCCCTGGCGCATACTGGAGGTTCCTGGTGGGCTAGTTGGCCCGTAGGGACCCTCATGATTCAAGGGGACTTAATCCCCCAACTTAAAACGCACCACGGGGCGCGTTTGCACAGATGTCACCTCAGGCCCCGCCCCTCCCTTCACCATTGTGCAAATATTCCTCTAAAATCAGCCGAAATCCGAATTCCGATTTACTCACCTGTTATCAGGAGAGACCTCAGTGCTGCATCTTTCAGCCCAGTACTGATCCTCAAAAGTAATTTTAACCGTACTTACCGGTAACTTGAATTTCCTTCATAGGCTAACATTGACTGTTTTCACTTGGAAATTCTTCTAAGTGTGGAGTTTTGGAACTTTAAAATATTCCTCTAAAATCAGCCGAAATACGAATTCCGATTTACTCACCTGTTATCAGGAGAGACCTCAGGGCTGCATCTTTCAGCCCAGTACTGATCCTCAAAAGTAATTTTAACCGTACTTACCGGTAACTTGAATTTCCTTCATAGGCTAACATTGACTGGTTTCACTTGGAAATTCTTCTAAGTGTGGAGTTTTGGAACTTTAAAATATTCCTCTAAAATCAGCCGAAATACGAATTCCGATTTACTCACCTGTTATCAGGAGAGACCTCAGTGCTGCTCCTCAAAAGTAATTTTAACCGTACTTACCAGTAACTTGAATTTCCTTCCATAGGATATCATTGCCTGCTTTTTGCTGAAAAAGTTTCTAAGTGTTGATTTTTGAAACATACAAATATTCCTCTAAAATCAGCCGAAATCCGAATTCTGATTTACTCACCTGTTTTCAGGAGAGACCTCAGTGCTGCATCTTTCAGCCCAGTACTGATCCTCAAAAGTAATTTTAACCGTACTTACCAGTAACTTGAATTTCCTTCCATAGGATATCATTGCCTGCTTTTGCTGGAAAAGTTTCTAAGTGTTGATTTTTGAAACATACAAATATTCCTCTAAAATCAGCCGAAATCCGAATTCTGATTTACTCACCTGTTATCAGGAGAGACCTCAGTGCTGCATCTTTCAGCCCAGTACTGGTCCTGAAAAGTAATTTTAACCGTACTTACCGGTAACTTGAATTTCCTTCATAGGCTAACATTGACTGGTTTCACTTGGAAATTCTTCTAAGTGTGGAGTTTTGGAACTTTAAAATATTCCTCTAAAATCAGCCGAAATCCGAATTCTGATTTACTCACCTGTTATCAGGAGAGACCTCAGTGCTGCATCTTTCAGCCCAGTACTGATCCTGAAAAGTAATTTTAACCGTACTTACCAGTAACTTGAATTTCCTTCCATAGGCTAACATTGACTGGTTTCACTTGGAAATTCTTCTAAGTGTGGAGTTTTGGAACTTTAAAATATTCCTCTAAAATCAGCCGAAATACGAATTCCGATTTACTCACCTGTTATCAGGAGAGACCTCAGTGCTGCATCTTTCAGCCCAGTACTGGTCCTGAAAAGTAATTTTAACCGTACTTACCGGTAACTTGAATTTTCTTCATAGGCTAACATTGACTGGTTTCACTTGGAAATTCTTCTAAGTGTGGAGTTTTGGAACTTTAAAATATTCCTCTAAAATCAGCCGAAATACGAATTCCGATTTACTCACCTGTTATCAGGAGAGACCTCAGTGCTGCATCTTTCAGCCCAGTACTGGTCCTGAAAAGTAATTTTAACCGTACTTACCGGTAACTTGAATTTCCTTCATAGGCTAACATTGACTGGTTTCACTTGGAAATTCTTCAAAGTGTGGAGTTTTGGAACTTTAAAATATTCCTCTAAAATCAGCCGAAATACGAATTCCGATTTACTCACCTGTTATCAGGAGAGACCTCAGTGCTGCATCTTTCAGCCCAGTACTGATCCTCAAAAGTAATTTTAACCGTACTTACCAGTAACTTGAATTTCCTTCCATAGGATATCATTGCCTGCTTTTTGCTGAAAAAGTTTCTAAGTGTTGATTTTTGAAACATACAAATATTCCTCTAAAATCAGCCGAAATCCGAATTCTGATTTACTCACCTGTTATCAGGAGAGACCTCAGTGCTGCATCTTTCAGCCCAGTACTGGTCCTGAAAAGTAATTTTAACCGTACTTACCGGTAACTTGAATTTCCTTCATAGGCTAACATTGACTGGTTTCACTTGGAAATTCTTCTAAGTGTGGAGTTTTGGAACTTTAAAATATTCCTCTAAAATCAGCCGAAATCCGAATTCTGATTTACTCACCTGTTATCAGGAGAGACCTCAGTGCTGCATCTTTCAGCCCAGTACTGATCCTGAAAAGTAATTTTAACCGTACTTACCAGTAACTTGAATTTCCTTCCATAGGCTAACATTGACTGGTTTCACTTGGAAATTCTTCTAAGTGTGGAGTTTTGGAACTTTAAAATATTCCTCTAAAATCAGCCGAAATACGAATTCCGATTTACTCACCTGTTATCAGGAGAGACCTCAGTGCTGCATCTTTCAGCCCAGTACTGGTCCTGAAAAGTAATTTTAACCGTACTTACCGGTAACTTGAATTTTCTTCATAGGCTAACATTGACTGGTTTCACTTGGAAATTCTTCTAAGTGTGGAGTTTTGGAACTTTAAAATATTCCTCTAAAATCAGCCGAAATACGAATTCCGATTTACTCACCTGTTATCAGGAGAGACCTCAGTGCTGCATCTTTCAGCCCAGTACTGGTCCTGAAAAGTAATTTTAACCGTACTTACCGGTAACTTGAATTTCCTTCATAGGCTAACATTGACTGGTTTCACTTGGAAATTCTTCAAAGTGTGGAGTTTTGGAACTTTAAAATATTCCTCTAAAATCAGCCGAAATACGAATTCCGATTTACTCACCTGTTATCAGGAGAGACCTCAGTGCTGCATCTTTCAGCCCAGTACTGATCCTCAAAAGTAATTTTAACCGTACTTACCAGTAACTTGAATTTCCTTCCATAGGATATCATTGCCTGCTTTTTGCTGAAAAAGTTTCTAAGTGTTGATTTTTGAAACATACAAATATTCCTCTAAAATCAGCCGAAATCCGAATTCTGATTTACTCACCTGTTATCAGGAGAGACCTCAGTGCTGCATCTTTCAGCCCAGTACTGGTCCTGAAAAGTAATTTTAACCGTACTTACCGGTAACTTGAATTTCCTTCATAGGCTAACATTGACTGGTTTCACTTGGAAATTCTTCTAAGTGTGGAGTTTTGGAACTTTAAAATATTCCTCTAAAATCAGCCGAAATACGAATTCCGATTTACTCACCTGTTATCAGGAGAGACCTCAGTGCTGCATCTTTCAGCCCAGTACTGGTCCTGAAAAGTAATTTTAACCGTACTTACCGGTAACTTGAATTTCCTTCATAGGCTAACATTGACTGGTTTCACTTGGAAATTCTTCAAAGTGTGGAGTTTTGGAACTTTAAAATATTCCTCTAAAATCAGCCGAAATACGAATTCCGATTTACTCACCTGTTATCAGGAGAGACCTCAGTGCTGCATCTTTCAGCCCAGTACTGATCCTCAAAAGTAATTTTAACCGTACTTACCAGTAACTTGAATTTCCTTCCATAGGATATCATTGCCTGCGTTTTGCTTGAAAATGTTTCTAAGTGTTGATTTTTGGAACATACAAATATTCCTCTAAAATCAGCCGAAATCCGAATTCTGATTTACTCACCTGTTATCAGGAGAGACCTCAGTGCTGCATCTTTCAGCCCAGTACTGGTCCTGAAAAGTAATTTTAACCGTACTTACCGGTAACTTGAATTTCCTTCATAGGCTAACATTGACTGGTTTCACTTGGAAATTCTTCTAAGTGTGGAGTTTTGGAACTTTAAAATATTCCTCTAAAATCAGCCGAAATACGAATTCCGATTTACTCACCTGTTATCAGGAGAGACCTCAGTGCTGCATCTTTCAGCCCAGTACTGGTCCTGAAAAGTAATTTTAACCGTACTTACCGGTAACTTGAATTTTCTTCATAGGCTAACATTGACTGGTTTCACTTGGAAATTCTTCTAAGTGTGGAGTTTTGAAACATACAAATATTCCTCTAAAATCAGCCGAAATCCGAATTCTGATTTACTCACCTGTTATCAGGAGAGACCTCAGTGCTGCATCTTTCAGCCCAGTACTGATCCTGAAAAGTAATTTTAACCGTACTTACCAGTAACTTGAATTTCCTTCCATAGGCTAACATTGACTGGTTTCACTTGGAAATTCTTCTAAGTGTGGAGTTTTGGAACTTTAAAATATTCCTCTAAAATCAGCCGAAATACGAATTCCGATTTACTCACCTGTTATCAGGAGAGACCTCAGTGCTGCATCTTTCAGCCCAGTACTGGTCCTGAAAAGTAATTTTAACCGTACTTACCGGTAACTTGAATTTCCTTCATAGGCTAACATTGACTGGTTTCACTTGGAAATTCTTCAAAGTGTGGAGTTTTGGAACTTTAAAATATTCCTCTAAAATCAGCCGAAATACGAATTCCGATTTACTCACCTGTTATCAGGAGAGACCTCAGTGCTGCATCTTTCAGCCCAGTACTGATCCTCAAAAGTAATTTTAACCGTACTTACCGGTAACTTGAATTTCCTTCATAGTCTAACATTGACTGGTTTCACTTGGAAATTCTTCTAAGTGTGGAGTTTTGGAACTTTAAAATATTCCTCTAAAATCAGCCGAAATACGAATTCCGATTTACTCACCTGTTATCAGGAGAGACCTCAGTGCTGCATCTTTCAGCCCAGTACTGGTCCTGAAAAGTAATTTTAACCGTACTTACCGGTAACTTGAATTTTCTTCATAGGCTAACATTGACTGGTTTCACTTGGAAATTCTTCTAAGTGTGGAGTTTTGAAACTATACAAATATTCCTCTAAAATCAGCCGAAATCCGAATTCTGATTTACTCACCTGTTATCAGGAGAGACCTCAGTGCTGCATCTTTCAGCCCAGTACTGATCCTGAAAAGTAATTTTAACCGTACTTACCAGTAACTTGAATTTCCTTCCATAGGCTAACATTGACTGGTTTCACTTGGAAATTCTTCTAAGTGTGGAGTTTTGGAACTTTAAAATATTCCTCTAAAATCAGCCGAAATACGAATTCCGATTTACTCACCTGTTATCAGGAGAGACCTCAGTGCTGCATCTTTCAGCCCAGTACTGGTCCTGAAAAGTAATTTTAACCGTACTTACCGGTAACTTGAATTTCCTTCATAGGCTAACATTGACTGGTTTCACTTGGAAATTCTTCAAAGTGTGGAGTTTTGGAACTTTAAAATATTCCTCTAAAATCAGCCGAAATACGAATTCCGATTTACTCACCTGTTATCAGGAGAGACCTCAGTGCTGCATCTTTCAGCCCAGTACTGATCCTGAAAAGTAATTTTAACCGTACTTACCGGTAACTTGAATTTCCTTCATAGTCTAACATTGACTGGTTTCACTTGGAAATTCTTCTAAGTGTGGAGTTTTGGAACTTTAAAATATTCCTCTAAAATTAGCCGAAATACGAATTCCGATTTACTCACCTGTTATCAGGAGAGACCTCAGTGCTGCATCTTTCAGCCCAGTACTGGTCCTGAAAAGTAATTTTAACCGTACTTACCGGTAACTTGAATTTCCTTCATAGGCTAACATTGACTGGTTTCACTTGGAAATTCTTCAAAGTGTGGAGTTTTGGAACTTTAAAATATTCCTCTAAAATCAACCAAAGTACGAATTCCAATTTACTCACCTGTTATCAGGAGAGAACCCAGTGCTGCATCTTTTAGCCCAGCACTGACCCTGAAAAGTAATTTTAACCGTACTTACCAGTAACTTATATTTTCTTCCATAGGAATCCATTGTCTGGTTTTCAGCAGAAAACTTTCAAAGTGTCGATTTTCACAAACTACAAATATTCCTTAAAAATCGCCTGTATGACTTAAACGCATTCTTTCAACTGTTTACAGGAGATGCACCAGTGCTGGATCCAGGATCCAACACTGAGTAAGAAAAAGTAACGATAACAGTTTTTACCTGCTAAGTGAATTTCCTTCCATAGGATAACATTGGTGATTCTATGAGAAGAAGTTTCTAAGTGTCAACTTTTAAAATACAATAATATTCCTTAAAAATCACTACTGTAACCAAAACGCTTTTACTCAACTGTTTACAGGAGATGTCCCAGGACTGAATCTAGGATCCAGTCCTGTGGTTAGAAAAGTAATCCATAAAGTAACTAATTGCATTTAACTAGAAATTCACATTGAGCTGAATGTTGCATTGTGTTTGAAAATGTGTTGCCCATTGCAACAACTGTAACTACTGTACTTAAAAGTCTATTGCCTATGTGCAAAGTATTTAAACTAAAGTAATTCATTCTGAGAAAGTATTTTTTGTAATGTAATGTATAATGTAATTACAATGTAATTTAAAAAATAAAATATGTAAAAAAAATTGTTTCTAAACAATTTGGAGATCAGTATGAAAAAAATTTATATAACAATTAATACATTTAAAAATTGTCATTTACAAAACCTTTGAAATTCACTGAAAAAACCGTAGGTTTCAGACATGTTATAGTTACAAATTAGCATTTAAAAAACCTTTGAAATTCACTGAAAAAACCATAGGTTTCAGGGACGTTATAGTTACAAATTAGCATTTAAAAAACCTTTGAAATTCACTGAAAAAACCATAGGTTTTAGGGACAGTTATAGTTATTTGGACATTGCACTCGTACAAAACCCGTGAAATTCCCCCGTTATAGTTAGTCCAGCTAACTATAACTCGCGCCCACGCAATGCACTGCTGATGACGTCACATATTACATCACTCATGACATGGTCAGTGACATCACTGATGACATCACTGATGACATCTCAAATGACATCACTGATGACATCATCCACGTGATAATTTCATGCATCTTCTCACACCCTAATATAACCTTTGATACACCCACTCTAAATTACAGACTGCCATTCGCAAAACCATAGACACTCCAACACCAATAACTACATACCCACTCACTGATTCTTAGGTCTACGCACACATCCACTCACTCACCCGTACAGTCACTCATACTTACGGTCACTCAGTACAGGACTATCATATGCACTCATACTCCTATATAGACACTCAAACACCGCCACTCATCCATAGAGGTACTCACACACCTAGTCAGTCATGCAAATAATTAAACACACTACCATTTACTCACCTATACAGTTATACACACACCAGCTCACTTACTCATACAAATACTAGCACATTCTTACGCTCTTATACAATCACTGATACAAGCACACACTCATCCATACAGCCACTATCACAATCACTCACTCTTGCTTATAGCTATTTATATACTCCAACACACATATATACTGCCTTTCACATATGTAGTTACTCACACATGTACCACTGGGACATACATTCACTCACTAACACACTCTTACACACACTTACCCACCCATACAGTCTATCACAGATGCACTCTTTAAACCATCCACCCAGTGAATCACCCACTCACACATCTATGCACAGAGTCGCACACACCCCTCCCACACAAACACTCAGGCACCCATACAGATACTCACACAAGCATTCAATAACTCATATAGACACTCATGTAGCTATTCACAAACACATGCAGCCACTTACACAGCAACAGACAGACGGATACAGACATTCACCCAGTTTAGTCACTAACCCATGCATTCAGTAAGATACGTTAAATCACTCACTTATAGAGTCAGTCACGCACCTACTAAATCATCCATACAGACACTTACACACCCACTCATTCTTCAATACGTCTTTTCCTATATATATATTAAAAATATTTAAACTTTACAGAAACACAAAGTCACTGGATGATGTCATCAGTGATGTCATCAGTGATGTCATTTGAGATGTCATCAGTGATGTCATCAGTGATGTCACTGACCATGTCATGAGTGATGTAATATGTGACGTCATCAGCAGTGCATTGCGGGGCGCGAGTTATAGTTAGCTGGACTAACTATAACGGGGGAATTTCACGGGTTTTGTACGAGTGCAATGTCCAAATAACTATAACTGTCCCTAAAACCTATGGTTTTTTCAGTGAATATATATATATATACATACATTATCAATATCCCCATTATCAACATACCTGTGAATTGAATTTGCTTTGTAGAGCCTCAAATTTCACATAAATGTATTTCTCATGCAAAATGATAAGTAACACTTTCTGTAGGAATGAACCAGCAATGGCAGTTATTCCCTCTCTTTTTCCAGTGATACTGATGTAGTTAGCAAATCAAAATGTTCCCTTCATTTTTTTCTGTTTTTATTCCAATTTTCATTGGTCAGTTTTTTTAACCCTTTATTAGTGTCCTAATAAGAATGAAGCCCAATCTGGTAGTGTCTTTAGGTGGATTCCTGACTATGTTGCGACGCCCACCGCCACCCCCATGTAACTTTGCGACAGAAGGGCCAATTACGATGTCGGTCAGAAAGGCTCCGAACGGCATTTGGATTTTTCTAACCCGTGTCGGAACCAATGTTTCCAACCGACTCGGAAACATTTCCGAATGACTGATTACGATAGAAGTTAACCGTTCGGTCTTTCAGACTCGGTTCCGACCGGCATCCGGAGACTCAGAGTCAGTCGAACCTGAATAGTACATCTCTATGGACCACGTTTCCGACCGACGTATTACGATGTCGGATTTGGACAGCCTTTCCGAATCGGTCTGTCTGACACAGAGCGGCTGTCAGAGATTGACTTTGAGGGCCCGTAGGATGCCCCCCCTTCACCCGGAGTCCTCCAGTTGGGGTCCATGAGGGTACCTATGGGACCCCCCTGTTAAATCATGCACAGTGTGGCAGGCACCATATGGTGCCTGCCACAGGGTGCAAGGTTTTCTGCAACCACCCCTTTTTTCAATGGGAGCCTGTGTTGTCGGTCGGAACACAGGCTCCCATTGATCATAATGGGAGTCCGACCGAACGGTGTTCGGAAACATCGTAACCGGTCGGTCTGACTCGCCGAACCCGAGTCGGTCGGAAACGATTCTGACAAGGAGTCGGTCGGATTGCTTTTTGACTGACATCGTAATCGACCTCAGAGTCATGAACCCATACAGGAGTACATTAAAGCATTTACAATAATAGCACTATCATTTGAGATCCTATCACAGTACTGAATTAGAAAACTGCTATTTCACAATATATACTCTCTAAAGTACTCTGTTTCTAGTTTCAAAGTACAGTGTATTTGAAAACCCTTCTCCCACACTGCTTTACCACAGTTCCCATAGAAACCTCCTTTGAAACCCCCTACTATACCAGTAAGTCAAAAGTTCACAGCACTTTCTTAAAGTAGAAACCAGCTTCTAATTCAACTGTAGCAGGTGCGGTTGACTGCTTGAAAATGTAAGCATATCCACAATAGCATAACTTCTCTTTAATATATCCAGAGCCAATCACAGATCTACTTATTTTACCTATTAAATAACTACCAATTTTTAGCTATCAAATTATTTACATCACCCAATCAAACAAGTCTTTTTTTCTTAAACCAGGTCCACTCCTCCATTTTAACTGCCTTTCATTCTACTAACTGTCACATTCAGCTGCAGCCTTCTACTGCTTCATCCTTCAAAATGGTTAGAGTGTGGATTGTTGGTCACAGCTATGTTTTTTGGGCCAAAGAGTGTGCTAGAAAGAGTGGCATTGACAGGGACTTGGGTTTGCCTAATGTGGACATTAGTAGGATTGGCCAGAGAGTGTTAAAGTGGCAGTAATTGCTGCCTTTGGTTGAGAGCATTAGAGATTGACAACATCCAGAATCATTAATTGTGCACTGTGTTGGCAATGACCTATGCACTCTTACTGGGGTAGGATTGGAAATCACAATGAAGGAGACCTTTGGCCAATTAATGGCACTTTTCCCTCACACTGCCTTGGTGTACTCCAACATTTGCCAAAGGCAGAAATGAAACTGGTCAGACGAATTCTCTCCACAACTAGACAAAACCAGGAAACATGTTAATAAAACTGTTTCTGCATCTTTAGTGACCACAACATAGGCTCCATCTACAACAAAAACTTGTGCTTTGACATGGAGCATATATATTTGGAAGTGATGGAGTACATTTCTCTGAGAAAGGCAGTAGGATATTCCTTAATAACTTCAAAGACTGCATTCTGTTTTCTGTGTAGTTATCAAATACACACAATAAACCCAAAAGCTCTTCTAAGAGCCACCCTTTTACCAAACACTAATTAATTTCATTTTAACTCCTTTTTGAAAAATAAAATGTCTTGGGAGTCACGAATCCACAAAGCAAAAGCACAAATTCAATGCACAATAGCACATTTAAGATTTATAACTCTCAGTTTGAATCTATGCATATGGTAATGATTCTGTGAGTAGTTTTGTGTGTGTCTAAGTGTGTGTGTAAGAGTGGGTGTGTGAGGGGGTGCATGAGTGTGTCAGTGCATCTGAGTCAATGTCTGTCTGGATCTGGGACTGGGTGCATAAGTGTCTGAGTGGGCCTGGAAGTGGGTGCATAAGTGTCTGAGTGGGACTGTGACTGGGTGCATGAGTGTCTCAGTGGGGCTGTGAGTGGATGCATCAGTGACTGAGTGTATCTGTAAATGGGTGTGTGACTGTCTGAGTGGGTCTGTGCATGGGTGCATAAGTGCCTGAGTGGGTCTTTGACTGGGTGCATGAGTTTCTGACTGGGTCTGTGGTTGTCTGCATGAGCCTCTCAGTGGGGGAGTGAGTGGGTGAATGAGTGTCTGAGTGGGTCTGTAAGTGGGTGTGTGAGTGTCTAAGTGAGTCTATGACTAGGTGTGTGAGTGTCTGAGTGGGTATATGAGTGGATCTGTGAGTTAGTGCATGAGAATATCAGTGTCTCTGTGAGTGGGTGCGGGAGTGTGTGAGTGGGTCTGTGAATGGGTGTGTGAGTGTCTGAGTGGGTCTGTGAGTGGGTGCCTGAGTATCTGAGTGGATCTGTGAGTGGGTGCATGAGTGTTTGAGTAGATCTGTGAGTGGGTGCATAAGCATATGAGTGGGTGAGTGAGTGGGTGCATGAGTGTGTGAGTGGGTCTCTGAGTGGGTGTGTGAGTCTCTGAGTTGGCCTGTGAATGGCTACATGAGCATTTGAGTGGGTCTCTAAGTGGGTGCATGAGAATATGAGTGGGTCTTTGAGAGGGTGCATGAGCCTCTAAGTGAGTGAGTGCATGAGTGTCTCAGTGGGTCTGTGAGTGGGAGTGCAAGTCTCTGAGTGGGTCTGTGAGTAGGTGTGTGAGTGTCTGATTGGGTCTGTGAGTGAGTGCATAAGTCTCTGAGTGGGTGAGTGAGTAGATATATGAGTGTCTGAGTGCGTCTGTGAGTGGGTGCATGAGGCTCTGAGTGGGTGCATGAGTATCTGAGTGGGCATGTGAGTGGGTGCATGAGTGTCTGAGTGGGAGCGTGAGCCTCTCACTGGGAGGGTGAGTGGGTGCATGAGTATCTGAGTGGGTCTGTGAGTGCATGCATTAGTGTGTGAATGAGTGTGTGAATGTGTATTTTTCATGACTCCATCGCGACGCTACACGGAGGGGCCGTGCTGAGCATCGCAATGGGCCCACAACTCCAACTTCATGGAAAAAACAGTTTGGGACATTTTTAAACTCTTAATGGTCCCTCAGAGACCTCTACAATGCACCCATGGGGTCAGGGTACCCCCTAGCCTGACTCCTTATATACTTTCTTACCTATTTTCCATCCCCCGGTCCATGTCCCACTTTATAAAATGGCAGCTGCAACTTTCTACACAGATTGCGGCCAGCCAACCACAGCACTGCTCCTGGTGCATGGGTTCACGAAGCTCCACGTAGGCATCGCAAAGCATCTGGGCCTCTAGATATGCAAATTTAGATTTCTTTAAATATATCTAAAACTACTGAATGGATTTACATCAAATTAAAAAAAGCACTCTTTCTGGACGAAGATCTAGCTTTCTGCCAAATTTGGTGCAATGCCGTTCAGCGGTTCAGGCTGTAGTCGTGCTCAAAATCCCTATTGGAATTAACATGGGAAACACACTTTTTTTACTCTGCCCTTTTTTTCGGCCCCCGCTTGACAGATTGCCACGAAACTTTCCATGCACAACAAGACCCAACTTGATACTTTTTTGGGAAAATTTAGTGAAGATTTGTCAAACAGTGCCAAAGATAAAGGTAATTTAAAAAATGCTTTTCCTATGGAAACACCGTCCTACCTATACGTCCTGCCACCGGCAGTAGTTAATATATATATATATATGTGATCAAGGCCGCAGTTCGGCAGCCGAAACGCGTCATTTGGACCTTGTGATGTTGAAATAAACAACCTTTTTTCATCTACTTGGAGTCTGTGCCCGTGTGTTCCTCCAGCGTGGCTGAAACCTTGGGATTTTGCTTTGGATATATATATAAATATATATCGCCTCCTGTCCGATATCCTCGATTTCCACCAGGCACAGACCGCAATCCTTTTCCAAAAATTTCTTTATTTCGCTATACCTGCCGTAACGCGTTTCGGCCAACAAAGTGCCCTTGTTCACACTAAGTGCGGCGGTTAGGAGCCATTTTAAATACCACTTCCAGTCATTGCCAAAAAGAAAGACTCTGGTGTTTACAATGCAGTTGATCACAAAAGTTCCAAAACGTTGCATTTAAATCTTAACCGGTTAAGTGCTTAGAACGTTCCGCGCCAGTGCGGAACGTTCTATTAAGCGGGCGGGGCCGCGTCGGCCAACGGACGTGCGCAGCACTACCGAGGTAGTGCTCGCGACGGCCGTTGGCCGACAGAAGCACTTAACGGGTTAAATTGAGTTAAAAAATAATACTAGCTCAATAAACACTCAGAGTAATAAAACTTTAAATTAAAGAATTATGCAAATCATCTTCCAACTCGTTTCCAACACATTACTTCAGCATATTCTTGTTAACAATTTCCAATGATAAATTTCATTCACTGTAGTAATTAACATTCTCCTACTTATTTTGGATTTGTCTACACAACCATAGGGAAGGATTAATAATATCACTCACAATGTGATTGCTAAAGTGTTGCTGCAAGTTATTTGGCCAAAGAGCATAAATGTCCTATTTACTTCCTCTGAACCCATTTAATATGCCTAAATGCATTATTCCACATCGTTCATTTTGGTTGATATATGCCAATATAAGATCAAATTGTTCACTGAGGATATACGTTGGAAAACAAAAGAAAATACAACATTAAATTAAAAAGGGGTTTATAGCACTCTGGACAGGAAAGATTCTGATGCCAATAAGTTACAGGAACACGTATTATTCCTCTTAAATATTCAACCCATTTGGGAATTTTGTATCGAGATTGATTATATATATGTGCATTCCAGTTGTCTCAGCTGTTTCTCTCTGTCTCCTCCCCTGGGAGATTTATGGATTGCCTCAATAACAAAGTAGGTCAATGAATTTACCTCGTTATTTTGCATATCATGTATGTGTCTCGCCACTGGATATGACCAGTCTTTATTTTTGACTGCTCTAAGGTGTTGGAGGATACGGCAATGTACTTGCAGGATTGTACTCTCATGTGAGAACTTATACTGCAAAATCTGTTTTGCAGTTATATGATCCTTTTATTGTGACAGGTTTGGGCATAAAAGGTATGACATATTCAGTCATGTTTTTGCTATATTGGCATGCCTTACAGCGATGGCACTTGTGGAAGCCATGTCTCTGTTGTAACCATGTACCTGATGTGTTAGTTTCAGGAATACTACGTACTAAAGCATCTTTCATAGAGTATGCCTTTCTGAATGTTATTTGCGGTCTCTTAGAAACAAGAGGTCCTAAATGGGATCCACCTTTACCAGATGCCAATATTTTTGCATTATTATTCTGATGTTTACCTCTTGTTCATTATACGTAGTTATCATTCTGATTGTGTGTTCTGCCTTGTCTTTCTCATCTATCTTTTCTGTCTTTTGGAACAATTTCACTTCTCTCTCTTTAGCTTGTACTTTACTCACAGCTGATGTCAACACATGTGAGGAATACATATATATATACTATCCAGTGGCGTTTGTCACTGGGTAGTTATAGTTAGGATCGTTTTTCTGTAGGAAATACATTTTTTGTGCTAATACCTTTGGCGCCGTTTGACCAATCTCCACTAAACATTTCAAAAAGTGCTAATGCTTGACTAGTTTGTGCATGGAAAGTGGGGGCTGATAAAAAAGGGGGGTCCAAAAACATGTTTTCTCCATTTCCTTTCCCATAGGAACATTAGACACAGCTACAGCCTAAACCACTGAACAGATTTATACCAAATTTGGCAGAAAGCTATATCTAGGCCCAGAAAGAGTGCTTTTTGTGAATTGGTGTAAATCTGCTCAATAGTTTTTGAGCAATTAATGCTCAAAAACATTGCATTTCTAAGGGCGCGGAGCCTCTGCGGAACCCGACAGATCTCAAGCAGAGATCTGATTGGCTGCCACCACCTCCACCAGGAAGTGGTGGCCGCTATCTTAGGACTCAGGACTCAGTCCAAAGCCCTAAAAAAAATGGAAAAAAAAGACAAAAGGGGGCAGGGTAGGAATACCCTGACCCCCTAGGCCTAGTGGTTAGCACCCAGAGGGCCAAAAACATTTTTTTTTAAATTTTGCAGCAGATTCACAAAGGTTTTTTACTAAAACAAGCGTGGGCTTCCGTGCTTGTTTTTTAACCCCCCCGCCCCTGGGTGAGCCAGGGCCCAAGGGGGATCAGGGGTTTCTTTTTTGGGGGAGGGAGTGCACCTAGCCCCCTCCTAAAGCCGGTTTCGGCCCCAGGGATCCCATCCTCCGGGACCAGATGTTTTATTTAAGGAGAGTGGGGCATTTAGCCCTTTACCTGGGCTGATTTTGTCCCTAGGGACCCCATTCCCCAGGGCCCGATGTCCTTTTCATGGGGAGGTGGGCACTTGGCCCCCCTCCTGGGGCCATTTTCAGCCTTAGCGGCCACATCCCCAGCGGCTCTGCGTATTCTTTAAGGGGAGGAAGGCCATCCAGCCCCCCTACCTGAGCCTTCTATGGCCCTGGGGGCCCCATCCCCTGGGACCAGCTCATATGCTATGTCCCGGGTAGCCAATCCATGTGACATAGTGGTTTCCCTGCCAGTACTGGTGCAGGCAGGGAAACTATGTTTGATCCTGCTTGGTGGGAGCATTTTCAAAAGTCCCACCATGCAGGAACAAACACAAAGTCTGCTCCCAGCCAGCAAGGAAACAGATCAAAATATTGTTGCCGCCTGGAGGGAGCAGCGTTAGTAACTGCTCCCTCCAGGCGGGAGCAGTGCTGGCTCACACTGCATGCTGGGAGCCGGCTGGGGCTGCGGGGGCCTTGGGGCTCTCCACTCCGCTGCCCCCAGCAAATATATGGTGCACTGCTAATTATCCCACATATTTCATCCCTCATGACATCTTCTATGACATCATTGATAATATTACTGCAACAATTGCAGTGAAATTATTGATGAGAAAACTGTGCATGGCGGGGACGTGAGTTATAATAACCTTAGGGTTACTTGAGATAACTATAATTATAACTAGTAAATTTCTGTGGTTTTTAGAGTTTAAAATGTTACATTACATTGTTACTGAACATTTCACCTATCTATTACGTTACTTTAACCTTTGCATTTTACAGCGAAGATATATATGCATACTTATGTGGTTTATATACAATATGCAGATATATATATATATATATATATATATATATATATATATATATATATATATATATATATATATAAATATATATATATATAAAACTCACATAGATTTATATATGTGAATATATATGTGTGTGTAGATAGATAGATAGAGAGATAGATAGATAGATATGCATTGCAGGACAGGGGACAATGTTCCCGAGTCCTTTAATGGCTGCCAGCAACATTTTTATCATGTTGCTAATGACGAATCAGAGCACTTCCCCTGTGGAAGTTTGACCCCCGTGGGAGCAAGAGTCCCTAAAACCTAACCATCCAGATATACAAATAGTTTTGAACCATAATTTCTCAAAAGCTACTGAACGGATTTACACTAAATCACAAGAGCACACTTTCTGGATCAGGATTTCGTTTCTTGCCAAATCTAGTGTGATTTTGTTCAGCAGTTTTTGCGGTAGTTCTGTCTAAAATAGTCTATGGAAAATGCATTGGGATTTTACATTTTAGGGCCCCCTTTTTTCTCTGCCCCTGTTTGATGGATGACCCTGAAAGTTTCCAGGAAGGAGTTGAGCTGGATAAACTGTTTTTTTAAAGTTTCGTGAAGGTTTTTCTAATGGCACCAAAGTTATTAGCGAACCAAAAAGTGCTCTGTCTATGAAAAAGCAGACCTAACTATAACAACCTCGAGCTAACGCTACTGGCTAAATTTTGGAAGTGTACAAGGTTTTATTTTGTCCAGGTACTATAAATGAATGTGGTTGCTTATATATAGAGTCAGATTTACTAACATTGTGTGTGGGGATGCGTCATTTTTTTGGGCGTGGCCCCCCCACAAAATCTGTTTTGGTATTTACAAACCAACGCAAAGCTTAATTTGCGTGGCTATGTGTGACTTTGTTAAAAAAAAAATGTATTGCAATGCCCTGCGTCGTGGAGGCATAGCATGAGTAAAGCATGGTGATCCCCATGCATCCACCCATGTATTTTAATGCAAACCCAGATATACTATAGTCTGTAATCCTGGGTTCGTGCCAAAACGGTGTGCATACCAGAGGCCGGTGTAACAAGGAGAAATATATTTATTTATCCTTGTTACTTTCTCTTTGCGTCGGTGCTGCATTCCACAGCACACCTGCAAAGAGAAATATGCTTCTAAGTATAGTTTTTGTGCAGGAAGGGACTAATTGTACAAAAATTAAACTGCCCACAACGGGGTGCAAGGGTGCCTGCATTGGTGCTAGACAGCAACAAGCATGTCAGTTCAGGGAGAGAGCAAAACAGCACCATATCTTTATAAATATGGCAAGGTTCAGCTCTGTCCCACTCACACAACGCAGCGTAGCAACTTGCCTATGTGCGCTGCGTTGCGTGAACTGTTAGTAAATCTGAGCCATATTGTTTAACGCTATGAAGATTTTTGCATGCTGCTGTGTAAATATGGCAACGGGTTCAATGGATGATAGATATAGCCAAACATTAATTACATAAATATATGAACGAATAATGAAAATGTGCAGTTTGTATTTTTACTTATCTCTCCGATAATTTCTGAATCGGTGAGGTAGAAACAAAAGGGTCTAGTTTAAGAGCACCTTGGAATCATAGTAACTGAGGGGAGGGGATCGGAGGATGGAGGAGTTGGTCGACTGGAGGTGTTTACCCCATGCGCCTGGATGGGCGAGCTGCCCTTGCTTGTAGTTTTTTGTTTTTTTTACAGTTTAGAATGGGAGGGCATCTCCGAGCTCTCTTATTACACCCATTTTTTCATGAAGGTGTGAAATGGGCCCAATTGTCGGAAACTTTTGTCACTCTTAGGCAGGGCCATTGGAATTATGCGATTCATCAGCATTTTCCCCATAATTATGGATTTGCCACATTTACCACATAATCCGTCATCTGCTGCATAATCGGCAGATTTTAACAAATAAAATGTTTCTAGCTCAAGCAGATCAAAAGATATAAAAATGCGGCAACAGATGTTCCTGCGCATTGGAAGGTGCTTCAGAAAGTCTGACTGGCCATCTTTCAGTTGCTTATTGCTTTATTTGGTTGTTAAGCTGGTACTAATGAGGTGAAATTTTTGCCCATATTTATCCAGTGTAAAAATGACAAAAAAATGAAATAACAGTATCACAAATTATGCAGCGTAAGTTGCCTTTTCTTGCCTCATAATTTTGTCCTCCCTGCCGTATAATATGGTCCTCTCCTGCCACATAATTCTTGTGGCCCTGGTCTCAGGCCAACACTGCCCTTCTTTGATTTTGTGGCGACACCTAGCCTAAGGATACCTGATTTATTAAGAATATATCACAAAAAAAGCTGATAGACTTTGTAGGGACCTTAAAGGAGCACGGCCTGGAACAAAGAGCACCCACTGATCACGTACCCCTCCCAACTTCCCCCTCCCCCTTTCCCACTTGACAATTGATAGCTCTACTGAGAGGACAAGATGGCCTAATCCTGACTTCGAGCTGCTTCCAGCTCTGCTCTCTTGACGAGCAAATCTCATCTGTGTGCAACTCTGTTTGGGTGACTGTGGTGGCTGGTATCTGCTGTAACCTGCAGAGCATAAATTCAGATTTTCACAAAGCCCAGCTCAGTCTTCCTTTCTTTCGAGGTCAGGTAATTGAGTATCATCATCCTATGTAATGCTATCGCCTGTTATGTACAGCGCTTAAAGATGGCAACAGGCAGCGTGATCTCAAGCGCTATATAAACCAAATTGCTATTATTACATGACAGATGGGTAGGCCTTCTGTCTGGGAGATTTCTCCAGCGCTCTGAACTATGGTGATTAAGGAGACCAGTAGGTTTTAACTTTATTATGTTGCTGCTGTTCCTTTATCTGAGAAGCAGTGGGTGAATCTGGGCATTTACCGGTCTCGCTGAGGGCACAGATCTTTGGCCCATTAATCCGTGGTCCCGTTAAAGCGCTGTCTGAAACGTCTGGATGTTAAGACATCGGCTTAGCTCTCAGACACTTCTGCCTCTCTTGCTGCGCGGAGAATGTCTGGAGCAGCACAAACCCACAAGATCTGTCTCGGGATATTCGGACATCTAAACGAAGAAAACCTTGTAGTCTTAGTCTCAATGTTTTTTGGTTGCTTGAATGTAAATACAATTCGCAGAGTATAAGCCTCGAATAAATGTAAACTCATTTAAGAATTGGGATCTCCAGAATGTCATGTAAAATGCTATTGCAGTCAGCCCAAAGCCATCCTGCAAGACACAACCAGGAGGTTGATTAAAAAAAACAAGCAGTGTTGAAAAAATATTCGGGAACAAAGGTTAACCAGCGCAAAATTGCAACACTTATCAATATTAGGAGTCAAAAACACGTACTGATTTTTGCCAATATGAAATATAACAGCCCCAAAAGTGTGGCCACTTTTGCAAAAAAACTATTACCCCCTCCCTTGAACCCAGCCGCTTATGCTTCCCGAACAACAAGAACGGTGTGAAATGTAACAATATTTATAATTGGACATTGTTCAATCGCTCCACAGCAGGACAAGTGCCAATGATACGTGGAAGCGTTTAATCATTATCTAGGCTTATTGCCTATAGACATACATAATTAATGTATTCACCCTTGGAGCCCATCTGCATATTGCAGTCTGAATCTCAAATACTTTTGCCAATTAATGGTTTCGTACAGCCCCTAAAGCAACCGTGTGGATTTTGAGAAAGCACCATTGTCAATGCCTAGTTCATAACACCGCATCCACTGTTTATAAGAAACTTTCAATCTCAAGATTTTAGCAATAACTCTGATTCTGTTCTAAATTACCAGCCAGTCTACTAGCCATTCTCTGTATTCTCTCTTCTAGTTATTATGCATGAATTATTTTGAGATCTCCAATCATGTAGAGAAAATCAACTACCCCCTTGCTGACAGTCTAGCTGGCTATGATATAAACTCCCTATATCTGCCGGTTCATTACAGACTTCCGGATAGCCGAAAGCTCAATACATTTCTGCTAAGTCTCTAAGAAATGGTGTAGAAAATCTAAATTATCCTCTCCTTGCCAATGAACTCTTAGTTTGTACCACAGCTGTTAGTAGGCCTGCTAATTTGAGGGAATTCGTCATAATCACCGTAACCGTCCAGCCACCTCCTCCCTCCAAGAGATGCCCAGTCTGTTTTGAGGTGACCTCGGGACCACATTCAGAAAATGTCATCTGCAATTGAGAATGGGCGTCGCAGGAGCTTTCCTAGGCAGCATGCACATCATCTCCATTGACACTGAATATTACATTCGGACTCAGGGGACAATGGGGAACTCATGCCAGGCCATGCTGACCTCCCCCATTTTATTTACAAGGGAAGCAACAGGAGTGCTCTTTGATTCCACTTCCAGATCCCTTTAAGTTGTATGTAGGACTTGTGACATCAGTACTTTACAACGGGAATTGGGGTCACTTTTCTTTTGCTCACCACCTTTAGATCTGTGTTTTGAAATACGAGGCTTGTAGAATAGTATTCTTTTAGAGTGGGTGTCTGTAGTTTTTATGGTCTGACTTGACACCGCAGCTGTCGACAGACAGTTGTGTGAGAATCACCAGTAGAGGGGCTTTGGCTCTGCCCACATGTTGGGAGCCAGGAGTTCATGTTTTGATTGGGCAGACGCAGTGTGCTTCCACAAAAACGTGCTTGCCCTCAACACATCTGAGAAAATTTTGTTTATTGAGCCAGCTGCCTGAGATTTAACTTTCAGGGGCACCCACATGACATTGTAATGCTTTTAAAGGGTCTTAGATAACTAGGTAATTGATGTTTTCTTTTCTCAGGCGTAGCACAGATGGGAGGAGGGCAGTCATTAACCTACATTGATTTTTTACGTCTGGTTTTACGGTGCAACTGTCACCTGACCTTTTAGCCTTTACAGTTCTTTGCTTCCACACAAATACATATACATTCCTATATGATTTACTTACATATTCTTCATATTTTCCATACAACAATCCTTCAAAGTCAGACCTATTGGCATTGCAAATGCTTGTTATAATTTATAACGCCTGTCTCCAGTGGGAGGGTTGAAAGGGTGGGGGAGGGCGGGGGCTAAGCAGCCTTTATGGAGAAGTTGCAGGCCGCACCCTTGGTAGGCCGGCTGTGACTCCTCTGTGGATCCCGTTTAAAGGACAAACGGAAGACATTGCAACTGCAGATATCTAGCTGTCTTTTTGAAGAACATGAATATCCATACGTTGAGTGGAAGCTCTACCAGCCAGAAACAGGCTCCAGCATTTCTTCCCTTAATTGCTCCAAAACCTTCCATAAAGCATGAAAACCAGAGTATGTCTTCTATCAAGAGAGAGTCCTTACCCTCTAAAAGTGATCTGGTGAACGACCTGAATGTTGGTTACTCTTGGGCTGAAGGGGGGCAGGTCTCTCTTTAGGTAACGCGCTGGAGTTGAGGGGCTAGTAGTGACCAATGCTTTTAAGATCTATGCATAAGGAAGTATTCTTTCGAGTCACTCACAATGTCAGCTCTGTCCACGCAGCGTCTGCGGCTGGGAAATCCTGAGATTTGGGGTCTGGTTGATTGGAATCTCATCACTGCATCTGAAAGCTGAAGAACATTGTAAGGATCGGGCTTTATGAGTGTGAGGAAATGCACTGTGATGCAGGCATTGACTGGTTCTGTCTTCGCAGATCTTAAGAACAATTAGATGTCTGCTGTACTTAAGCACCAGAGTGGATGCAGGTTGAGCTTGTCAAAAGGGTTGGGGCATATTGGGCCTAGGTGCGCCCTACTAGGGTACTAGAAAGCAAAAACGACACTGTACTAGAGGCTCGGCATTGCATGATTTAGAATTGCAGTAGGTCTCTCAAGACTCTCAAGTTTATAATGGGCATAATGAGTGACATTGCTATAGGATGGTTGGGGTTAGCCTGACGAAAGACTGGATAAACCGGCGCTAGACGTCTCTATTGATGGCATCCAGGACCTCTCTCACACCTGAGTATTCCTATGGAATTTACTGTAGATACTGAACTGTAGTTGTTCACACCATTAAACCCAGGCAACAATCAACAGCTAACGAATTGCTCACTCTGCCACTAGTTCATCTTGCCTGAAGACAGCGATCAGTGCTAGCCCCCATAAAGTTGTTGGCTAATCAGAGAAAAGCGCAGTGCTCAATTTGAGCTGGTGGTTTCCGGTGCTGTGCACCCCCACTTAATTGGGAACACCGGCATTAATGACAGTCTGCCACATGGTGGCGCTGTTTGTGAAATTTAGAGATCACCATAACAACAGTTGTTTATCAATTCAACATACTTCAAAAACGACTCATACCTTCCGCTCAAGCTAGTCTTATAGCTTTGGGGGCCGGGCCGGGAGTAGTCTGAATTGTCACACTTGTAAGTGTGTGATGGTTAGTACTTCTGTTGGTGCTCTCACTTGCTGGACTGGTAGGGGCAATGGGTGTCGCAAGCAGCAGTGGCCTCCTGAGGAGGGCCCTGCCACTTATTTATTTTACAAATTAAGCACTGCGAAAGTGGGAGAGCATCATCCTCTGTTAAACTAAGGGAAAGTTCCAAACCCAGTCCTTTGTTGAGTTGTACATGTCACCTCGCAGTCCCATCACCTTCTTAACCTGACATTGTCCTAGAAGAGTCTGAGCTGAGGTTTCCCCGCTCCATCCCTCTACGATCTGCTTTTTTTTACATCAGTGCCTTTAGGAATATAGTCACGCACAGGGGCTCTGCAGCCAGCTGGCTGAGCTCCTAGAAAACCAATCCGCTGGATATTATTTTTACCCTTGCATACATGCAGGTGTTATATGGCGCTCGACTGCAAGGTCGTTTACCCGCTCCTTCAATCAGCCAAAAACCATTGGGCTTTATGCCAAGTAATTTTTACAAAGCTATTTATAAGTTTTACTGTGTCTAAAATGTCTAATCAGCATTTGTTACAGAATCAATCATTAACCCGTAAAAGAGCCGGACATGTATGCAACTATATGTCAGGCTTATTGATCATGTCTGGAAGACCGGGGTCCAGTGCCCTGCGACACGCTCCCTCTGGCCTGCAGTTGGGGCAGAATCTGTTGTCTTTGCTCTCCTGTAAGTAGCCTTCCATTGATCGGGTCCTTTTCTGTAGCCTTCTCTGGCACCACTTCTCACATTTAACGCTGTGTAAAATGTGGATGATTACAAATCATTTTCTGCATTAAT
Source organism: Calotriton arnoldi (assembly GCA_963921515.1). NCBI lineage: Eukaryota > Metazoa > Chordata > Amphibia > Caudata > Salamandridae > Calotriton > Calotriton arnoldi. The sequence continues at coordinate 171,897 of CAWUFW010012529.1, forward strand.
ACCGAAGATTATTTTGAAAAGTTCATCCGGATCCTTGTTAAAGGCACAGGGATAATTACATATTGATGCCTTCTCAGCAAGACCTTTACTACATAAGCTTCCAATTATTTGAATAAATGGTGTATCTTAGCCAATGCATCTAGGAAGGTTTCAGTAAATTCACTTTGGATCTACCCTTTGCAGACAGTGAATGGTTTTCTAGAGGGGTTAGTTTTGCTCGATGAATAAGATCCCTTTGACTGAAGCAGAAGATCTTTGGCTTTCTGTACTTAGCTTTGCTCTAAGATCAGTAACTAGGATGTTCGCTTCTGCCAGGACACCAAGGGGCTTATTTATGAGAGCCCTCTGTCACTTTTGCACCACGTAAAGTGATACATGCTTGTCAAAGGGCTCTCATAAAGATTTATGAAGCCATGCAAAGCCACCTTGCGTGACTTTGAGTGGCCTCATAAATCATGAGTAAGGCGACACAGCGCATATCACTGCGTCGCCTTGCTCTGTGCCCGGGAGGCGCTCCTTGGGCGTTGCGGTGGGTTTTCCCATGCAACACTCATGGAATTTGACATTGCCCTAGATTTACAAAAACAAGTCAACCTGGGAAAGTGCCAAATCTGTACGCCGCCTCGTTTTTATCTCTTTCCATTCTGCAGCACACATGAAAAGAGGAAAACACCTCTTAGGATTGTTTTTGTGCAGGAAAGTGGCCGTTTCATGGTGCAAGGGTGCCTTCATTGGCATTAGGCTACCAAAATGGCGCCAGCACAGGCAGAAAGGACAGGAATGCACTGTATTGCTTAAATACGGTGAATTGCTGTTCTTTCACTTTGGCATATGGCAGCGCAGCAAGGTACCTTGCTGTGCTGCCCTTCACCAAAATGCCATAAATGAGGCCCTCTAAGTTAATAGCAAATAGCAGCATCTGGTTCCCACCTATTATATGTGAAGAGACTGTGACAGCAAGTTCTGCTGTGCTACAGAGCAACTTAAAAAAATCTGAATAGTATATCTTAAAAAGTCTATATTTTGTATAGCATGTCCTTTCTAAGGCCCTGATTAGGAGTGTAGATGTTATTTAGCTCACCTGATAAATAACAATACCATGAAGTACGTCATTTATCAGGTGCGATAAATAGCACCTATTACAAGTTGCAGAATTTAGTTTTTAACGCAGCAAAATCCACATCACATGGTACATAATGTACATATTTCAGCCCTGCTCTTCGGATTCCATTATCAGCCCCATCTCCAAAATGAGATGTGCCCAGGCCCCATCCTTGTGACCTCTCTCTGAATCAAAGAGCACCACCCTTTCAAGTGTACAGGGGAAGCCTGGCTCTCCCTTTTCCAGTGTGTCCCATCAGCTTTCAGGAATGCAGCAATACACAAATCTATCCGGGGGATTACTCTACATCCTCATGTTTCACTATGCAAGCCTCGGTCTCCCAAAATGTAACTCATAGTCTGCCATGGATTGTGCCATTTACAGGCCCACATACACACAGTACCTGCATCTAATATACACACACTGCGCAGCACTGTATCCTTCATGTACTGTCCCACTCACAAGCACACATACATCCAGATGCCTTTACCACGCATGAGTTGCCCAGTACTGCATTATCCCTGTAGTGTACCCTTCCCAGGCACACATGCACCCAGCAGAGATCTATCGCTCAGGCATTGCGCAGACCTTCAGAACAACCCGATGTAGGCCAAGGGGGGAGCTAAGCACACAGCAACGGAACTTTGAATGAGTGAGCCTGTGGGCCTCACTCCAGCGACACAGGTTGAAGAAGATCTGTTCACTCCTACTGATCTGATCATTACACGGTATGCTGCCACCTCGGCACTTGTGCTGCTTAGCACCTGGTAAAGGCAGGAGCCTTTCACCACTATGAGGGTAATGCTTTGGGCGCCCCCTCCTGGTCCAACAAGACTGTAAATCGCAATCCAGCAACTGTCACAACGCCTATTCTGAGATTCCATTCTCGAATGGAATCTCAAAGGGGCTCAAGAAATAACAATAGGCTTATGTCATGCAGCACAAGCAGGATCTATGCTTGCCTATGACAACAAAAATCATCATTACGGATCCACATTTGGGCACTCAGAACAGGGGTGCCCATCTGTTGCCATGCGGTGGAATTTTCTGTCCCAACACCACATGTTCAGTCATTTTATATGTTTAGATAGTGGCATTATTGTTTCTCACTAATCAGGGGTCAATCTGTCTACATGAAGGTGTTTTTTACATTTTTGGTGAGTACGTCTTTTAATTCATTTCAGCTTCTTGCTAGAACTGTAAACATGGCTTACCAAAGTTCTCCTAAAGTTTTAATTCTAGATTCTAGGAGATTCCTGGTTGCGCTGGGCAGAGCAGTATCTTATTGACCATAAATTAATGATGGATTTGAGATGTGCAGAATGTTTGCGTTGTCTGGTATGAGATGGAGAGCAGTGGTTCCTACCTTAAACGGTTTGCCCACTCTGCGCTATCTTAATATAATTATTTTACATGCAGGAGATAATGACACAGGACACATTTCGTGGTCACACCTTTGTTTTGTAATGAAGGAAGATCCTGCCTCTTTACATGCAGTGTATCCTAATGTCGAGCATTATTGAGGACATAGCCCCTTTAAAATTCAAAAGGATCACTGACAAAGACAAAAACCCCTGGTTTAATAGTGCCCTTAATGAAGAAAGACGTTCACTGAGACTTTCAGAGCGAAAATGGCGACAATACCCTTCATCGCCCCACTTAACCCAACTGAGACAGTCCAGGAAAGCCTACAATAAAAGCATTCTAAAGTCAAAAAAAGACTTCTTCAGGAAAGAACTGGATAATGCAATAAACAGACCAAGGAAACTATTCGATCTACTAAAAGATCAATCCAATAAATCTGCCAAATCGGCAACAGCCACTATAAAAACAATCTTAAATAGTGAAGATTTCTCCTCCTTCTTTACAGACAAAGCAAATTCATTGGAGGGGGAGCTCAAAAAAGCAGCCGAAGACCTTGAAAGCGGTAAGAGTACCTTAGATGAACATCAGTTTCAACTAGAATTAGAAAAACCAAAAAACAATGCTCGATGGTCAGTATTTAAGCCTGTCAGTGAACTAGACATTGCAAAGATCATTTCGACCACTAAACCTAACAAGCACTATAACGATCCTTTACCTGCAAAGTGTTGGTCTTCTATAAACCATCTGCTCATCCCGTCATGGACAAAGATCATCAATGCTTCGTTGACACAAGGCCAAATACCGGTCTGCCTAAAAACTGGGCAAGTCACTCCACTCTTAAAAAAACCAACAGAGAACCCCTCTGATCCCAACAATTTCAGACCAGTAACAAACATTCCCTTGCTAGCCAAAGTCCTGGAAAAATGTGTGCAACATCAATTGAGCCTTCACATTTCGAAATTCAATCTGTTAAATGACTTCCAATCAGGATTCAGACCAAACCATAGCACAGAAACAGCAATTCTGCACATCGTGGATGACGCTTTACTTGCCCTCGACCATAACGAAACATGTCTCCTAATCCTGCTGGACCTTTCGTCGGCTTTCGACACGGTAAACCATGCTAAAATATTGGATCGCATGAAAAACAGAATGGGGCTAGAGGGAACAGTCCTAAAATGGTTTAGTTCCTTTCTTGAGAACAGATAGCAAGAAATCATAGTCAACCAAGCATTGTCAGGTTCAACCAGAAATACAATCGGAGTTCCGCAAGGGTCAACACTATCTCCGGCGTTATTTAATCTATACGTAGAACCACTCACGGATATATTACAAAAAGCAAACATTTCTTTCCACATGTACGCAGATGACACTCAGCTGTACATCAAAGTCACATCGACAGAAGAGATAAATACCATGAACCAGGCACTAATGAGAACCCTCCAATGGCTAACCATCAACCACCTGAAGCTTAACCCTCATAAAACCGAATTCCTGCTGATTACGCCCCAGAAAAGTACATCAAATATAGTAGAATGGACCAACCTAATCACGGCTTTAAAGTGTACTCCGAAGATTGTTGACTCTACTAAATCCTTGGGAATTATACTAGACAAAAATCTGAACATGTTAGCACATATCAACACAATGGCAAAAAATGCCTGATTCCATTTAAGCTACCTTAGAAAACTAAAACCATTCTTAAATAAGACAGATCTCAAAACAGCAGTTCAGGCATTGGTCATATCAAGGATAGAGTATGGATGCACAACTCTGGCCGGGCTCCCCAAGATCTCAACAGCCCCACTGAAAGCTTGTCTTAATGCAGCCACAAGACTAATATCGGGATCCAAAAAATTTGACCATATCTCCCCTCATTTGAAAGCACTCAACTGGTTGCCCTTCGAAGCAAGAGTTCAATTCAAGTTGGCATGAATCACTCACAAAGCGATACATTACAAAACACCAGGGGGCATATTAGCAAGAAGCTCGTTAAAATTATCGCCGCTTTAGCGGCAGGAAACTGCCGCTAAAGCGGCGATAATGGGCTTGATAATATGCGCTATAGAATTCCAATAGAAGCCCAGGTTAGATGTGCAGGACATCTAACCTGGGCTTCTATTGGAATTCTATAGCGCATATTATCAAGCCCATTATCGCCGCTTTAGCGGCAGTTTCCTGCGCTAAAACGCCGATAATTTTAACGAGCTTCTTGCTAATATGCCCCCAGGTTACCTAGCCCAGAAACTCACTTTATCAGGAGGGTGCTGGTAATCCAGGAGCCACGCTGACCTACTACTGAAACCGGCTCGCTTTTGTAAGAAAAGAACTTATGACCGAGCGTTCTCCGGTGCAGCTCATAGAATCTGGAACGCTCTCCCGCCTAACATTAGAAGAATCCCATCCAATCCATTAGAAGAATCCCATCCATCGCGGCATTCAAAAAGGAAGCAAAATCGTTCTATATGAGGAAATATCTCCCTTAATTTTCAACAGTCTAGCTATTGTCTACGGACCTGTCATGATCGTATTCTTGCTACCTCTCGTCGATCATTAACCCTTTGTGGGATTGTATATATGTATATTAAGCTTAATGTTTAGTTCTATTCATGGTACAACAACTGATGACTTGGAAACATAAATGGTTTTGGTTTTGAAAATGCAATTGTAAAGCGCTCTGATACCCTACGCAGGGTCATGTTCGCGCTATAGAAAACACCAAATAAATAAAAATAAAATAAAAAAACACTTTATTTTTTCATGCATTACCTAACACCAAAATTGTCTTTTCCATACTGACTTCCCCCCAGAACTTGAGCGTGCCCATCACAATGTGAATCATTTCATGAGTGCACATTTTGGAGATTACCAATTTGGCAGTATTCGGCATGGAAGTAAAAGATACGATAATCCAGATCTGTTTTGCAGAGATGTTGCCGTTCTTAATGATGTATGTAATGCTGTCATTTTACATAATTGACCAAAGGCTGTCAACCATGCTATTTAGCAACTTTCACTGAAGGGCTCTTCTGAGAGGTACCCTTTCATTTACTTCTTTATTAGGTTATTCTTTGTGTTCAAATGTTTTTACTGCATTTTCATAATACAAATGAAGCTTTGTCACCAACAATTAAAACTATTAGTAATACCATTACTGTGCTTGTTCTTTGTGTTACAGAGCTGTGCATATAACGTTAACGTTGCTCACCAGATCTTGTATGACTTCGCTTGTACCCTATGTAAGTACTATACTATAGACAAATGTCTGTCTTATGAAGATATATAACATAGCTGTTAGAGAAATGAGGAAAAGAGAAATAGAAATATAAGATATAAGAAGAAAATAATGAACAGAAGAAAATAACTTAAAAATGCTAAAACAAATTAAAATCAAATACACCACTCATCCAGTACTCGGGTGGGTGATCTACCTGCTGTTCAAAGCATTATACGCATAATTTCTCAACACGTACAGATTAATTAAGTATATCTGAATCCACAGTCTTTGTTTCACTCGAGGACCACAATCATAGGGGGTCACCTGTTGAATATAGTCATCAGTCAACAAGTTTAGTCAAAATATTGTTTGAGTTCCTTGGATCTCTATTAAATAGGGTTATGTAAATGTTTTTCACAGTGCCTTACAGAACAGATCCATGCCCACCAAGTGTAAGATAACAAAGAGCGTAGTTTTTCGAGTTACACATATTTGAGACTCCAGAAATGATGATATGATTTTAACGATCTTTAAAATGACACCAACGGTCTGAAAGCTCCCCACGTTTTACGATGTCTCAATTTCGTTGTCTCTAGTTGATCCTCAGAAGTTCTTGTTTCCTCTGAGTTGGTGGATGAAGTTTTGACAAGAAACGATGGTGCATACTACTTCTGACTTCATGGCTTTTTCATCGATCTTTCAATGAAAATAGATTTACGTGTAGATCCTACATACATCAGGACCTGACTCTTTTTTGTATGAGCGACATATTTTATTTCCCTTTTAAACGGCTGGCATTTGGACAGAATGCTTTGGAATTCCTTCCTGGCAGAAATCATCTGATTAGAAACGGATTCCGAGCTGGTATTAAGTGAAACCAGGACTGTCCAGCAGTGTGAAAATGCCATCATAGTGCTGCACACTAAATTACGGACAGTCACAGTGATGGGAGATGGGATTATGCAGGTAGGTACCACCGTCTACAGAGGTGTGACACTCCTTTGCTGTAGAAGAGCCTCTTCTAACAAAGCCTGGCTTGGGATTGCTCCCATTCACAGAGGGTCAGTTGCCAAATCATTATATCCCGTCCGCCGTATTACTAGTTCCATTATATCCAATGGAATATAATGGAACTCGTAATACGGCGGACAAGATATCTGTCTGTCAAACTCGTAATCAGGCCCGAAGTCCCTCAATACGATGTTGGTGGGCCTGCCACCGACACGCCATCGGTGGCAGGCCCACGACATCTACTGAAGCGGTCTGACTGCCGGACTATGATCTGGCGGTCGAAGGCATTGGGCAGAGGGATTGACCGCTGCTGAGCCCGAGCGGCGGTGGGACCGTAATCCAAATACAAAATGTCAGATGTATAGGGACTTTGGGGCCCCAAGCAGGGCCTCTGTCCACCCTGTGCCTCTGCTATGGGACTCAGGGGGGCACACACGGTGCCCCCCCAAACACCCATGCACCATATGGTGCCTGGCACACGGATGTTTGCAAACATGCCTTATTCAATTGTGGCTTGTGCTGCAGCCTTTTATGGGCCGCAGCACAAGCCACAATTGAAAAATGCAAGTTTCCGACCGCCTTCACGGCGGTCGGATCGTAATGAGGCGGGTGGAGCCGGCAACTAGATGTCGGCCGAACTCTATCCCGATACGATGTTGGTCGGACGCTCATCCAACCGGCATCTTAATGAGGGCCTAAGTATCATCATTGAGGCCTGAATTTTGCTAGGTGTACAAGAATGTGGCCCTCTGTGACTCTGCCCTATAGATGACAATGCCCAGCAATGGGACACGATAGGACATAGATAATATTCTTTTTCACAATGATTTCTTTATAGTGAGTGTGAAATGGGGCCCGGAGTGGTTGATGGAAGGAAAATAAAGAATAAACACATTTAAGAAGCTGTCCACCATGGAGGTCTTCCATTCCGAACCTGTGAATTCGAAATGGTATATTTAAATATTAGTTGCATCTTTGTGTTGTCATTATGAGTCCAGACCATGGTGGACTTGTGCAATTACTTATGCAAGAAAAATATGTTTCCTGTAAACATGTGATGGTACTGTTCCACGTAAAATAATCTGAACTGCTAAAAATGCTGGCACTGCCCCACTAAAAGGTAGCTGCCCTTATGAGAAGTACAGGTGCTGCCCATTATAAGCATAGTAATCCCACTGAGAAGTGCTGGTGCAGTACATTATATGTATTACAAATAGGCCTGAGTGAAATTTATGTTACACCGGCGTAATGTTGAGCAATTCTGGAAATTTTGCATTGCGCTTGATACACAAACTTCCTAAAATTACACTATTATGCCACATCTTCATTTAGAGCACGCAAACTCAAACAATGCGTATGACAAGATCGCAAGCGGCTGCTGTTTGCCGCACTTGTGTTTTATCACTTTTTTTTGTGATACACGCATCCTCATGTGTAGAATGGATGTGAGGACGCATTTTGTGACAAAAATACAGATCCAATTGCTGGTTTTGAAATTTACGTAATTACGTGTAATTTCACGTCATTTTCCCGAAATACAAATTAAGCCAATTTTGCATACCCCTAATTACGAATCAGTGTGGAAGGGCTGATATTATTACAAGCATAGAAGCAGTGCTGAAAGGTACTAGCAGAGTCACAATGAAAGTACAGAAGATTAAGTGAGCCGTGCTTGCACTGAACAAAACTAAATCCATAAACAGGAAGTACCTTAGAGTTCCATACCTACAGAAAACTCAATTAAGAATCAGAATAAAGGAAACAAGAATCTTCAATCACACATCTTTATTTATTTCAGTGATTAGTGGTGATCATGCATTACACTCAAGTTAACGTGTTTCACTGCTCATATATTACATTTCTAACCAATATCCTCTGATGCAATAAAAAGACGACAGATCACATCCGCGAAGACATGCACAAATTTTATCAAAGTATGAAAAATGTAAATTAACCATAATCTTTTAAAGATTTTCTAGAAATGGTTGTTTGATAGAAGTGATATATTGAAAAACGTAAGGAGATGGCTTCTGTTCAGATATGTTTGTTTGAGCTTTGCTGGTTTTGATGATACACCAAATTGCTTCAAATTCCAGTGAGTTTTACCTGTTCATCCTACTCCGAATACTTCACATGTTACGGAGGATTCATTTCAGTTTTCCCAAACTGAGTTAGTCTGACCAGCTCATGATGAGTAGGGGTGGGCGTAACTCACGCAATTTAGTGTAGTGTAATCATACACCATTAACTGAGATTCTGCAAAATTACACCTAATGGTGCGAGCAGAGTAATTCTGCATGTAGCACTATTTTTTAGCACAAATATACCCCCTCACGTCCAAAATGGGCATGAGAATCCAGTTTGTGCTAAGGAATAGCCCTAAATGCAACAGAACATGAACAGAGAGCGAGCAGCTGCTCGCGCAATGTGCTCTCATGGTAGGTTTCCCCCCCAAATTACTCCCAGCATTTAGCGCTATTTTCTTAGTGCAAAATGAAACCTTGCGTCCAAAACCTCTCAGTAAATGTGCTCTGGTAGTAAGATTTTTTTCCCCCAAATTACTCTTAAATATGCGAGTAGGAGTAATCATGTTAACGGTAATCCCGCAACAAAGAGTAACGCAGAATTACTGAAAATACTCCGATTACTCTAGTGTAATTGAAATTCTGCCAGAGCCTAAAGATAAGACTTCCCTCTAGCAGTGACGGCTGGCACAGGTAAGAGCGGTCGGCGGGGGTTTGGGGAGCTGACATACGATGTGATGAGTTAAATTAAATTGAAAAAAAAAATAAAACCACTTACCTTGCCCTCGTCACATCGCCGACTCGGCAATGCGGCATGCACAAGATAAGTGTTTTAAAAAAAAAAAAAAATTTAACTTATCCCATCGTATATCGGCTTCCTTGACCCCCCGCCCTGCCGCACCGCTCTTACCCATGCCAGCCGCCGCTGCCCTGTAGTTTCCCATTCAGATCTTCAGTCAACTACCAATGTTGTCTCATTGAACTAAAGAAAAACACATTGCTGAAAATATAAATAAGTGTGACTGAAGATTGTTCTGTTACTGAGATTTGTTTTTATTGAGTTTTACACTACTTTGAAACTTTGTGGAACTTCCTGTGTATTTAATGTGGTTCCAAATTAGGCACAAGGTGGGTTGGAAGTGTTGTTATGAGTACACCACTTTGCCTTTAAAGTCCCTCTCTAGCGCTTTACCTCGGAGATGACATTTTCTTTAGGTCACCAGTGGTTGTAAATATAACCTCTGTGATTTTCATTGCAGTCACATATTCCACTGACTCCCATCCTTCTGGTGCGATGTCTCTTGGTCCTCAAGCACCATTTGGAGAGGTGTCATGGATGAGTTTGTGGATTACCTTCCTCCTACAGTAGACAGCTAGGAACAGGTAACCAGGCGTTCTTTAGTACAGTAACTGTTGCATTAGGCATCATGTCATAGTTACCAGTAGTAGAAACTGTGGTTGATTTGAAGTCGTTTCCTCTTTTATACGTACTCCATTATATCTGTATGTATTGTGTAATTTGGGCTAAAGGGTACATGATGCCACTTTCATCAAAGTCTCCAGAGTCAACGTCATGCAATATCACTTCCAATGAGGAGAAAAGCAATTTAATCGGCTTTTGATGGGACTTCAGCTACACTTATGAATTTCATGAACTGATGCTTTTTTCTGACCGAAAAGTGGGCCATGAAGCACCTCAGACGTGGTTTAAAAGAGTTTAGGACTAATAAAAACACTTCAATCATTTTTTATATAATCCTGACTGAAAGTGCGTTAATTGATTAATTTGATTTCGAAAGCCCACTGCCTCGTAAAGGTAGTAACTGACACAACAGGGTGAAAGAGAAAAAAACAGAGCGTGAAAGAAGAAAGGCCTTTCCTTATGTGTGACTTGACTGTAGTGAATGCAGCAATCTCAGTGAAGCCTGCTCTGATGACAGCTGTGACGTCATCTGTCACAGTGCGATGCAAAGGCCGATAGGTCTCTATTTCGTTTTAATATTCTGATGACCCATCTCCCTGCAGTATCCTGTGCTGCCTTAATAAGCTTCATTCCAGATCTTGGGACGGTAATAATAGACACTCCCCTGCCTCTGGTGGCCGGCCTTGAAACTCGTCCATGACTTCAGCCACTTCTGAGCTTCAGGTCCACTGAGGTCTGAGGGGTGCTCATGCAGAAAGCGAGCAAGGAAAACTTTCTTCACTCCTTTTGCATTCTTTGTATCCCCTTTACTTGGTTTTTTCGAGACACCATCTTTTTGGTATCATTGGATACACTCCTTCATACAAACCTTTGCATTTTGCGATTTAAAATTATGGGGCATATTATCAAGGGCTCTATCGCCGCTTTAGCGGGACTTTTTCCCGCTAAAGCGGCGATAATTCTAAAGCCCTATTAGCAAGCTGTCGCTAACTGCTGTTAGCGACAGCTTCTAGGCGATAGCGACCGGGTTGGGTGCCGCTTTGTATGCCAGCGATATTTATCGCTAATGGCATGCAAAGTAGGCGTTCCCAACCTAAAAGCGACTGGAAACAGTCGCTAAGGTCGCTATCGCCTATTAGAGAGGCAGGGGAGGTGATTAACGAACCAGCGCTAAACACGTTTAGCGCTGGTTTGTTAACGCCTGGTCCAGACCTGATTTAGCCATGTAATCCAATGGGAGGTGGATTACATGGCTAAATCCCCTCGCCCTATCACCTAGCTAACACTGGTCACAGTGTGAATATCGCTTGTTTTCAAGCGATATTCACACTGTTCTCCAGGGTTTCTATCGCTTAGGAGATAAGCGTTGCTGATAGCACGCTATCTCCGCGATAGAAACCTGCGATAGCCGGCGATAATTATCCAAGCGCTAACTGCGCTTAGCGATAATTATCGCCGGTTATTGCTAATAGGCCCCTATGTTCTCACTCATACTGAGAGTCATGTTGTATTGTGCTTTTGGGTGAATGGGATTCTTACTCAATTTGTTAACACGACTAATAGCACTACGAGGAGCTGCAATGACGTCATATGTAATCACGTGGAGTAAATCTACCTGTACACGTATTCAAAGCCACTGAAATCATGCAACAATGAGAGACCAAACAGGTGGCAGGGTGGCCTAAATCGTGTGGGCCAAGAATGACATTTATACGTGGCAATGAAAGGCAAATTATGTGGTATTATGAGATTAAAGGAAAAATATGTAGCACATGATGCTGCATTATTACCTAGTTAATTTGACCATGTGATGCACATTGATGCAAAAGTGATCCCAGTGCTACTGGTCCCTTATGAAGGACATTTACCTACAGTCAGCAGATCCTTTAAAAAAATGTTTGTTTGCAACAAATAAAACATCGCACTCATAAGAAAACATGCCTAGATATACACACTTCTTGTAATATAGGGAGTGATGCGTTTATTCTGTGTGTTGCAGCTATATTTTAAAACGTTGCCTTTTATTCTGCGTTCACATCATAGGGCTTTTGGAAGTATGTATGCCTTTCCATTGGGAAACAGTCACGCAGAACAGTATTGAGTATTATTTAAAGTGTACATGTCTCCCCCGGCGACACTCCGAGATTCACAGCAGTAGACCTTAAGGAAATGACATCCTTTGGTGTGCCACCCAACTTCATGCACCCTCTTAAAATAGCTGCTGCTTTGAAAACAGTGTCTATCGTGTAAACATTAAACAAAGACAGACTCGTTCTTTCTACTATGTTTGATTGAAATTTAAATAGGTTATTTTTTATTTCCTGCTCCAGACAATGGTCCTTCTCCCAAGACGTGAACTGGGGATATTAGTACAATCTGGGCAACATTCTCACCCCATTAATGCCTGAATACAATAATAACTGAAATGGGATGCATTGGGTTTTCTAATTTCAGTTTATACCACTTCATCAAGTGTGTAGTGGTTTCGTAACCTTTCGCTCATTTGAGCTAGAACCATTTTTGTTGAAATCTGCAAACTCTGTAGCAGATGGTGGATTATTTGAAAAGTGCAGACAAGACATAATTATGCAGAACATGTCACAGTCATTGAATCAAGTATTTTCGATGGCTCTACATTTAATGATTTGTGTATCTGGTACTATAGAGCAAAATATATGACTGATATATGATGAAACAGCTTATGATTTGTGATATACTGTGAGCTTATCTGAACAGGTATATTGTTTGCTTCTTAGAGGGAAACAGAATAATAACAATCGGGCTATTCACAAAGCCAACCTACATTTCTAAGTAAGTTACACATGTAAGTTTACTCTTACACATTTGAGTAACTCTCCTACTTTTGGCTATTCACAATTTACAATTGTAAATAGGAAATGGGATGCAGCCAAATCTATGAGTGTAAGTTGCTACTGCCAAAAAGGAGCAGTAGTAAGTCCAGCACCACACATGGCCAACCACTGATACTGCACTGAAGTATGCAAAAAAGTGATGGATGGAATGCTTGAATTAACTTAAGTCACTGGTAGTTACCCGTATGTGTGATGCCCTTAGTAGGACAGTATGCCCAGAGGTGGGTCTCGTGCACACAGTTCCACTGGAAACAAGCCATCACTAACTGATGAGCACTAATAAGGGAGAAATCATTCTAGGATTGCTTGTGTTTCAGTTTAGGGAGCAGCTGGCATAGCAGGTCAGGCTGGACTGCTCCCACAGCAGCAGGGACAAAACTGATTTGCATATGGCTGGGTCCAATCTGAAGTGGCATGGTGTACAAAATAACAATGGAGCAAGTAATTACCAGGGGCTGAGATTAATTTAAGCATTCCATCCATCACTTTTTGTATACTTCAGTGCAATGCCCTCAGTGGCACGGGTATGGCCAGACATGTGTCCCATGCATACTGTGACACTGGGACCAAGCTATAGCGAACTCATGAGTCCTAACAATTGTGAAACTGGTCTTGGGTTGTTTGTGTTCCACTTCCTGGTGGACCGGGCCTGGCAGTTCGGGCTGGACTATTCGTAATGGATCAGTGACAAGGGTCAAGACTGATTTGTATATAGCTGGGCACAAACTGAGGTGGCATGGTGTGCAAAACAAGGATGGACTGGGATGTGACCTGAGTAATTACCAGTGTCTGAGACTAATTCATGCATTCCATCCATCACTTTTTTGTATACTTCTTTGTATACATCAGTGCAACTACCCTCCAATGCAAAATAATGGAGGCAGGGACTAAAAAAAGAACGTATAACCACCAAAGCCCCAGGGAAGACCTGGGGAAGGGAACCAGAGGCACGGGGTACTAGGAGCAGGCAGCCTCCAACATATAATGTTTAGCACAAATGGGGCCGCTCCCAGTTAGGGGACCGAGGTGCTACAGTGTTAGTTTGTGAGTGCAGGCATCTCACAAAAAGTGAAGGACTGGTCTCACACACCACCTGGTGTCATGCTTCATCATTTACCAGTCCTCGCCCTCTAAAAACTTGGGGGCCCATTAGGATGACGGGCGGACTTTCGTCCGCCCGCCACCCTAGCAGTGCTGGAACCGGCCGCCAGTGGTGCGGCGGTCCCGCACAGGCGATTAGGATGCCACCACCACCGTGGTGGTAGCATCCTCCATTCCCAGCATTGTGGCGGGCGGTGCTCACAGCACCGCCCGCCACAATGCTGGGAATGCACTGTATGCATCGTCATGCACAAGGTGACAGGCACCGCGAGGTGCCTGCCACCATGTCCATGACAATGCAGGGGGGTACCATAGGTACCCCCCATGTGCACCCCCCACCCTCCCAATACCCTGGGGGCCCGCAACGGGCCCCCGAAAGCAAACTCCGCATGGCTTTCCATGGCGGGGTCTCCGCCATGGAAAGCCCTGCACCGCTGCCCATGGTAATATGGATGGCGATGTCTAGCATACACCGCCACCATATCCAGCCCCTTTTCCGCCCGGTCGACTGGTCGACCGGCGGTAAACCGGCGGACGATCTTTCCGTCCGCCGGGGTCCCCCCCGCCTTCGTAATATGGCGGGGGGGAAACGGAGTGCGGGTGGTGGGAAATAGCGGGCGGATCGCCACCACCATACGGGCGGTGGCAATCCGCCCGCTATCCAAATGACCCCCTAGGTTTGATAGAGGGCGGGCATACACCTGACAACAGGGATGCACTTCTAAACTAAGTGGGGGCCCTTAAAGTAAACAGTGAGATTAAAAGGCCATTATAGATGTCAAATCAATTTTAATATAACGGGCATCTATATGGTAGTTAAAATAAGTGATTGGTGTGTTGGGGATTCTATTGTCCCCCCACCGTGGTGAGTGTGGTCGACATGTTTCTGTCGGTTAATAATAACAAAAAACAGCACCATCAGCGGCTGACCACAGGTTCAGCACATCAAATCCCAAGTTTTCATAAACATTCAGAGTCATGTGCATCTACTTCCAGAGCTTGCCGCAGTTAAGCTCAACTGGAGACCAGAAACGTAATCCTTATACGAATGGGAAGGTGCACCAAGAAACAAAGTAAATGTCCTCCAAACTTCTTGATAGTAAAAAATAGATGTCAGCCAACGCGTTTCGTTCCACTGAGGGAACTTCATCAGGGCTCATGTAACAATACGAGGTACAATATATCCGTGCTCAAAATCAAATTATATCCAAAATAGAATTAAAAAGCATCCAGATTCCTCATATATCAAGACGAGGTGTAGTGTGTCAGAGCTCTATGTTAAAATATTTCCAAATTCAAAGTCAGTAATAGTGGTCCGAAAATCTGACACTTGGGTGACAATGATAAATAAGATCAATCTGTAGTGTTCACAGCGATTAAGCTCCAAAATACCAATGGCAAAATGTAAACCAGTATCCTTGATACGATACGTCCTCTGCCTGTAATCTCTCCTTTACAATGTTTCTGCCGGTTGGCCCAATAGGGTCCATGGCATTCATCAGGACCTAAAGGAAAGATAGCGGGCTCCACTCTTACCAGGCTTTGGTGAGAGGGTTCCACTGTGTGGGGTGATCTAGATCACGCTCCACTGTTGTGCGGCTTATGCATTCAAGCCCTAGACAGGGGACCAATTTGCCCCATTGGAGGGTGAGGGAGGAAGACCCCTGTGGTCAAACGTGTTCCGTGGTGCGTCTTCCACCTCTGCACCTAGTGTGTACTCCTCACCTGCTCGACGAGGAGCACCTCGGTCCCCTAACTGGAAGCGGCCCCATTTGTGCTAAACACTAAAAAAAGAACCCCAAAGGAAATCATGTTAAATTAAATAATGTATTTTAACTTTACATATATAATATAATGTTAAAACAGTGATACATAATTAAAAAATAAACGTCAAAATATGAGAAAATAATTTATTAACCTTGTTACATTTAAAAATAAACGTAACTTTAATTAGAAAAAATAATTACATTATTTTAAATCAAGTCTATACATAATGTTAATTCACAAACCCCTCCCTAACCCTCACCAAACCCCTCCTTACTTCTCCCTAAATCCCTCTAATTTAGTAATAAGTATGCCCTCTTTTTCAGCCACTCCACAGACTCCTCCCACATTTGCGGCTAAGTAGTAAACTTGTGTGAGGACCTCCCAATAGAAAAGATAGGAGAGGTGGAGGTGAAGATTTACATTTGAAGGTTTGTGAATTAAATTTTGTAGTAAGTAAGTAGTACTACTATAGTACTAATTTAAGATCTACAAAATACACTTTGTGAATTAGGCCCTATTAATTTTACAGGTTTGCTTGATATAAATCCAATTTTCAGAGACCAAACAGTAACCAAAGGGCATAGAGCGCTATGGGAGACAGATCTTTCAGAATGGGGAGAGAATTTATAACAGTATCTTATTTTTTGCAGTTACTATGAAATAAGCTTTATGTACTAGCAAAAAAGGTTTGTGGCTGAATGCACAGAAGGTTTCTAGTTCTAATACAAACATATCATACAACTGTGGTTGCTTAGCTACAGGGCTTAAGCTATACTTCACCAATGAAGGCTAACTAGACTGAAACCTATTTCTACTTGCCTGTGTTGACTTACAAAGGGTACCTGGTCTGGCAGTTCCGGTTGGACTACTTCTATTGGAAGAGGACAAAAGCTGATTAGCAAAAGGCTGTTCTTTGCCTGAAGTGTCATAGGTCTGGATTTAGGGCATGGCGGACAAGGTATTTTGTCGCAAATGGGATTGAGTGCCTTGTCTGCCAAACCCTTGGTCTGTCCACCTCCTTTAGAGTTGGGTGGGCCTTAAGTATTCCATCAATGGAACACTCATTGATTTCCTCGACAGAATACTTCCTCCATCTGCCCAACCGAGTAGGGGCTGTCAGAGGAAGGACATTGAGCTGACTGCCCTTTTTAAGGTGGGCAGTGCAATGCCTGTTTTCCCTGTCTGTCACCACCAGGAAAAAATATTCTGTGAGGGATAGGGAAAAAACCATTAATAATATCCGCACTCTTGTAGAAAACTGTGTGGGGGTCATTAGTTTTTTCTTTTTAAAAAAAAACTCCCGCTGCTTTACACCTAATGTTTAGTACTTTGAAAGGCGCCCCTATGATGGCGGTTCCTTTCAATGTAGAGAGAATATCATTCATTCAGATTCACTATTTGGTATCGTAACAAGACATTGATAATATGTGCAAGCGCTGATGTATTCATCTGTAGAAGTGGGTTTGTACCTGATATGGATGATGATAAAGGTTGAAATGAATTGATAGGCATGGTGTCATTATTGACATGCTTCTACCACTGTCATGAACTAATATTTACCATACTAAATCCACTGGCTGAGTTAATGCTTAAACACAGCTTTCCTCTCTTAAGGAAAATGTTTACATCTTTCTCCTATTCTTCCACATAGTATTAAAGATTGTAATGTAAAAATTGTGTTTAAATATTCATGTGTAGGTAGAAGTAGGAGTTTAATAAATGTTCAAAGTTTTTATTTGATATTGTGTCTTACTTGCATGTTTTTGATTGGTTGATGGGGTAAGATACCCACTTAAGTAACAACCAATCCTAGTCAGGGTGAACCACAAACATCAGTAAGTAAACCTGTGCTTATCCTATGGCAGTTTTGCACAAAAGCAGTCTGATTTAACTTAGAGGCAATGCGTGAAGTATTTATGCAGCACTCAAACAGTAATAAAGTGAAAATACAACACAAGAAAACCCCCAAACCAATTTAGAAAAATAGAGTAGAATTTAATAAATACAATTACACTAAAATGACAAACTTTTAATAAGTAGAATCAGAATTATAAGTTGTTAAAGTTTTGTGTGAAAGTAGTGCCAAAAAGCACAAAGCGCCCCTTGTGGGTATCTGGTCGTGCTAGATCGAGTCAAAGTCACAAGTTCAGGTCAACTTCAATAGAGCATGGGTTGGATACATAGACCAGGTTTGCCCCAGTGAGGAATTTACATTCTCAAAGTCCAAATCCACACATGGAGCTTTGGCTGGAGCTTCTTGTTGGAGGGGGGCATGGGGAGATCATTGTCAGTGCAAAGAGCAGGTCCTTGCTGGAGCTTCATGTTGGCAGCCATTACAGATGTTTGTTTCCTGAAGTGAAGAGTCCCCCTCACTGTTGCGAGGAGCCCAAAACATTTCACCCGGAGTTCAGGAGGAGTAGACTCTGATGCCAGCCAAGGTTCCAGGACCTGGATGGCACCTGTTAGGGAGCAGGTCTCACTCCAGCATTGGCCAGCAACAGGGCTCAGGCAAGTCCAGGTGGTACTTGTCAGCTGGGCAGTTGCAGGGAGGCCTCTGGAAGCATGTTGTGTCCCTGTCTCTAAAATAGGGGGTCAGCCAACAGACCCGCAAAGTTACTTCTGGGGAGCCTGGGTTCAAGGCAAGAAGGTCCAGTCTTTCTTCTTTAGACAGCAGGGCAGTCCTTCTTCTGAATCTTTCGCAGGTGCAGGAGTAATCTGATGAGAGGTTCTGAAGTTGCTATTCTTATAGCCAGCATATGGGTGGGGTGGGGGGGGGTCTCCTTTTCCTGACGTTCCTTTTTCCTGGGTTTGGTTCCAAACTGTCTAGAGTAAAAAAAGGCAGCATGCATAGGGGTGAGCTGCATTTGTCAGTGGCAGGGTAGGAAGCCCTTCAAAGGCAGGAAAGGGGTGGCAACCCTTTGAAGCTCAGAAAGAGCTGAGTACAACACAGGACATCCTGCTCAGGAGAGGAACACCCTGCCCCTCACCCAAAGCTCTTTTGTCCCCATGTCTAGAAGTAACACACCGCAGGAGAACCATTCACAGTCATGTTTCTCTGGACACTGGCAGAAAGGCACATCTGATCTAGGTAAAAAATGCCAAATTTCTAAAAGTGCCATTTTCAGAATAGTCACAAAAAATCTGACTTTAGCAATAAAGAGGATTTTAAATTACAATTCAAATATAGCGCCGAGACACCTATGGGTATTTGTGCGCTTTACTAGTTGTTAAAATAAATAAATAAATGAGTGGAAGAAGCATTTCTCTATCTGTTCCTAAAATGAAGTTAACACTTATTAAGTGTCATAAGGTAACCTACTATTAGTTTATGGAAGAGATAGTCTTACAACCGTGAAAAACTTAAATACACATGTCCTACTTTTTAAATACCATGCACCCCCAGAAGTGGATAGGGCCTACCTTAGGGGTGACTTACAAGTATTAAAAAGGAAGGTTTAAGTCTGGAAAAAGGTTTATTTTGCCAGGTCAAAATGGCAGTTTAAAAATGCACTATAGGCAGCAGTGGCAGGCCTGAGACATGTTGGTCAGAGCTGCTTTAGTGGGTGGCACAATGAGTGCTGTAGCCTTTTAGTAGCATTTAATTTACAGGCCCTGGGTACATGCAGTATAATTTTCTAGGGACTTGAAAATAAATTAAATATACCAGTCATGGGTAGGCACATTTTACCAGGTTTAGAACGGAGAGCACAAGTACTTTACCACTGTTTAGCAGGAGTAAAGTTACTGAGTCCTAAAAGGCAACAAAAATGGATTTAGCAAAGGTGGGCAAAAGTCAGGCGTGACCCTGCAGAGAGGGCCCGGTTCAGCAGCATGCAGATTATACAAAATTTTGCATGCTATGTTTATAAGTTTGAAGGCCCATTGACTTGGTAGTTTCTATTTTGCCTCTTGTATTACAGTTGTTACTTAAGGAAACACAGTGGAGACATAATTTGTCATAATATTCATCACTCATCATTATCAGATTAGCCCAGAGGGCATTAAGGAATCAGCTTCTGTTATACCAGTGCTAACCATCTTCCACAGACTGGTATGATATCAGAATATTGTGACCTATATTGTCTGACACAAATATTATTTCCTGAATATTGTTTACCAAAATATTCCCTTTTCAAGATTAATAATAAAAACTCTACACCCACTTTCCATGATATTTTTGTTAATGTATTTAGGCCACCATATTTATGTAAGATGGTATTTTTCTGTTTGACATTCTGACATGCAACCCACGGGCCACTGAGCCTTGCCATAGTCCTCAAATAAGATCTTGAGCAAGCACTCTATGACACTTTGAGTTGTTTCCTTAAAAAAATCCTCTTCAGTTGGCATGTCGATAAAGGTAAAGTCCTTGACATATTTCCTCCAGCACTCACAGCGATCAACACCTACCTAATCAAAACCTCCTTATCCAACGGAGTCATGCGTCAGGCTCTTAAAAATGCAATCATCACACTCATCATGAAGAAATCCCCTGTGGGCCACAATAATCTAGCTAATTAAAGACCACTTTCAGTCCGCCTTTGTGTTGCTAAGGACTTCAAACTATTGTCACCAGACACCTGTCCTCCCACCTCGAGGCAAACTGGCTCCTAAGGGACTTTCAGTCAGGCTTCAGATGCTATTTGGGCATAGAGACCACTCTATTAAACATCAGAGAAGAGCACCTCATTTCAGGGGACTAGAGTTACACCCGGGCACCTAGGCTATGATACCTGCTGGCTGCATTTGACATCATTGAGCACCAAGAGATAATCAATAGACTACCTATATTGGCCTGCCTCAATGGGGCAGTTTTGCTATGGGTGACTTCCTTTTTCTAAATCTGTACTCATCAAATCAAAATACAGCACAGCAGACATTAAATGTGGAGTACCTCAGGGCTCTACCCTGTCTCCAACACTATTCACTACATACATGCCTGGCAGACCCTCTGGCTGACATGCTTGAATTGAACATGATTAGATATTTTATGTATGCAGAACACATCTGAAAGTTTAACAGAAATCTGATAACCTTCCCGACTTACTGCAATGTCTTTACCAGGTTTGTCAGTGGATGCAGAATAACTAGCTCTGCATGAACAGCAAAAACATTCTCATGCTACACCTGGCCCTTCCAAACCAGCCTTCTTGCCTTTACTTTGGCCAGAGAAACTAAGCCCCATAGGCACAAAACATGTAATTTGGGTGTCCTCTTAGATGGTGATCCATCATTTACAGACCAGATAAATAGACGCCAGAACAGCATTCCACCATTCCACCATTCCACCATTCCACCATTTATGTGTTTTTTGTTGTTGTCACATGTCGATAAGAAGGTTTCGATATAGGATGTACTATCACTGCTATTTCGTATGTTTGTACACATCAGCGGTTAAACAATGGTACACGTTGCTACTGGAACTTTTTATTACGATGTTCCTTTTTACTCGCGTGTATTAATTGGCCCAGTGAGCATAGAAAAGAAGCAGAAAGAAAAGAATTCTGGCTGAACCACTTGAAAGCCTCAATTTACAAGAACCCAACTAGGGTTGAGAGTACGCAGTGCATTAGAGCATAAGCCAACAGGTTGGATCAGTGAGGAAAATCCTTGCTAGTCAGACATGAATCAGCAGGCCATGAATTGCCTACTCAACCTTATGTCTTCCAAGGTTGGTTAACTGTGTATCATTAAACTGGTTAATAGTAACATCTGTTATTTACCAGCAGACACATATAGGACACACTCTGTTATTATTACAAGCAATACTCCATAGAGGCATTACAAAAAATTATGCAGTCCCTAGTAAAATATGCTGAAGAAACATAGAGGTTCCCTTGACCCACAGCAAACATGCTGAAACTTAAGTCTGCCAACATCTTCAGTTTTTTTTTAATACATTTACAAGTGAACATCACACATTAATTCTTCAGTCCTCTGCAAGATTTGTACCTGACACTTTACCCAGTTTTAGCTGCTACATAGTTTAGTTTCAGCCTGCAGATCATAATCTGTTTTTAAGGTTGGATTGCTTTTTAGCTGTATCATTGGCCATGTTTTAAGGGGGAGGGCTACTACGAGGTGGGGTTATTGTTTGTTTGGTGGGGCACTTTTTTTGTGACAATCATTATCTGTAATTAAAGTGGGCTGATCTAGTTTGTCGTTCAGTCACACCACCTTTTTTTCCTTCAAGCCAGCCTGACAAATGTAACGGCTAATTTTGTTGTCGCACTAGTGTTTCAGACCAACTCACTGGGAACAGATTTAATGTGACCTGCAGCCTGCCCATGCAGGGGGCATGCCGCTGATGCGCTGAAGTAACACCAAAGGCAAGCCCGCCTGTGTCAGTCTGTGACCTGACGGCGGCCAGCGGCCTGTCAGGGTGCCAATCCTTTGTGCGAGCACTTGAGCATTACTCCTATTCATTTGACTACTCTGCCCTTTCTAATATTTAATCTTCTTTCCATTCTTTGAATAGAAAGGGGAGTAGGTCCTTGTCGTGGTACTCTATAACAATACTTTTGTAGATAAGACAGTTGTTGTCACCCCTTTTCCTCTCAAGGCCTTGATATTAGACACATTGCAATTTTTTTGATTAATGCTTGTGCACCATTAAAATGATCTGTATATTGGGGATTTCAATATTGTCTACAAACCAGACTTGAGCTCTGTCACAGAGACCTGGTTTAGTAATCATTCTTTAGAGGTCTTAAATGATACCACCCCTCCCCCCTCCCAAATTAAAGGGCTGATTTAGAGTTTGGCGGACAGGGTTACTCCATCTCAAACGTGATTGATATCTCTGTCATATTACAATTCCATTATAAGCTATGGAACTTCTAATACGGCAGATGGGATATCCAACATGTTTATGACAGAGTACCCCATCCGCCAAACTCTAAATAAGGCCCTAAGTCCTAATTGAAGCTCATCAGGCTGTCAAATGTTCTTTTAAATGCACTAAACTCCATTCTATCTATGATTCTGCGTTAAAGGGCTTAACTATTAGGATCTTCGGTGCAGAAAGTACTTCCTGGACCAGTATATTGGCCTATAGACCCTCATCAACATGATCTGAGGCCTGTAAATCTCTTATCTATGTCTTGGCCCAGGGAGGAATTGCTAACTCAAAGCTTATTTTGATAGGAGATCAGAATATATATTTTGATCTCCCATCTCCATTTTTGGCCACATTATTTTATGATCTAGTGGCTCCTTTTAATCTGAAGATCAAACCGCATCTCTCTAACCATGTGAAAGGATATACTCTAGACATTTGTTCTAATTGCCTGCACTGCCAATCCTACAACCCTATCCCGTTATCATGGTTTGACCACTTCAGCCTGCCTTTTTTCTGTGAACTCAGTAGATCTCTCAAACCCAATCGGTGTCTCTCTCTTGGAGACCAAGGGGCATATGTACAAGCCCCTATCGCCACCACAACATCACTTTTATTGACATTGTGGTGGCAATAGGGCTTAGCCTATTTACAAGGCAGCGTTAAGCCACTTAACGTGGCTTAACGCTGCCTTGTAAATAAGGCCCCCTTTCACACTATGGTTAGCCCCCTATGTAAAAGGACAGTGTCCATAGGAGGCAGCGCCAAAATTAAGAGCAGGTAGTACCTGGTCTTAAGTTGGCAAAACGAGGAGAAATGCATTATTTCTCCTCGATTTTGCTTTTTCCATGTGTGCTGCCGTGTGCAAAATGCCATGGACTGTTTATGTACAGGAAGGTCCTCCTTCCTGTACATAAACAATCTTTAAAAAAAAAAAGCCATTTTGTGACTTTCATGTGTGCTGAATTAAGCCTTAAGCAGCACACATGAAAGTGACAAAATGGGATTTCAGGATTGTTTATGTGCAGGAGGGGGGACCTTCCTATACATAAACAATCTTTCCCCTGGACGCAGACACCCTTGCACTATGGTGCAAGGGTGTCTGCGTTGGCGCTACACTGCTAACTGTAGAGCCATCGCAGGGGGAAACGCAAGGCTGCACAATATCGTTGTAAATATGGTGCAGACTTGCGTTTCAGAAGTGGCAGAGTGAGGCGTTAAGCCATGACGGCTAACGCCTCACTCCGCCACGTCCTTGTACATATCCCCCCAAGTTTAGGAGAGAGAACGCTGTCTCTGCGGACTCCCTTCCTTCATGCCCTCGGGTTGATCTATGTATGGATCCTTCCATATTTGGTGATTATTGCCATTCCTTCATTGCAGCCACAAACAACATACCAGCTAGACTGTAAATCTGGTAAAAGTACCTGCGTACCCTGTGGATGTTTCGTAGTGCTTCTAAAGTGCTTATTGTGAGTACCTGTGGCTCAGCAACCAAACTTAATTGGCAGAATCTCAATGACACTTACAGCACGAGATTAAAAAAGCCAAGTGAAAGTTTTACTTGAAGAGGATCTTCACTGCACCTAATCACTTAGCTACAGTTTTCACGGGTCACTAGAGAACTCTGCGACCCTCGTAAAACAAGCATGTGCAATGCAATTGGTCTCGCCTTTGGGACGTTATAAGTATTTAGCTATGCACCATATTATCCATGGGACCACCTGCACTCACTTTTCAGTTAAAGCCCATTGCCATGTAGCGTGATGCCAAAAGCAAACTCCATTATGGAATTTTTTAGCTTATGTTTACTGCGATAAAGTGAAACTATGAAACTAAAGTGAAATTATGAGTGGAAAACATTCAAAAGAAGCTCCGACAAATTAATATATATATTTTTTATTTTAGTTTTCATTATGTTGTTAGCAATAATGACTTCAGGATTCACACGATCCACAGAAACACCATATATTAAGGCACACATTAATCTAAGTAATTATTTAAAAAACATGTAATTTACAATAATACACTGACTACGTAGAAAAGAACCGCAAGTTTTACTCAGACATGCTGCAAGCCATAGACCATGGGTGATTTTCAAACCCAACATTATTAATATAATTAACGCGTGAATTAAACTCGAATGCTTCGGACGGACTCTGACGTGCCAATGTATGAATAATGCACACCAAAACATGGTTAAGTACACTCCCTAAGGGAGCCGAGCAAGCTGGCTGGATCGCGGGGTTCTTTGAAGGAGAACTGAGAATGAAGAATGTGTCTTGTTCTGGAGCTGGAACCGAGGGCAGAGCAAAAAGGCAGCTTTTTCCAGATGGCTGCGTCGCCTCCGGCGAGCTCCCGCTGCGCAGCACCCATTCCGTCTGCAACGCCCCAACCCGAGATAAGCATCGCTCACCGCCTTCTCTGACCCATCAAGATAAGAGGGTTTGTTGTGGACCGAACCGAAGCGCCCCTCTCCTGCCGATTGATTCGAAGTAAAGCGCTCGGGTCGAGTTCGCGCTATAAGCTCATGAGAGGGCGACGGACCTCACTGCAGAGCGCCAGGCCCGGCTCGACGGTGATAAGCCCCGAGCCCCTGACACCTCCCGGGACCCCGGCAGCCAGGCTTTTTCTCTGCAGAGCGCCTTCTCCAGGTGGCCGGTGCAGATAAAACACTTAGTTATCAGCCGCCCTCTCCCACGCCCTGACGCCACCTGTGGGGCTCCGGGGGGAGCCTCGGCCATTCACAAATCCTTCCGAGAATGTCTGTCCCCTGCCCTCACTGCTTTTATAAAACTCCACGAGAAGTGCGGCAGAGGTAGCGCCTAGAGGTAACGCATGCGCCGCTACGATTTACAGCAATGAGAGTCTTCTGTACTGCTGGCGACAGTGATGGCCGCCTAACGTCTGTATTGCGCATGTGTTCTGGAGATTGCCATGTTTTGGTCAGGCAAAATGTCGCGGACACAAAAAAAGAGTGCAAATTCAGCCAGCCAATCCCACGAAAAAAAAGCATTTGCAATGCAATAGGACTCGTATTTACGCGAGACCTATTGCATTGGAAATGGGATTTCGTGCATCCAAGAAGGCACGAACGGGAGTGGGGGGGATGAGGGGTGGGGAAAGTCACGGACTGTGGGAGGGGGTGGGGGGGAACACAGGGAAGAAAATACTGTTGGAGTAAAGGGGCCAATAGCCTCGGAAGTGTACAAATGACGACATGGACGTGAGGAGGAGGGACAAACAAGCCTAAAAGCAATCAGAAGGCAGCATTTACGATGTAAGCCAATCCAAAAGATGGGCGGAGAGTGGGCGGAGCTTAAACAAAGCTTCCCTGCTATAGTGTATACTGCATGCCTCGCAAAGCGTGCAGCGCATGCGCGCTGCAACGCTAGGCAAGACCTAAAAAGTAACTCTTTGAACCCTCAGTCGATTTTTGAATCAGATTGAAAAACGTTTTCAGATTAAGATTGCCAACTTTCAGGTTTTCTTAAAGGCTGCTTGCTGGCCTTTCTCTGGCCCTTCACTGGAATTTTCTGTGTGTTCTGCAGTCTGTCTTGCTCATTTTACAGTCTGTGATGCTGCTAATTTCAATAGTTTAAATACAGCTCGTAAAACTGTGGAAAACCCCAGAGACCCTCTGCCTTCCTCCCTGCACATGAATATGTTGTTGCTGCATGCAAGATGGCCTAAAACCATTGTGAATTCCTCCTTATTTACCAGATCAGTCCCTAAACCCTTGAAAGAAGCCTATGTGACCCAACTTTTACAAAAAGCTTTTCTAGACCCAGATAACCTGGAAAACTATCGGCCAGTCTCACAGCTGACATTCATAGCTTAAGCACTGGAGAAAGTATTCTTTCTGCTACTCTCCAAATTTGTGGTAGTTAACCAACTTTAAATTTTGCGCAAATGGGATTTCATCCAGGTCAAGGCACTGAATTAATGTTTCTGTCTGGCCATGATAAGATGCAATTTTGAGCTGAGACCAACATCTCAGCTGCCATGATTTTACTCGACCTCTCTGCAGTCTTTGTCATTGTAAGTCATTGCATCTTGCTGTCAAGGCTTTCAGACCTGGGCATCAAAGATTTATCCCTCTCTTGGTTTTCTGACTTTCTAAATGATAGAACTTATAAAATATCCTCTCTGACTTTCATTTCATCCCCTAGGCTTTGTTCATGTGGTGTTCCCATTGGACTCTATCAGCTTTGTTATTTAACTTGCAGAACTCATTTCATCCAATCTTTTAGTTTCAGTCTGTTCCCCTATGCAGACGACACCCATATTATTGTAAGAATATCTTGTGAGGGGCGTCACACTACCAGCCAATTTGGTGACTGTCCATATAAAGTATACCATGTGATGCCCATCACACAATCTCTAACTTAACAGTGCAAGACTGAAATTCTTTGACCCCCTCATACCATCACTCTTGTAGGAGCTTTTTGGCCAGGTAAATTAGGCCTCTGCTGCCTCAGTAAAGAACCTGAGCATTAAAATTTACCAATCTTTAACCCTTTCAGATCAAGTCTCTTCAGTAGTGAAGTCCTATTTTTTCAGCTACATTTCCTGAAGAACATTCTTTATCTCTTTAGCTGTCCCCAAAAGCTGCAGATATAGAGAGCCTTTGCTTCCTCCCATCGTTTTGGCCAATGTAGCTCAATTTATCTTGACCTCTATGCCTACCAGATTCAGAGGTGGCAGTTAGTCCAAAAGTTTGCAGCTAGAATTGCCTTAGGCTTCTGCTCTAAACACAATGGGTCTGATTCACAGAATGCAATTTGTAGTACTCGAAGGAGTTCTATATACTACTTACTTACTGCAAAATGTAAATTGCAAAGCTATGAGTGTAAATCTCCACCGTCCCCTCTCCTATCAGGGGGAGTGGCTTTAAAAAGGGGAATTCTTACTAAAAAATGGGAAGGATTTAGGGGGCAGTAATGAGGCGTTTAGGGATAGACAAGGAGGGTTTAGGGAGTGACAGACATTCACCCACAAGAGTAAGCCATTGCTATTCACAAACTGCACTTCTAAGGTTACTAGAGCCAAAAAGGACCTAAAACATTAGTAAATGTACTCCAGCTTAGACCTTGAGTAAGCCCAGCACCACATATGGCCAACCACTGGCACAGCAACACCTTCCCGTTCCCACAGGAAATAATGTTAAAATAAATTAATTCATTTTGACTTTTCAAAAATATATATATATAATGCTAAACAATATGTAAATGAAAAATAAATATTTCTATAACCTTTTTAATGTAAGAATAAATATATTTATTAAAAAAATAATTAATTCATCGGAATTTTTCTGAAAAAATATTTGATATTAAGTGGGAGATGGAATGCTATTGATAAGCCTGGATGTATCCTGATTATATTCAAGTATCTGCCGTGAAGACAGTATGAGGGCTGTAAAATATTTCTTTAGAGCGAGATCAATCAAGTTTTTTTGCCACAATGAATTGTTAATGAAAACAATAAAATGGTGTATCACAAGAAATATCTTCCTTTTCAATGGTGAATTGTTCCAGCAACAGAGGGGAACAGCAATGGGTACATTCTTCACCCCCAGCTATGCTAATTAGCATATGGGCTGGTGGTAAGCGCAGGTACTCAATGGGCCGGTTTTGAAAGAATGGTCTACAAACTAATTATTATGGGTCAGGTATATTGATGACCTTTTTGAAGCAACAGCCAATTGTTTTGTAGAGAGGATTAATAGAAACAATTTCAATTTGACATTTACCAGCCAAATGAGTAGATCACAGCTTGACTTCCTGGATGTGAGGATAAAAGTGCAAGATTCAAAATTGATGACTACCGTGTATAGGCAACCAAAAGCAGGGAATAGCACCCTGCATGTGAAAAGTTTTCATCCTTTGACATTCAAAAATAGTATTCCTTATGGGGAACTTATGCATGTTAGAAGTATTTGTAGCACACAAGAGAATTTTGAAAGTACACAGGATGAGATGTTAGCCACACTGAAGGCAAGAGACTAGTTGGATAATATTTTATCTGCAGCAAAAAACAGAATAGCCAGTTGTAAGAAGGAAGACGTTCTTTTTAAGATGCAGAAAGAAAAGGAGAGTGAAGAACAAGCATGTAGGTTCATAGCATCTTATCATATTCAGCAAGAAAAATTGAGAAGTGCTTTACAGAAGCAGTGGCACTTTAGCAGAAATGATCCGGTTGTAGGTAAGGAGGTGGGAAGGAGACCACAGATTACCTTGAGGAAGGCACCACCAATGAGGGATATGTTTTTTCTAAAAAAAATTTAAATTCTTTGTATTGGGTTTCAAAAATTCAGTACAGGGAAATATCGGACAGTACATAGCTTAGCATGGTCTACATCGTTGAACAGTGTGACGTGCAACAGATTTCTGGATTATCGTCCGCCAAAATATTAATACATCAGAGTTCGCTGCTGAAGGAGTAGTCCTATGAGAGAGAACAGCATAGTTACAATAACTACAATAACAAAACAACAGGCAACATCGACTTCCTTGTAAACACATACTACACAGTTTAAATTTATAATGACATCTAATGATCAGTGCAGCAAAATTGCATAGATATGTGTATACCAAGTCAAAGGACTGTATTGAATAAAAAAATCCAGGAGAGCAGTTTGAGTACTCTAGTGGGACGGAGAGGGCACTGTTACATTCACAGATGGTGCCTATGCAAGTAGTCCACCAATGGAGACCAAATATCTTTTGTCTGAGATTGCACAGGCATTAAATCCCAATACAAAGTAAGCTGCTCTTGACAGTATGTGGCGTCTTTGTTGCAATCAATAACTAAGGGAAGGGCATGGCTCCCCCATCTCATCGCTACTCTACGCTTGGCAAGCAGGAGGAGAAGGGCTGTGAGTTTGTGCATCTCAGGCGGGACCTCCTGTACAAACCCCAGAAACGCCACCCGGGGAGAACACTCCAGAGGGCAACACAATATATCCTCTGCCATAGTAAAGACCTCCTCCCAGTATTAAATATGGCTGAGCATGCCCAAGAAAGATGCAAGAAATCAGCATCCGGAAGGCGGCATCTGTTGCACCTAGACCCATTCTCACCATGCCAGCTGGCGTGTAGTATAGCCTATGTGAAAATTTAAAATGAATTAGATGAAGGCGATAGTTTAGTGATAGTGCACGCGATTGAGAGCAGAAGAGCTGCATTGCTCATCTGTCAATGGCAGTGTAATATCATGTTCTCATGCCACCTTGCTGTTAGGGGTGCGTACTGGCGCCTGTCTGTGCATGTCAGCATATAGTTACAATTCTGCGAGGCGAGGGGGAAGTGAAAAAAACTTCCAGTACTTGGAATGCTGTTGGGGCCTCAGGAAAAGTTTTGTGTGAAGAGCGAATAGCTGCGCACAATTGGTAATATGTATACGTGTTCAGGAAAGTGGTTATGTCAGGAGGCAAGGGCTCCTGTGGTGCAATGAAAGTATCATTAGGATAAATTGCACCCATGGATGTAAGTCTGAGTGTGCACAGCCTAGTGCATATTCCAGAGTCGGACATTATGGGCAAAAGGGGGATGACCCACAAGAGGCACTGAGGGTACATAAAGTAATTCCAGATGAGCTCTACGCCGAAGTGCATCCCACGCCCACACCGTTCAGGCCACTGTATCCACCCAATTGCGCGGGCATGTCGAAGTCCGAAATAGAGCCATCTCCAGGAGACAAGGAGCCACACGGTAATCATCAGGGGCCGGATGGGCTATGAACTGAACTGGGAAGAGTCAGTAGTAATCCAGAGCACAGAAATAGTATAGGTCCAGGTCCGGAGTGCCGAGTCCACCCTGCTCAAAGGGAAGTGTCAACATCTCCGAGGCAATGCGCGGCAGGGTGCCCGCCCAGGCCAGCGAGATGAGACGCGAACGCAGCCTTTGGTGAAAATTTAAAGATAAGGGAAGTGGCAAGTTCATGAAAAGATAAAGAAACTTAGGAAGGATTATCATTTTGGCGATGGCCAGCCGCCCCGTTAGAGACAACATAAGTTGCATCCATCAGGTGAGTCTATCATCTAGCCATGTTATTAAACTTCCATAGTTGTTCGTCCATAATTCATCAGTGTTTCAGCTGAGCCAAATCCCAAGATACTTGACACCACCATCTGCCCAGATCAGGGGAAACTCCGAGTCAACTTTAAAGGTGACATCTGTCAGGGGAAAAATTATGGACTTGGACCAATTGATTCCAAGCCCAGACAACCCCCCAAGCTAAGTGAATTCCCTGATCAATGGATCCAGGTTCACATTTGGATCCCTTACATACAGGGTAATGGCATCCGCATACAGTGACACAAGGATCTGACGTGAGAAGAACGAAAATCCCCAGTGCGAATAATGTTGACGCAGGTGGGCTGCAAGTGGCTCTATTGCAATCGCAAACAGGATGGGAGCCAAGGGGCAACCCTGGCAAGAACTGCGAGTGACAGCAAAGTCTTCAGACCCACATCCATTCACACGCAGATGGGCCATGGGCTGAGAGTAAAGTAAACCTATGGATTTAAGAAAAGAGCGACTCAGACCAAGTCGCTCCAGCCAGGTAAAAAAATAGGACCACTTCAAAGAATCGAACACCTTAGTGGCATCAAGGAAAGCAGAAACAGCATGTAGAGTGGGGTCGATGGTATGAAGTAGTGCAAAAAATGTGCAGAGGTTGTGTGAGGTGGATTGACCCTGGACAAACCCTGCATGATCCGGTCTCACTATCAAAGGGAGTAAGTGAAGAAGCCGCGAGGCAAGCAGCTTAGCAAGTATTGTGCTATCTGTATTTATTTAAGAGAGTGGCCTGTATGAGTCACAATGGGAAGGATCCTTGCCAAGCTTTAGTAAGGGGACAAAAAGAGACTTCTGCATAGAGGGCAGCAATATCCCAGAGGAGAGAGCCTCTGCATACACCTCCAGCAGACCAGTATCAGTGGGGTAAATTCCTTATAGAATGCAGCCAGGAGGCCCTCTAAGCCAGGTGTCTTATCAGCTGGTATAGAGGGAATCACTCCAATGACCTTAACAGTGAACAGCTCATCTAGGTAACATCTATGACCTTCCTTGAGCAACAATAATTGAAGCAAATCGAAGTAATCGGTGAGGTCCGCAGGCGGGACCCCCTGCAGAGTACTATAAAGCGCTGAGAAGAAGGCTAACATTATTTTTTTAACTGCTGCGGTGCCTATATGTACGTTAGCATCATCAGTTTGCAATTCTGTGAAGTAATCATTAGCCCATGGTTTCCGAAGCAACTGCGCGAGTGACCTACCTGGCCTATCACCTTCTCCAAATTATTGCGCACGCGCTTCCCTACCTAAATAATGCAGTTCCCACTGCACAGCTTCCTCATATTCCGTCAGCTTGTCCCGAATATCACCTTGACACTGCGGATTGCGCTCAGTATAAAAAAGAGACTCCAAATCCTGGATCTCACGCTCTAAGCATGATAACTCAGCGCGTATTGCTCAGAACACGACTGCTTGTTTGGCACTACATGCTCCTCTAATGACCACTTAAAAGGCCTCCCACAATGTGGCCCTGGTAACATTCTCTTTGTCATTATGCTCAAAATATTCCAGAATGGACCTCCGAATGTGTTAACGGAACACCTGATCTCGCAATGCGCCCGGTGGGAGCCGCCAGGTGAAAGCACGGAGGGGGCGTCTGATAAACATAACGTTAGTAGAACTGGGGAGTGGTGTGACAGCGCGTATGGCAAATGAGAGGCCCGTGCTGTCCACGACGCTGTGTCATGTGACACAAGCCAATAATCTAATCATGACCACGTCGCATGGGCATTATTGATACATGTGCCTTCTTTGAGAGCCGAGTGCCCGGAGTGCCATATGTCCAGCAGGCCAAAATCATGATAAGGAGATTCAGTTGGGTCATGGCCCACAGTTGTGGTCGCCTAGTGTCACTGGCTCAGTCCATGTCTGGATCAAGGATAATGTTAAAAAATCACCCCCCCCCACAGGATCGCCCCAGGTCCCAGCTCCTGCACCTGTCACCAAATCTCAGCATAAAATTGCGGGTCATCTATATTGGGCCCGTAAACGGATAGAATCCTGACTGGGTGACCCCTTATATCTCCTGCTAACAACAACACATCTACACTCTGTGTCGATTTTAACCTTGCAAACCTTGCACACCCGCCATGCCAGTCCCCTTCCAAAGAAAAAAGCCACCCCTCGGCTGTAATTAGAATACGTCATGACATAGTGTTCACCAAGCCAGCCCGAGGGGAATTGAGTGGTAGTGCTCTCTGTAAGGTGCAGCTCCTGTAGCAGGCAGATATCTATGGAGTGCCTTTGTAGGTAAGCACAAACCTGACACACCTTCTGATGGTCGTTAAGACCATGTATATTCCATGTTAGCAACTTAATGGTACACATACTCATAAAGCAACATAATGTGGCAACAGCAATAGCATGCAATGATCCTCAAGTCGTGTGTGGTATGTCTAAACATGTGCGCTATAGAATCTGTCGATGTTAAAAAACACAAACAACCCACTCTCCCGCCTTCCACAGCAACCCCCAATTTGTTTGTTCACCATCCCCCCTCAACCAGAACCCATTTACTAAGTGTGAGAGGACTCATCCCTGGGGGCAGAGAGTAGCAAGGTAAACACCCCCACCATGTAAGGTAGGGTGGTGAGTCAAGGAAAATCAATGGCATATGAAATGTTCGGTAGCACTAAAATTATTGATCTTATAGCGGAAAAAGCCATGCAAAGAGTAGGACCACGATGCATATTTTAGCAACATATTGCAGAGGGAGGAACAAGAAATGAAAAGATGAAAACATCATAACTAGCCTGTTTGCAAACAGACAAACAAGACATAACGAACCATAAAGAAGATAACAATGAGCTTTGGAGCAATATCAAATTCAATCATTATCACTAAGTGAAGGTCTGTCCGCAGAGGTCACAGACTCACGTGAAGATTCGCTATCCTTGGTAATGGTCTTGCTGAATTTCAAAGCTGCCTTGGCATATGTAAAGAATTGTAGCTTGCCTTCCCATGTGACCTTCAGGTAGGCCGGATAAATCAAAGGGTACAGGATCTCTGCCTTCTGTAGCAAGTTTTTAGCTGGAAGGAATGCTCGGCGGGCCACTTGCACTGCCACTGTGAAATCAAGGTAGAGGGTGGCATTATTTACTTATTATAGTATTGACCCCCTTTCTCTAGCCAGACGGAGGACCATATCTCGGTCCCTACAGTTTAACAGACGTGCCACTATAGGTCTGGCAGGTGCCCCAGGATAAGGTCTTGACCCCAACGAGCGATGAGCACACTCCACAATAAGCACAACAGATAAGTTGTCACCAAAAAGATCATGCAGCATGAGTTCAACATAATCCTCCATCTCGAGGATGTTGGTGGATTCTGAAACTCCCATAATCCTAAGATTGTTGAGGTGCGAGCGCTCCCCGAGGTCCTCATTTTTGGCCCGGATTACCTCCAGTACTTTATCCATTTTTAGTAATTGTTCCCGAACTTCCGTATGGGAGTCGTCTGCATCAGATACCCGTTGTTTTAGTTGGTCAATGCGGTCATTGTGTCTATCTACTCTCTGCTTTACCTGATCCAGCCGGGAAGAGAGAGTGTCCAGTTTAGCATCTATGCTCCTAAGGCTGGAGCATACCTCTACCAGGATTTCTTTGAAGTCATGGTTCTGCTGTGAGAGCCCCTCGGACCGCAGAGGGGATGTCTCCGAATGCGAGCTCATGTTGCCATGTCTAGTGCTCCGTCTGCTCTCAAACTGTAGCTTTGAGTGCTTGGCATCACTTTTCTCCATAGTGGGTATGTTCCGGTGACTCAATTAGGTACTTTTAGCACCAAGTTTCTATGCCAGGGCCAGCCACGTCGCCAATAAGTAACCCTGGTCCACAACACTGGTCCAGGGGGGCCTACTTGTGACCTCTGCCACCAGGGATGCAGCCAAGTCAGTGGACTAGCTGTACCACCCCTCAAATGTCTGTCCAGGGGTTCCCCAGACTGCCGGACGAGAGCCAAGACAGGTAGCAAAACACCTCCACCCTTGGCCCCAGATTGCCCGTCAGCACAGACAGACGGTCCACTTCACTCACACCAGGCCCCTGTTGTCATATAGTGCGAAGAAAAATAAAATAAAAAGTATTCTTGGGGGAGTAGTCCAGCCCTCTTGGTGAGGGATCCAGACGGTCCAATCGAGGGGAAGAGGGGATGAGCGGCCAAGAGGGCCAATCACCAACTACCCAGAAGATCACCACTTCCAACAATTTCATGAAGGGGACCACAGTAGACTTAACTACAGTGCGATTATTGTGCACCAAGGAAAATAAGAGGGGAGATAGAGAAAAACTACTTAGAAGGTTTGAGTTCAGATATATTTTAGAAATGGACTCCAAGAAACCCAAGGTTTAAATATTGATTACAAAATGTATATTGCCTTTAAGCTACCTTTGCTGGAGGTTTGTAATGTGTTTGACTGCCAAATTTCTAAAACGATCTAAAGTATTTTTTTGTTTATATATCTTTTCAAAAATACAGCCTAGGAGAAGAATTTAGGCAGGGTGACATTCTTATGAGGGACTGAAAAGTTTGTGGATAGCAGTAATCATGCCAGGATAAGTCTTGGTTGCATTTCTTGTATACAATATGCCCACTTATGCTTTACTAGTGTGGTACTACAGAAAAAGTTGAAAAAAGGTTTTAGAAAAAAACTTTTAATTTTTGTGGAAGGATTATTTAGTTTGCCATCGGTTTGGATCTAATCATATTGAAATTGGTTTATGTATCATACATTTTTAAATGAGTTAGCGGTATCAATGGTTAGAGCTATTGATTTAGTTGAATGTATATACTTAGAAAAATGAATTATATGTTTAGATGGCTATTATTTGAACATGTTTTTAGACATTATTGATATAAATCATGTTTGTTTAGTAATGAATTTGCAGACTCCATTATGGTGCTGAGGAACACAGAACTGGGCTCGTATGTTGTTGTTGTCTATTATGTTTCATATATATCGTATATATTGAAAGTAAATATGGCGGTTGGGGCTGGGATCTAGGCGATTTTCATCGAGACACGTTGATGCGTAGTTCCTGCCCCTCTGCATTTGTAAAATAAAGCAAGTTAATCTGTCAAGGTATTCTGTGCTCTGTCCTAATTTAAGAGGGAGAGAAGAGAAATGGGTTTCAGTTCAGCGGCATAAGCGCATACCACTAGCACCCCCTGTGATTTGGTGCCGGTCGGCACACGCCAACTATCATCAAATCACTGGGGGATGCATATATATACATGTAAGCCTCACTGTCACAGTTTATTTACCAGCAATTTGCCAGCAATTGGGAGAGGGCATTTGTGGCATTTAAGGTAGCTCTGATGAAATGCAAGACACTAAAAACAAACAGCGTCATGACCGCCGAATGGCTAAGAGAGAAGGAGGATGCTGTTGAGATCATGTTCAGAGAAGAGGGAGATGCATTTAATATTGCTAGTTCAGGAGAAGCATGTGGTGGAACTAATCAAACAGGAGATGTATGCACTACGATAAAGAAATTGGAAAAATTGCATAGAATTGAAATTTCTAAATGGTGAGAAAGTAAGTCTCTTAAAAAATACCTGGAAGTAGGCCTCACACCCAGGGGTTTATGAATTCTAATTGCACCCATGTACGAGATTCCTAATCCAGATATGTTAAGAGAATGGGCTGAGAGTAACTCTTATGCATCTCTAAGAATGTTGGCAATATTAGTAAAGTACACTGATATTGATCGCAAGAGCCTAATGGAAGAAATAAAGGTGCTTAGGAAGGGGCTGAAGGACAGCTCTGAGCAAGAACTAATCAACAACTTTGAATCAGAAATGAATGAGTGCCTGTCAAAACATGAACAGTCAATGAAAGATCGGGAAACTACCAAGTTTAAGCATGACAAGTTGGACTATCAAACAAAGCAAATATTTAGATTTTCAAGGTGCTTTGATAACATCTACAAAGCGATACAAAGGGGATGATGGACGGAACGTTTGAGCCAATCAAACACTCACCCCCAGTCAACTGATCTGGGTTTAATCCATCATCATTCTTTAGCTCACTCCACCACCCCAGTTCAGACATGGCCATATGCAAATCAGTCTGACCCTGTGCCTCATGGGAACAGTCCAGCCCGAACTGCCAAGCCATGTCTTCCCTGGACCGGAAACAAGCATCCTAGGACCGGTTTCTGGCATTCCAGCCGTCATCAGCCAGGCTTGCTTGAATCCAGTGGCAAAGTGAGCAAGGGACCCACGTCTGGGCATACCCCCGCCAACTTAGGGCGAACAAAGCGATACAAAGGGGATGATGGACGGAACGTTTGAGCCAATCAAACACTCACCCCCAGTCAACTGATCTGAGTTTAATCCATCATCATTCTTTAGCTCACTCCACCACCCCAGTTCAGACATGGCCATATGCAAATCAGTCTGACCCTGTGCCTCATGGGAACAGTCCAGCCCGAACTGCCAAGCCATGTCTTCCCTGGACCGGAAACAAGCATCCTAGGACCGGTTTCTGGCATTCCAGCCGTCATCAGCCAGGCTTGCTTGAATCCAGTGGCAAAGTGAGCAAGGGACCCACGTCTGGGCATACCCCCGCCAACTTAGGGCGAACAAAGCGATACAAAGGGGATGATGGACGGAACGTTTGAGCCAATCAAACACTCACCCCCAGTCAACTGATCTGGGTTTAATCCATCATCATTCTTTAGCTCACTCCACCACCCCAGTTCAGACATGGCCATATGCAAATCAGTCTGACCCTGTGCCTCATGGGAACAGTCCAGCCCGAACTGCCAAGCCATGTCTTCCCTGGACCGGAAACAAGCATCCTAGGACCGGTTTCTGGCATTCCAGCCGTCATCAGCCAGGCTTGCTTGAATCCAGTGGCAAAGTGAGCAAGGGACCCACGTCTGGGCATACCCCCGCCAACTTAGGGCGAACAAAGCGATACAAAGGGGATGATGGACGGAACGTTTGAGCCAATCAAACACTCACCCCCAGTCAACTGATCTGGGTTTAATCCATCATCATTCTTTAGCTCACTCCACCACCCCAGTTCAGACATGGCCATATGCAAATCAGTCTGACCCTGTGCCTCATGGGAACAGTCCAGCCCGAACTGCCAAGCCATGTCTTCCCTGGACCGGAAACAAGCATCCTAGGACCGGTTTCTGGCATTCCAGCCGTCATCAGCCAGGCTTGCTTGAATCCAGTGGCAAAGTGAGCAAGGGACCCACGTCTGGGCATACCCCCGCCAACTTAGGGCGAACAAAGCGATACAAAGGGGATGATGGACGGAACGTTTGAGCCAATCAAACACTCACCCCCAGTCAACTGATCTGGGTTTAATCCATCATCATTCTTTAGCTCACTCCACCACCCCAGTTCAGACATGGCCATATGCAAATCAGTCTGACCCTGTGCCTCATGGGAACAGTCCAGCCCGAACTGCCAAGCCATGTCTTCCCTGGACCGGAAACAAGCATCCTAGGACCGGTTTCTGGCATTCCAGCCGTCATCAGCCAGGCTTGCTTGAATCCAGTGGCAAAGTGAGCAAGGGACCCACGTCTGGGCATACCCCGCCAACTTAGGGCGAACAAAGCGATACAAAGGGGATGATGGACGGAACGTTTGAGCCAATCAAACACTCACCCCCAGTCAACTGATCTGGGTTTAATCCATCATCATTCTTTAGCTCACTCCACCACCCCAGTTCAGACATGGCCATATGCAAATCAGTCTGACCCTGTGCCTCATGGGAACAGTCCAGCCCGAACTGCCAAGCCATGTCTTCCCTGGACCGGAAACAAGCATCCTAGGACCGGTTTCTGGCATTCCAGCCGTCATCAGCCAGGCTTGCTTGAATCCAGTGGCAAAGTGAGCAAGGGACCCACGTCTGGGCATACCCCCGCCAACTTAGGGCGAACAAAGCGATACAAAGGGGATGATGGACGGAACGTTTGAGCCAATCAAACACTCACCCCCAGTCAACTGATCTGGGTTTAATCCATCATCATTCTTTAGCTCACTCCACCACCCCAGTTCAGACATGGCCATATGCAAATCAGTCTGACCCTGTGCCTCATGGGAACAGTCCAGCCCGAACTGCCAAGCCATGTCTTCCCTGGACCGGAAACAAGCATCCTAGGACCGGTTTCTGGCATTCCAGCCGTCATCAGCCAGGCTTGCTTGAATCCAGTGGCAAAGTGAGCAAGGGACCCACGTCTGGGCATACCCCCGCCAACTTAGGGCGAACAAAGCGATACAAAGGGGATGATGGACGGAACGTTTGAGCCAATCAAACACTCACCCCCAGTCAACTGATCTGGGTTTAATCCATCATCATTCTTTAGCTCACTCCACCACCCCAGTTCAGACATGGCCATATGCAAATCAGTCTGACCCTGTGCCTCATGGGAACAGTCCAGCCCGAACTGCCAAGCCATGTCTTCCCTGGACCGGAAACAAGCATCCTAGGACCGGTTTCTGGCATTCCAGCCGTCATCAGCCAGGCTTGCTTGAATCCAGTGGCAAAGTGAGCAAGGGACCCACGTCTGGGCATACCCCCGCCAACTTAGGGCGAACAAAGCGATACAAAGGGGATGATGGACGGAACGTTTGAGCCAATCAAACACTCACCCCCAGTCAACTGATCTGGGTTTAATCCATCATCATTCTTTAGCTCACTCCACCACCCCAGTTCAGACATGGCCATATGCAAATCAGTCTGACCCTGTGCCTCATGGGAACAGTCCAGCCCGAACTGCCAAGCCATGTCTTCCCTGGACCGGAAACAAGCATCCTAGGACCGGTTTCTGGCATTCCAGCCGTCATCAGCCAGGCTTGCTTGAATCCAGTGGCAAAGTGAGCAAGGGACCCACGTCTGGGCATACCTCCGCCAACTTAGGGCGAACAAAGCGATACAAAGGGGATGATGGACGGAACGTTTGAGCCAATCAAACACTCACCCCCAGTCAACTGATCTGGGTTTAATCCATCATCATTCTTTAGCTCACTCCACCACCCCAGTTCAGACATGGCCATATGCAAATCAGTCTGACCCTGTGCCTCATGGGAACAGTCCAGCCCGAACTGCCAAGCCATGTCTTCCCTGGACCGAAACAAGCATCCTAGGACTGGTTTCTGGCATTCCAGCCGTCATCAGCCAGGCTTGCTTGAATCCAGTGGCAAAGTGAGCAAGGGACCCACGTCTGGGCATACCCCGCCAACTTAGGGCGAACAAGCGTATACAAAGGGGATGATGGACGGAACGTTTGAGCCAATCAAACACTCACCCCAGTCAACTGATCTGGGTTTAATCCATCATCATTCTTTAGCTCACTCCACCACCCCAGTTCAGACATGGCCATATGCAAATCAGTCTGACCCTGTGCCTCATGGGAACAGTCCAGCCCGAACTGCCAAGCCATGTCTTCCCTGGACCGGAAACAAGCATCCTAGGACCGGCTTCTGGCATTCCAGCCGTCATCAGCCAGGCTTGCTTGAATCCAGTGGCAAAGTGAGCAAGGGACCCACGTCTGGGCATACTCCGCCAACTTAGGGCGAACAAAGCGATACAAAGGGGATGATGGACGGAACGTTTGAGCCAATCAAACACTCACCCCCAGTCAACTGATCTGGGTTTAATCCATCATCATTCTTTAGCTCACTCCACCACCCCAGTTCAGACATGGCCATATGCAAATCAGTCTGACCCTGTGCCTCATGGGAACAGTCCAGCCCGAATCTGCCAAGCCATGTCTTCCTGGACCGGAAACAAGCATCCTAGGACCGGTCTCTGGCATTCCAGCCGTCATCAGCCAGGCTTGCTTGAATCCAGTGGCAAAGTGAGCAAGGGACCCACGTCTGGGCATACCCCGCCAACTTAGGGCGAACAAGCGATACAAAGGGGATGATGGACGGAACATTTGAGCCAATCAAACACTCACCCCAGTCAACTGATCTGGGTTTAATCCATCATCATTCTTTAGCTCACTCCACCACCCCAGTTCAGACATGGCCATATGCAAATCAGTCTGACCCTGTGCCTCATGGGAACAGTCCAGCCCGAACTGCCAAGCCATGTCTTCCCTGGACCGGAAACAAGCATCCTAGGACCGGTTTCTGGCATTCCAGCCGCCATCAGCCAGGCTTGCTTGAATCCAGTGGCAAAGTGAGCAAGGGACCCACGTCTGGGCATACCCCCGCCAACTTAGGGCTGAACAAAGCCACTGGATTCAAGCAAGCCTGGCTGATGACGGCTGAAATGCCAGAAACCGGTCCTAGGATGCTTGTTTCCGGTCCAGGGAAGACATGGCTTGGCAGTTCGGGCTGGACTGTTCCCATGAGGCACAGGGTCAGACTGATTTGCATATGGCCATGTCTGAACTGGGGTGGTGGAGTGAGCTAAAGAATGATGATGGATTAAACCCAGATCAGTTGACTGGGGGTGAGTGTTTGATTGGCTCAGCGTGTCCGTCCATCATCCCCTTTTGTATCGCTTTGGTCGCCCCTAAGTTGGCGGGGTATGCCCAGACGTGGGTCCCTTGCTCACTTTGCCACTGGATTCAAGCAAGCCTGGCTGATGACGGCTGAAATGCCAGAAACCGGTCCTAGGATGCTTGTTTCCGGTCCAGGGAAGACATGGCTTGGCAGTTCGGGCTGGACTGTTCCCATGAGGCACAGGGTCAGACTGATTTGCATATGGCCATGTCTGAACTGGGGTGGTGGAGTGAGCTGAAGAATGATGATGGATTAAACCCAGATCAGTTGACTGGGGGTGAGTGTTTGATTGGCTCAGCTGTCTCCGTCCATCATCCCCTTTTGTATCGCTTGGTCGCCCTAAGTTGGCGGGGTATGCCCAGACGTGGGTCCCTTGCTCACTTTGCCACTGGATTCAAGCAAGCCTGGCTGATGACGGCTGAAATGCCAGAAACCGGTCCTAGGATGCTTGTTTCCGGTCCAGGGAAGACATGGCTTGGCAGTTCGGGCTGGACTGTTCCCATGAGGCACAGGGTCAGACTGATTTGCATATGGCCATGTCTGAACTGGGGTGGTGGAGTGAGCTAAAGAATGATGATGGATTAAACCCAGATCAGTTGACTGGGGGTGAGTGTTTGATTGGCTCAAGCGTTCCGTCCATCATCCCCTTTTGTATCGCTTTGGTCGCCCTAAGTTGGCGGGGGTATGCCCAGACGTGGGTCCCTTGCTCACTTTGCCACTGGATTCAAGCAAGCCTGGCTGATGACGGCTGAAATGCCAGAAACCGGTCCTAGGATGCTTGTTTCCGGTCCAGGGAAGACATGGCTTGGCAGTTCGGGCTGGACTGTTCCCATGAGGCACAGGGTCAGACTGATTTGCATATGGCCATGTCTGAACTGGGGTGGTGGAGTGAGCTAAAGAATGATGATGGATTAAACCCAGATCAGTTGACTGGGGGTGAGTGTTTGATTGGCTCAAGCGTTCCGTCCATCATCCCCTTTTGTATCGCTTTGATAACATCTACAGGCAAAAGATATAAGAGAGTGCCCAGACAAGCATCCAGCCCAAGCAAACAGGGACCAGGTCGGAACTCAGTTTACAAGTTGAAATCGATCTGGATGAAGGAGGATCTGGTAGAGTAGGATTAACAAAAGACATTCCTTCTGTTGTGGAAGAGTTACATTTTTTATGGGGGCACAGGACATTAAATCTCAAACCATGACAAAATAGTGAAAGAAATCCAAAAGGAAGAGGAAAAGAAAAAACAGGCGGCACAGAACAAAAGCAAATGTTCAAGCCAAAACAGGCCAGGTATGTGGAGAAATGAGCCCAATAAATGCTCAAACTATTGTGAAATTGTCAGACATTGAACTGTCCAAAGTGGAAGAACAAATTCTATCTCTCGGTGTTATACTTGGCATCTTTGGCGTGTTTCCCCTGTCTTTTTGCTTTCTGACCTCCCAATTTTGACTCTGTTTTTGCTGGCTTAGTGTCACTGCGCACTTTCTCGCTGCTGTTCAGTGTTAAAGTGTAAGTGCTCCTGTTGTAAATTGTGTTATGGATTGGTGTTTCCATGATTGGCATATTTGATTTACTGGTAAGTCCCTAGCATAGTGCACTAAGAGTGCCAGGGCCTGTAAATCAAATGCTACTTTGGTATCGCTTTGTTCGCCCTAAGTTGGCAGGGTATGCCCAGACGTGGGTCCCTTGCTCACTTTGCCACTGGATTCAAGATAGCCTGGCTGATGAGGGTTATGAACTCGAAACCGGTCCCAGGATGCTTGTTTCCGGTCCAGGGAAGACATGGCTTGGCAGTTCGGGCTGGACTGTTCTCATGAGGCACAGGGTCAGACTAATTTGCATATGGCCATGTCTGAACTGGGGTGGTGGAGTGAGCTAAAGAATGATGATGGATTAAACCCAGATCAGTTGACTGGGGGTGAGTGTTTGATTTGCTCAAGCGCTCCGTCCATCATCCCCTTTGGTATTGCTTTGTTCAGCCCTAAGTTGGCAGGGTATGCCCAGACGTGGGTCCCTTGCTCACTTTGCCACTGGATTCAAGATAGCCTGGCTGATGAGGGTTATGAACCCGAAACCGGTCCCAGGATGCTTGTTTCCGGTCCAGGGAAGACATGGCTTGGCAGTTCGGGCTGGACTGTTCTCATGAGGCACAGGGTCAGACTGATTTGCATATGGCCATGTCTGAACTGGGGTGGTGGAGTGAGCTAAAGAATGATGATGGATTAAACCCAGATCAGTTGACTGGGGGTGAGTGTTTGATTTGCTCAAACGCTCCGTCCATCATCCCCTTTGGTATCGCTTTGTTCGCCCTAAGTTGGCAGGGTATGCCCAGACGTGGGTCCCTTGCTCACTTTGCCACTGGAATCAAGATAGCCTGGCTGATGAGGGTTATGAACCCGAAACCGGTCCCAGGATGCTTGTTTCCGGTCCAGGGAAGACATGGCTTGGCAGTTCGGGCTGGACTGTTCTCATGAGGCACAGGGTCAGACTGATTTGCATATGGCCATGTCTGAACTGGGGTGGTGGAGTGAGCTAAAGAATGATGATGGATTAAACCCAGATCAGTTGACTGGGGGTGAGTGTTTGATTTGCTCAAACGCTCCGTCCATCATCCCCTTTGGTATCGCTTTGTTCGCCCTAAGTTGGCAGGGTATGCCCAGACGTGGGTCCCTTGCTCACTTTGCCACTGGATTCAAGATAGCCTGGCTGATGAGGGTTATGAACCCGAAACCGGTCCCAGGATGCTTGTTTCCGGTCCAGGGAAGACATGGCTTGGCAGTTCGGGCTGGACTGTTCTCATGAGGCACAGGGTCAGACTGATTTGCATATGGCCATGTCTGAACTGGGGTGGTGGAGTGAGCTAAAGAATGATGATGGATTAAACCCAGATCAGTTGACTGGGGGTGAGTGTTTGATTTGCTCAAACGCTCCGTCCATCATCCCCTTTGGTATCGCTTTGTTCGCCCTAAGTTGGCAGGGTATGCCCAGACGTGGGTCCCTTGCTCACTTTGCCCCTGGATTCAAGATAGCCTGGCTGATGAGGGTTATGAACCCGAAACCGGTCACAGGATGCTTGTTTCCGGTCCAGG
This sequence comes from Calotriton arnoldi, assembly GCA_963921515.1. Taxonomy (NCBI): domain Eukaryota; kingdom Metazoa; phylum Chordata; class Amphibia; order Caudata; family Salamandridae; genus Calotriton; species Calotriton arnoldi. The sequence continues at coordinate 216,257 of CAWUFW010012529.1, forward strand.
GAAGACATGGCTTGGCAGTTCGGGCTGGACTGTTCTCATGAGGCACAGGGTCAGACTGATTTGCATATGGCCATGTCTGAACTGGGGTGGTGGAGTGAGCTAAAGAATGATGATGGATTAAACCCAGATCAGTTGACTGGGGGTGAGTGTTTGATTTGCTCAAACGCTCCGTCCATCATCCCCTTTGGTATCGCTTTGTTCGCCCTAAGTTGGCAGGGTATGCCCAGACGTGGGTCCCTTGCTCACTTTGCCACTGGATTCAAGATAGCCTGGCTGATGAGGGTTATGAACCCGAAACCGGTCCCAGGATGCTTGTTTCCGGTCCAGGGAAGACATGGCTTGGCAGTTCGGGCTGGACTGTTCTCATGAGGCACAGGGTCAGACTGATTTGCATATGGCCATGTCTGAACTGGGGTGGTGGAGTGAGCTAAAGAATGATGATGGATTAAACCCAGATCAGTTGACTGGGGGTGAGTGTTTGATTTGCTCAAACGCTCCGTCCATCATCCCCTTTGGTATCGCTTTGTTCGCCCTAAGTTGGCAGGGTATGCCCAGACGTGGGTCCCTTGCTCACTTTGCCACTGGATTCAAGATAGCCTGGCTGATGAGGGTTATGAACCCAAAACCGGTCCCAGGATGCTTGTTTCCGGTCCAGGGAAGACATGGCTTGGCAGTTCGGGCTGGACTGTTCTCATGAGGCACAGGGTCAGACTGATTTGCATATGGCCATGTCTGAACTGGGGTGGTTGAGTGATCTAAAGAATGATGATGGATTAAACCCAGATCAGTTGACTGGGGGTGAGTGTTTGATTTGCTCAAACGCTCCGTCCATCATCCCTTTGGTATCGCTTTGTTCGCCCTAAGTTGGCAGGGTATGCCCAGACGTGGGTCCCTTGCTCACTTTGCCACTGGATTCAAGATAGCCTGGCTGATGAGGGTTATGAACCCGAAACTGGTCCCAGGATGCCTGTTTCCGGTCCAGGGAAGACATGGCTTGGCAGTTCGGGCTGGACTGTTCTCATGAGGCACAGGGTCAGACTGATTTGCATATGGCCATGTCTGGTCTGAACTGGGGTGGTGGAGTGAGCTAAAGAATGATGATGGATTAAACCCAGATCAGTTGACTGGGGGTGAGTGTTTGATTTGCTCAAACGCTCCGTCCATCATCCCCTTTGGTATCACTAGTGGGCCTGCAGCACTGATTGTGCCACCGACAGAAGTAGCCCTATAAAGGTAACTCAGACCTGCCACTGCAGAGTCTGCACGCAGTTTGTAACTGCCATGTCGACCTGGCAAGTGCACCCACTTGCCAGGCCCTAATCTTCCCTTTTCTTAAATATAAGTCATCCATAAGGTAGGCCAAAGGTACCCCTGTGGGCAGGGTGCTGTGTATGTTAAAGGTAGGACATGTACTGGTGTGTGTGACATGGCCAGACAACTGGGTCAATGAAGGCAACCTACAGAGGGGTGATACCAACCTCCAAGTATCTGATATAAAAGTGGTGTGGGAACTGGATCAATTGGAAAGAGAAATCGCTGAAGTGCATGAAGCATTATCAGAACAGGAATTGATTTATAGCCAGGGACAGGAAGTATATGACAGCATGCCAACGCCCTTTAAACCATCGTCATCCTTTGTACCAATATTGCCAAGGGATTCCATTGACATCTTCTCAGAACTTGTGGAGCTTCATCTGAAGAATTTACAAATCATTGCCAATGAGACAAAGAAATGTACTGTTGGTAATCATCAATTAAAGTACTACAAGCTAATTGACAAATTAAAACACAGACAGCATGTGGCTATTCGACAGTCTGACAAAGAAAGGAACATTGTCCTGTGGCCTCTGTCAATGTATAAAACAGTGGCAATGAAGCAGCTCAATGACACGGACTGCTACTGTAAAATGCTAAGATTTGATATTGTTAATGTTCGGGTTGCGTATCATGATGAATTGTCACAATGGCGTGGTGTAAGTCTGCTCACACAGGAAGAATATCAGTTTTTGAAGAACAATTTCCCTACTTTACCTATTCAGTATCTTATACCAAAGGTACACAAAAACTGTTCCCCCCGAGTAGGCCAATTATTTGAGCCATTGGGGGCTTATTTTTAAGTACGTCCTGGTACATAGATTTCTTTTTGCAAGATTATCTTCGCTATCTGTACTCATATATTCAGGATACTGGGGACTTCTTAAGTAGAATCTATGATGTGGCCTGTGAGGAGAACTATTCATTAATATCTATGGATGTGACATCTCTCTACACAAGCATCTCCCACCAAGATGGTTTAAGAGCCATAGAATATTTCCTTGGTGCTAGAACAATGTCTTTATGAACATACACAAATGCTGCTCTCCATGATACACTGGCGCCTACACAACAATTTCTTCCTGTTTGATAAACAGGTTTACAGGCAGATTAGGGGGACAGTTTTGGGCACCTGCTTTGCCCCCAGCTATGCAAATTTGATTATGTGCTGATGGGAGGAGCAGGTGCTTGCTCAACAATTTGATGTAGAATGGTCAAAGAATGTGGTCCTTTGGACCCATTACATTGATGATTTATTAATCTTTTGGAGGGGAACTGAAACCTCCACTAGGCTCTTCACAGAGAGGTTAAACAATAATACCCTAAACTGACAATTAACTAGCATTGTCACCAAAGAAGAAGTTCACTTCTTAGATATAACCGTATTTGTAAAGATAGCAAGATCCACACAAGATCATATAGGAAGCCCACTGCTGGAAACACTATACTATACACTCAAAGCTTTCACCCCAATAAACTAAGATACAGCATCCCTTATACTGAAAACCTGAGCATTCATTGCAACTGTAGTGACCAGCAACATCTGGTGGTAGCACAAGATGAAGTGGCAAACATTTTCATAGAAAGAGATTACAGTCAGGATTTTGTAAATACAGCTAGACACAAAGCCAACACTAAGAAGCACGAGACTCTGTTGTTCACCAAGAAAGCACACTAGATATAACGTGAACATGAGATAAGGATGATCACAGGGTACTGTGTAGAACATCAAGGGTTTAGGAAGACACTAACCAAACATTGGCATCTGATTGAAAATTTATGATTATTGGACATACAATGCACAACATACCTCAGATGACCTTTAGAAGGGTTAGGTCCATGCAACAGGAAGTATTAGTGAGCAACCCTGAGATAAAAACATCAGCAAGTTGGTTAACTGGCAACACCGGCTTCATAAAGTGTCTTAAATACAAAGCCTGTCATTATGAAGTGAAAACGATGGAAGTTCTGTCATCTTTGTTGAACACTCCTTTCAAGATTTGCAAGTTTGTTATATATGTATTAAGAAGCATATGTCCCAAATTATATGTGTGAAGTACAATATTGAAAGTACACAAGAGGATCCTTCAGCATGAAACAGCCATAAAAAAGAAGGACCACAGCTACCCGTGGCAAGACACTTCGAAGAGATGCACAATAGTAATGATCCTGATCTCAGCTACTTTGCAATTGACTCAGTGCCCAGCAACATCAGGGGTGGGAACAGGGAACAGCGATTAAGGAGGCTAGAATCAAGACACATACTTAACTTGAACAGCAAAACACCTATTGGTTTGAACACTGAAGAGGAGCTATATGTGCATCTTTAAGTTTATTTCCCCATCTCTTTTAACTGTTGAGTGATATAATATGACTTGATTGCCATTTGAAATTTTTGATTTTGTTTTTTTAGATTATAATGCGTTCAACCAAGATGAAATGCTACTGGAAGCGTTTGGGGTGTCTACTAATCTCTCTGTTGAGCAATTATGCATGTAATTAAGTGATTGCCCATTTGGGCAGGATGTTTTGTAACATACATGTCTACCAAAATTGAAGGATTATGGTCCGTTTGTATAAGAAATGACTGTATATTTGCAATGGGGTGTAACACTCTGTATATGATTCCGTCAGTTGACAATGACGAATTTACACCTTTCAAGTATTTTTAATTTAATTTTTATTTTTAATTGCATTTATTTTCAATACCAGTCATTATATTTATAATTTTATTAACGCTTTAATTTTTAATTCTGCACTACATATTTTTTGCAATTATTTCATGATTGTGCAATGACAATACAATTCAATCATGGACTGCATTTAATCAATGCCTATTGTGCATGTAGGGTTCATTATGAAAAAAAGAGACAGAGTGTCACTGTGATATGACATGCTAAGTGTTTCTTCTATTCTGAACTGAGGAATACGTCACAGAATGGCATCAAAATGGTGCTTATTGTGTGAGCAAGGCCGGGAAGATGGGGGATATGCATAATGTGGTGGTCACGCTAATAAACATTTTGTGAAACGGATCCCGTGCTATGTTGGAGCCTGTTTTGTCAGTTTGAAAATATGCGGTGGATGATATATATATATATATATATATATTATCTACTGGCGGTCGCCAGTAGATAGTTATAGTTAGGACCTATTATCCATAGGAAATCCGCAACATTCTATTCCCAATAAGTTTGGCGTCGTTTGACGAATCATCGTGAAATTTTCAAAACTAGTGGGGCGCTCCGGTCCGCTCCTGTCTTGAAAGTTTCGGGGTGATTCATCAAGCAGGGGCCGAGAAAAAGGGGGTCCCAAAACGTGTTTTCTCCATGTTAATTCCCATAGGAAATTTTAGCCACGGCTACAGCCCGAACTGCTGAACGGAATTACACCAAATTTTGCAAAAAGGTAGCGCTTGGTTCAGAAAGTGACCTTTTTTTAAATGGTGTAAACCCGTTCAGTAGTTGCGGAGAAATTCAAAAAATAAGAGTGAAAAATCAATTTCCCATAGGAAACTTTATGCAAGGCTACAGCAAAACTGCTGAACGGAATTACACCAAATTTGGCAAAAAGGTAGTGCTTGGTTCAGAAAGCACCCTTTTTAAAAATGGTGTAAATCCGTTCAGTAGTTGCTCAGAAAATCCAAAATAAAAGTTTCGATATCTATGGCCGCGGTGGATCCGCGCACCCTCCCGATCACGAGCTGCATGCTAATTGGCTGTCAACACTCCAAACCAGAAAGTGTTGGCAGCCATCTTGTCCCTTGGTAGAACCGAGGCACAAGAAAGCAGTGAGAAAAACGCAAAAAACGCGTAAAGGGGGCCGGGTAGAAACACCCTGACCCCCTAGGCCTGCTCAGGGGTCCCACAAGGACCCCCAAGGCCTAAATTTTTTTTTTTTTTTTGAAAAAATAGGCAAAAACGCGCTATGTGCGCGGATCCAGCCGATAAAAAAAAGCTATTTTGCCCTCGGGTGGGCCAAATCCCGGGGGCATGCGGGGGTGGGTTTATGTTTTATGTGGGGGACCTCTAAGGCCCCCCAAGCCCAGGGGACTGCCACCCCCCGGGGCTTTAAAAAAAATGGTGTGGGAGGGCTCTCCGCCCTCCCGCAGCCCCGGGGACCGCCACCCCCGGGGCTTCTTTTTAAAAATTGAAATAACCTGTGTGGGGGGGGGCTCGAGCCCCCCCACACGCCCCGGGGACAGCCACCTCCCCGGGGCACTAACATGTATATTAGGGGGTCCGTTAAGGACCCCCGAGCCCCGGGGACCACCACCTCCCCGGGGCTGTGCATTTGGATGGGAGGGGGGCCGCGCGGCCCCCCTCCTGGAGCCATTGATGGCCCTGGGGACCGCCACCCCCAGGGCCGGCTCCTGCAGTGTCCCGGGGTGCCCACCCCGGGTCACTGTAGTTTGCAATGACAGTACGGGAGCCTTGCTGCAAACTGCTTTGCTTCATGTCAGCAGCTCCCCATGTGGAAAAGCAATGCCGGCTCCTGAGGGACGCGGGAGCCGGCTGGGACCGTGGGGGGATTGGGGACCCCCCCACAATCCCCAACGGAGAGGGCCAGCCCCGGGGGATGGGGTCCCCGGGGCAAGTAGTGGCCTGGGAGGGGGGCCACGCAGCCCCCCTCCCCCCAAAAAAAGAATAATAAAAAAAAAAAAGACGAATAAAGGCCTGCCCCGGGGGATGGGGTCCCCGGGGCAAAAGGAGGCTTGAGGAGGGGGGCCACGCAGCCCCCCTCCTTAAAAAAATAATAAAAAGAGTGGCCATGCCCCGGGGGATGGGGTCCCCGGGGCCGGAATCGGCCACGGGAGGGGGGCCATGCGGCCCCCTTCCCGTTTAAAAAAAAAAAAAAAAAATGAAAAAAATGGGGTAAGGCCCTGGGGGATGTGGTCCCCAGGGCCCAAAAAAAGGAAAAAGGAAGAGGGGCCACACAGCCCCCTTCGAAAAAAACGATCGTGCCGCAGGCCCCACCCCTTCCTTTACCACTCTGCAAACGCGCCCCTGGCGCGTTTGCAGAGGGGGAACGAATTCCCCTTGAATACTGGGGGTCCCTGGGGCCAACTAGCCCACCAGGAACCTCCAGTATGTGCCAGGGCTGCGTTGCAGAGAGGTGTACAGAGGCCACACCCCTTTTACACCTCTCTGCAACGCAGCTCTGTGGCGCTTACTGGAGGTACCTGGTGGGATAGTTGGACCCCAGGGACCCTCAGGATTCAAGGGGACTTAATCCCCCAACTTAAAACGCACCACGGGCGCGTTTGCACAGTGGTGAAGGGAGGGCGGGGCTTCAGGTGACATGTGTGCAAACAGGCCCCGTGGCGCGTTTTAAGATGGGGAATTAAATCCCCTTCAATTCTGAGGGTCCCTGGGGGCCAACTAGCCCACCAGGTACCTCCAGTAAGCGCCACGGAGCTGCGTTGCAGAGTGTTGTAAAAAGGGGCATGGCCTCTGAACACCTCTCTGCAACGCAGCTCTCTGGCGCATACTGGAGGTATCTGGTGGGCCAGTTGGCCCAAAGGGACCCTCGGGATTGAGGAGGAATTATTTCTCCAAATTAAAACGCGCCATAGGGCATGTTTGCAGACATGTCACCTCAGGCCCCACCCCCTTCCTTCACCATTGTGCAAATATTCCTCTAAAATCAGCCGAACTACGAATTCCGATTTACTCACCTGTTATCAGGAGAGACCTCAGTGCTGCATCTTTGAGCCCAGTACTGATCCTGAAAAGTAATTTTAACCGTACTTACCAGTAACTTGAATTTCCTTCCATAGGATATCATTGCCTGCTTTTTGCTGAAAAAGTTTCTAAGTGTCGATTTTTGAAACATACAAATATTCCTCTAAAATCAACAGAACTACGAATTCCGATTTACTCACCTGTTATCAGGAGAGACCTCAGTGCTGCATCTTTGAGCCCAGTACTGATCCTGAAAAGTAATTTTAACCGTACTTACCAGTAACTTGAATTTCCTTCCATAGGCTAACATTGATGGTTTCACTTGGAAATTCTTCTAAGTGTGGAGTTTTGGAACTTTATAATATTCCTCTAAAATCAGCCGAACTACGAATTCCGATTTACTCACCTGTTATCAGGAGAGACCACAGTGCTGCATCTTTGAGCCCAGTACTAATCCTGAAAAGTAATTTTAACCGTACTTACCAGTAACTTGAATTTCCTTCCATAGGCTAACATAGACTGGTTTCACTTGGAAATTCTTCTAAGTGTTGAGTTTTGGAACTTTATAATATTCCTCTAAAATCAGCCGAACTACGAATTCCGATTTACTCACCTGTTATCAGGAGAGAACCCAGTGCTGCATCTTTTAGCCCAGCACTGACCCTGATAAGTAATTCTAACCGTACTTACCAGTAACTTGTATTTCCTTCCATTGGAATCCATTGTCTGGTTTTCCGCAGAAAAGTTTCAAAGTGTCGTTTTTCACAAACTACAAATATTCCTTAAAAATCGCCTGTATGACTTAAACGCATTCTTTCAACTGTTTACAGGAGATGCACCAGTGCTGGATCCAGGATCCACCACTGAGTAAGAAAAAGTAACGATAACACTACTTACCTGCTAAGTGAATTTCCTCCCGTGGGAAAACATTGGTAATTCTATGTGAAAAAGTTTCGAAGTGTCAAGTTTTAAAATACAATAATATTCCTTAAAAATCACTACTGTAACCAAAACGCTTTTACTCAACTGTTTACAGGAGATGCCCCAAGACTGAATCTAGGATCCAGTCCTGTGGTTAGAAAAGTAATCCATAAAGTAACTAATTGCATTTAACTAGAAATTCACATTGAGCTCAATGTTGCATTGTGTTTGAAATTGTGTTGCCCATTGCAACAGCTGTAACTACTGTACTTAAAACTCTATTGCCTATTTGCAAAGTATTTAAACTAAAGTAATTCATTCTGAGAAAGTATATTTTGTAATGTAATGTATAATGTAATTACAATGTAATTTAAAAAATAAAATATCTAAAAATAAATAGTTTTAAAAACTGTAGTAAATCAGTATCAAAAAAATAAATATAACAATTAATACATTTAAAAATTGTCATTTACAAAACCTTTGAAATTCACTGAAAAAACCATAGGTTTTAGGGGCGTTATAGTTAGAAATTAGCATTTAAAAAACCTTTGAAATTCACTGAAAAAACCATAGGTTTCAGACACGTTATAGTTAGAAATTAGCATTTAAAAAACCTTTGAAATTCACTGAAAAAACCATAGGTTTTAGGGACAGTTATAGTTAGTTGGACATTTCACTCGTACAAAACCCGTGAAATTCCCCCGTTATAGTTAGTTCAGCTAACTATAACTCGCGCCCCCGCAATGCACTGCTGATGACGTCACATATTACATCACTCATGACATGGTCAGTGACATCACTGATGATATCTCAAATGACATCACTGATGACATCACTGATGACATCATCCACGTGATAATCTGATGCACCTCCTCACACCCTAATATAACCTTTGATACACCCACTCTAAATTACAGACTGCCATTCGCAAAACCATAGACACTCCAACACCAATAACTACATACCCACTCACTGATTCTTAGGTCTACACACACACATCCACTCACTCACCCGTACAGTCACTCATACTTACGGTCACTCAGTACAGGACTATCATATGCACTCTTACTCCTATATAGACACTCAAACACCGCCACTCATCCATAGAGGTACTCACACACCTAGTCAGTCATGCAAATAATTAAACACACTGCCATTTACTCACCTATACAGTTATACACACACCAGCTCACTTAATCATACAAATACTAGCACATTGTTACGCTCTTATACAACCACTGATACAAACACACATTCATCCATACAGCCACTATCACAATCACTCACTCTCGCTTATAGCTATTTATATACTCCAACACACATATATACTGCCTTTCACATATGTAGTTACTCACACATGTACCACTGGGACATACATTCACTCACTAACACACTCTTACACACACTTACCCACCCATACAGTCTATCACAGATGCACTCTTGAAACCATCCACCCAGTGAATCACCCACTCACACATCTATGCACAGTCGCACACACCCCACCCACACAAACACTCAGGCACCCATACAGATACTCAGACAACCAATCAATAACTCATATAGACACTCATGTAGCTATTCACAAACCCATGCAGCCTCTTACACAGCAACAGACAGACAGATACAGACATTCACCCAGTTTAGTCACTAACCCATGCATTCAGTAAGATACGTTTAATCACTCACTTATAGAGTCAGTCACGCACCTACTAAATCATCCATCCAGACACTTATACACCCACTCATTCTTCAATACGCCTTTCCCTATATATATTAAAAATATTTAAACTTTACAGAAACACACAGTCACTGGATGATGTCATCAGTGATGTCATTTGAGATGTCATCAGTGATGTCATCAGTGATGTCACTGACCATGTCATGAGTGATGTAATATGTGACGTCATCAGCAGTGCATTGCGGGTGCGCGAGTTATAGTTAGCTGAACTAACTATAACGGGGTAATTTCACGGGTTTTGTACTAGTCAAATGTCCAACTAACTATAACTGTCCCTAAAACCTATGGTTTTTTCAGTGAATATATAGATAGATAGATAGATAGATAGATATAGATATAGATATATGTATGTCACCTACTGGCGGTTGCCAGTAGGTAGTTATAGTTAGGACCTAGTTTCCATAGGAAAAGTATTATTTGACTTAGCTATAACTTATAACTTGGCGTAGTTTGACCAATCTTCATGGAATTTTCCCAAAAAAGTGTCAAGGTAGGTTCTAGTTGTCGTGGAAAGTTTGGGGGTGATCCGTGCAGTGGGGACCGAGAAATAGGGGTGTGAAAAAAGAGTGCGTTTGTAATTTTAATTCCCATGGGAACGCGTTGTCGAACCTACAGCCAGAACCACTGGACAGAATGACACCAAATTTGGCAGAAAGGTAGATGTTGTTACGCAGATTGTACTTTTTGGTGCAAATTTGTCCAGTAATTTTTGAGTAATTTAAGCCAAAATGTATAGATATATCTCTGGCCACGGATATTTTGCATTGGTATTGCGATGAATCGCGAATGTGTGTGCCAACGGGAAGGCTCTGATTGGCTGGATGCAACCTGAACAGAAAGTTGCGGCCACCATTTTATCATCTGGGAACGGGTCCTTGGGCTGAAAATGTGTGTGAAAGCTACCATAAGGGGTCAGGGTGGAGATACTCTGACCCCATGTTTGAGAAATGGGTGTGTTAGTGACACAAGTTATGTGTCCAAAATTGATTTTTTAAATCGTTCGTGATATTCGCGACAACACCGTGACCGCCAGCATGCCCCCCGTGCACCGTTGCGGGGCCGTCTCAAATATCGCGACATCATCACGAATATTGGTGGAAATATAAAAAATATAACAGTGAATTATTAATACACACTGTTATAGAGATATTGAGATTCTGATAAATGTTTTTCTAGAGTTATTTAGATAGTGAGTTTTCTTCTGTGATGGTTGGAATTAATTAGTTATAATTTGTTTATGTGGTGGTGGCTATTGAATTCCTGCTTTTGATTTCTGCTTTCGCGACGTAACGGCGCGGATTGCGATGACCAACGTCATTGCGATCTCTAACCTCACTGCGAAAACAGAAAATAGGTTTTAGAGATGGTTGTTGTAGAAATACACTAGAAAAACATGACTCTGAAGTGTACCGTAATAAATCGCAAGTGTGTAAAATACTGTAATATGTGTGCATATATGTGTTTTTCACTTTATGGAAAAGGCGCAATTGTCGTGGTTAATGGCGATGTCGCGACTTTCCACATAACCGCGAAAACGGAAAATAGGTCTTAAAGATGGATTTTAAAGAAAATTAGGGCCATATTATCAAGAACGGCGATAACATTATCGCCGCTTTAGCGGCAGGAAACTGCCGCTAAAGGGCAATAAGGGGCTTGATAATATGCTCTATAGAATTCCAATAGAAGCCCAGGTTCTGGTGTGAAGGACATCAAACCTGGGCTTCTATTGGAATTCTATAGGGCATATTATCAAGCCCCTTATTGCCGTTCTTGATAATATGGCCCAAAGTACCAAAACATGAGTTTAAACATGTGTTTAAAGAAGCATAGATGGGGGCCACTTTGGAATGCACAGGAGCTAAGATATCTTTATTTTGGAACTATTTCCAAAAATCACCGTTTGCATATGTAGAAAGTCATTTGTAGTTCATTTATACATGATGAAGTGAACAGTAATGTATCAGATGGCCCAATGGGGCACTATTGGGTGATTATAATCGTTGATGATGAATTCTGTCAAACTTTAATGATGTTTGAAGTTGACATTTATACACCAATTGGTGGCAATTTTTGAAAGTCTATTTCCAAAGGGTCAAAATATACATTTCTGTTGATGTGGAGTTATTATTAATATTGCTGATTTATCCTGTCACAATTTTTTAGGATGCTTGAGGTTAACTTGTATAGCAGAATTGATGGCAATTTTGAGATGATTATGCCCAATGAGGGGAGAGATGTATTAAAATGACTGCTGTATAATTTAAACAACATGCACAATATGAACCATAATATGGAAATACGGTATATATATGCATTGAATATATATTACTTTATGTTCCAATATGGCTGCTGCATAGAAACAGGACAGTAGGTCAGTTTTCAGTATTTGTGCAATGACTGATAAAATGGAGCATTGACTGTGCACAGGTGTAGTGAAAAAGGCTGCAAAAGCCAAAACGCGCCTGACGCCATAATGGTGATCTGCCGTGCTTGCCGATAGATAAAATAAAAACTATTTCAAAGCATTATCTGGAGTGCCGTTCTGTTGAAAGCGATGGAAGTATCGTTATATATATATATATATATATTAACCACTGACTCAGCTGCTGCAAAATCCTCCCTCCATGGTAGGAATCACGTGGCATCACACAGATTTCTTTATTTTAAATGTTCACTGACAGTACTGACGTGTTTCGGCGCTTGCCTTCCACAAGACCAATATACATATATATATATATATATATATATATATATATATATATATATATATATATATATATATATATATATGTGTATATATGCTGCAGACTTCGCCTTACGCCATCCATATCACAGGAACAGACGAATGCGGACCCAGAAGTTAGTGCAAAGTTTTTATTGAATGCCCTGCACCACCGCCATGACGCGTTGCAGCCTACAGAAGGCCTTGATCACATGACGCGCATGAGGAGTGCCTCCACATTTTTAAAGTGCAAGTGCAGTAACACGTGACAAACACATTACGTGATCATAGACATAGAGGAGTAAATCTAAGCACATCAGAAGACATCAACCACTTAAAAATAATAGTGATTAACGTACCCTATTAACAGCAATAACTTGTTAAATATTCATGAATTCATAAATATTTAAAACATGACAATGCAATTTAAAATTTTAAACAATAGAAATTTCTATCAAAAATTTCCATTAAAAATTTCAATGCATGAAGCGGGTGATATGTGACACGATAGGGAAATTCCTAAGCATGTGCGTATGTTGGACTGGCCCACATCGTAAAACTGTCACTTCAACCCTGTATGTCAATAGTGGACCAAAGCAATACCTCAAAGTGCTTATTGGTCCATTTCTTTTACATAAAGTGCTGGTGCAGAACAATTCAGCCCAAGTGGGCCATAAAGCCTCCCATTATGCCTTTATTGACAAAGTGCAAGTGCATAAAAAGTGTCACCCTAATAAACCAACTTTGGTTCATAAAAGTGCAAAGTGCTAATAAATGAAGGCTAAAAAAAGTTATCAGGGGCAAAGCAGTTAAAATGTAATGATTGTGTAAATAAGATGGAATAGTTAAAGGCAGGTAAAAAAGTCCTCACTGGAGTTAAGGCCCTGTGGCGTCTTGGTATCTAACTCCAGTATGTACCTGGTTTCCAGTTTTCGAAGGAGGGCTTCCTGGTTGCCACCCCATCTAAGGGGTAGGACAGTATCCACTACAAAGTATCTCAGATCTTTCAGACTGTTGCAGTGGGAGTCCTTAAAGTGCCTGGCAACCGGGTATGATGCATCGCAGTTGGTAATCGCCCTAATGTGCTGGAGTATCCTTTACTGGACCTGCAGTTTTGTACTTCCTACATACTGCAGGCCACACGAACACTCCAGCACATACACTGCGTACTCAGTTTTACACGTGAGTATCTTGGTGATGGGCACTGGATCTGATTTGAAAGGGGTTTTGTAAGTTGTTTTGCTAGTACCATATTTGCATGCTTTGCAAGAGGTACAATTAACAAACCCCTTTCTGGAATTTAACCAGGTTTTAGTCGTAGTTATCTCAGGACTACTTTTGACCAAGGTATCGCACATAGAGCGTGCTTTCCTGAAGGTTATGTTTGGAGTTTTAGAGAGTAAGTCCCAGAGTATTGGATCATTACATACTAACACCCAATTTTTGTTAAATATCCTACGTAAAGACTGATGTTGTCGATTGTAGGTCAAGATCAGTCTGGTAGGTGGATCAGGCTGTACAGGGGTTGTGTTCATAGAGATGGCTTTGCTAACCAGTGCATCCGATCTCGGGATCAATTGCTTTGTCGATTATAGTAATAGAGTAGCCCTTGGCCAGGAATCTATCTCTACTCTCTTTCTGAGCCCTTTCACAGTCATTGTTCATGCTGCAGATTCGCCTAATTCGCAGCATTTCCCCAAAAGGAATGCTGCGAATAAGGTGTCTTGGATGATGACTAGTTGCATGGAGCACTGTATTACCTGCTGTGGGCTTTCTGTGTAGCCTAGTCTCCAACTTGCCATTCATTACAAACACCTCTAAATCCAAGAAACACACAGAGTCCCTGCTCATGTGAGCTGTAAATTGTAAATTGAGACTGTTCTTATTGATCTGTTCGATAAAATGGAGTGCCTACAGAAGGCCTTGATCACATGACGCGCATGAGGAGTGCCTCCACATTTTTAAAGTGCAAGTGCAGTAACACGTGACAAACACATTACGTGATCATAGACATAGAGGAGTAAATCTAAGCACATCAGAAGACATCAACCACTTAAAAATAATAGTGATAACGTACCCTAGTAACAGCAATAACTTGTTAAATATTCATTAATTCATAAATATTTAAAACATGACAATGCAATTTAAAATTTTAAACAATAGAAATTTCTATCAAAAATTTCCATTAAAAATTTCAATGCATGAAACGGGTGATATGTGACATAGATACACGATAGGGAAATTCCTAAGCATGTGCGTATGTTGGACTGGCCCACGTCGTAAAACTGTCTCTTCAACCCTGTATGTCAATAGTGGACCAAAGCAATACCTCAGAGCGCTTATTGGTCCATTGCTTTTACATAAAGTGCTGGTGCAGAACAATTTAGCCCAAGTGGGCCATAAAGCCTCCCCTTATGCCTTTATTGACAAAGTGCAAGTGCATAAAAAGTGTCACCCTAATAAATCAACTTTGGTTCATAAAAGTGCAAAGTGCTAATAAATGAAGGCTAAAAAAAAGTTATCAGGGGCAAAACAGTTAAAATGTAATGATTGTGCAAATAAGATGGAATAGTTAAAGGCAGGTAAAAAAGTCCTCACTGGAGTTAAGGCCCTGTGGCGTCTTGGTATCTAACTCCAGTATGTACCTGGTTTCCAGTTTTAGAAGGAGGGCTTCCCGGTTGCCACCCCGTCTTAAGGGGTAGGACAGTATCCACTACAAAGTATCTCAGATGTTCCAGACTGTTGCAGTGGGAGTCCTTAAAGTGCCTGGCAACCGGGTATGATGCATCGCAGTTGGTAATCGCCCTAATGTGCTGGAGTATCCTTTTGTGGACCTGCAGTTTTGTACTTCCTACATACTGCAGGCCACACGAACACTCCAGCACATACACCGCGTACTCAGTTTTACACGTGAGCATCTTGGTGATGGGCACTGGATCTGATTTGAAAGGGGTTTTGTAAGTTGTTTTGCTAGTACCATATTTACATGCTCTGCAAGAGGTACACTTAACAAACCCCTTTCTGCAATTTAACCAGGTTTTAGTGGTAGTTATCTCAGGACTACTTTTGACCAAGGTATCGCACATAGAGCGTGCTTTCCTGAAGGTTATGTTTGGAGTTTTAGAGAGTAAGTCCCCGAGTATTGGATCATTACGTACTAACACCCAATTTTTGTTAAATATCCTACGTAGAGACTGATGTTGTCGATTGTAGGTCAAGATCAGTCTGGTAGGTGGATCAGGCTGTACAGGGGTTGTGTTCATAGAGCTGGCTTTGCTAACCAGTGCATCCGATCTCGGGATCAGGCTAGTCTTATAAATTGCTTTATCGATTATAGTAATAGAGTAGCCCCTGGCCAGGAATCTATCTCTACTCTCTTTCTGAGCCCTTTCACAGTCATTGTTCATGCTGCAGATTCGCCTAATTCGCAGCATTTCCCCAAAAGGAATGCTGCGAATAAGGTGTCTTGGATGATGACTAGTCGCATGGAGCACTGTATTACCTGCTGTGGGCTTTCTGTGTAGCCTAGTCTCCAACTTGCCATTCATTACAAACACCTCTACATCCAAGAACCACACAGAGTTCCGGCTCATGTGAGCTGTAAATTGTAAATTGAGACTGTTCTTGTTGATCTGTTCGATAAAATGGAGTGCCCGCTCCTCTGTGCCTCTCCAGATTAAAAACAGATCGTCAATGTATCCGTACCAATGTAACACATGATTAGTCAAGATATCACCATGTTCCACTTCGAGGACCTGTTCCTCCCACAGTCCCATATGGAGACAGGCATAACTGGGGGAGAAACAGGCCCCCATTGCTACCCCTCTAACTTGGTGAAATACTTGGTTCTGGAAAAGAAAATAATTATTATCCAAACATGTCATAATCATGTTCAATAACATTATGTTGGGAAGATACAGATACATAGGCCTGGTACTCAAATAATGGTCCACTGCCTTGATTCCATCCTGGTGATGGATACTAGTGTAGAGTGATGCGCCATCAAGGGTGATCAATACAACACTCTGAGTCCCATGTCACATCTCTGATTTTCCTTAAAAAGTCACTAGTATCCTGGATGAAGGATGGTCGTTTTTTTACATGCTCCTGGAGGAAATAATCCACATAGCGTGAGGTGTTTACCATTAAGCTGTTGCGAGCCGATATGATCGGTCTGCCTGGTGGTTTGACAGAGTCCTTGTGAATTTTAGGAATAAAATAGATAACGGGAATGACCGGATGGTCGTTTTTAAGGAACTTGAATTCTTCAGTGCTCAACAGGCCGGCGCTTTTCCATGTGAGGAGTTTTGCGTAAAAATCATTGCACGCACTTTTAACAGTTTGGATGTTACTCCTCCTATAACATTCCCTATCGCTTAATTGCTTAAGGGCTTCTTCCATGTATAGTTCACGCTGCCATAGCACCACATTGCCGCCTTTATCTGATTGACGTACAATGATGTTTTCATTCATTTGCAATTTTTTCATTAGGTGGAAAGAGCGATTATTCTGCTGGGTGAATTTGTGATGGGCACGTGTGGTTGACACATAAAGTTTCTTAAGTTCCAATGTCACTAGTTCATTAAACGTATCCAAATTGTCATGCAACATTACTGGATGAAAGGTGGACTTTGGTTTAAATTGAGTACGGACAGTCCCACTGATGTTAGGCAGATTCTGACTCGACCCCGACTCAGCACTGATATTTTCATTTTGAAGTTGCTGAAGGTCTTGTAAGAGCTTGACATCACCCGCGGTCAACAGAGATGGACTTTGAATCATAGCTGCAAATTCTGCAGGCTGGGATTTGTTCTGTATTCCGTGCAGCAGGTGATACTTTCGCAATTTCAATTTGCGTATAAATCTATACACGTCAATGCGAGTTTGCGCGTAATTGAAATTACTCTCAGGACTGTAAGAAAGTCCTAACGTTAAAATCTGCCTCTCCGCCTCACTCAATGTTGTATTGGATAAGTTGATTACTGTCTGTGAGTCAACGCTGCCAACTTGTAAAGTCATTTGCGCTTCCATCTGTTGTTGGAGGGTTTTTTGTTGCTCTGCTTGCCGGTGGCGGCTTCGTTGGCGTCTTTCCCGGTGCTTGTGATTGTGTTTTTGATGTTGCTTGCATTTTGTGCACGGGGACGCAAGGTTTGCCGCCTGTCCTGGCGGAGGCAGTCCACTTCCTGGGCTAGAGAAAGCTTGGTAAACCCCAACCTGGGGCCAGAGCGAGCTTGTTCATTATCTGATTCGCTCTCAAGTGCGGAACTCAGGTCTGACACCGAAGTGGATAGTTGTGCAATGGTACTAGTGCTGGTTTGAGTGGTAAGGGGGTGTACCTGTTTGTGTGAGGCTTTCACAGAGTCGTATCTACGTGAAAACGTGAATACTTGACTGTTCTGATAGTCCAACTTATCCCGTTGGAACTTGAACGTTTTACGTTTTTTGATCACCTCCTCCTACCTTTGTAGCAGTGACATCATTTCCTCACGATATTTGTTGATTAAGTCCGTAAATTCTATTTTGCTGATTTCATCATTTAATTCATCAATTTTAGTTTGTAGTGCGGCAAGGTCACTTTTGGCGTATTTGACAAGTATTTTGACCAGTTTACATGATGATTCTAGGTTGCAGTCAGCCCATTCTGCAAGCATGTTGGGGTCCGGGTTTTCATGACTAAGCACCAGCATTATACGTAGCCCCCTGGGGATTCTGCCGACCTCCAAATACCTTGATAGGGATTTGTGTTCCCACCACTTCGATTGTTCTGCTTTCATTAACTTTTCCAGACGTTTAAACAGATCCCTTGCATT
Source organism: Calotriton arnoldi (assembly GCA_963921515.1). Taxonomy (NCBI): domain Eukaryota; kingdom Metazoa; phylum Chordata; class Amphibia; order Caudata; family Salamandridae; genus Calotriton; species Calotriton arnoldi. The sequence goes on from CAWUFW010012529.1 coordinate 234,446, forward strand.
TGGATCTCCTGCTTGTGTAACATATGTTTGCACACTACTCGATGACTCCCCACTTGGCGAGTCATTAAACATTTCACTTGCTGCCGCTTCACGACTCCGCAGCGCGTCGGCGGACATGGCACGTTCTTGTGGGCAGTAATAGAGTCCAAAACAAAACTAACATCCGGTTGAATGCCGATGCTTGTCTCGTGCACACTCCTTCACCAGACTCTCAGAGAGTCCCTACCTTTACGAGTTGCCAGGCGTTGCTCGGGTCCTTCGACACAGGCTCCGTCGTCCTCGCAGCAGGTAGGAAAATTTTCCACTGTCCGGGGGCTGCCGCGGCTAATCCTTACAGGAGAACTGGTCTTTTCCGGTTCACGACGAAAAACTGCTTCCTTCCGCTCGGCCCAGGTTTGAAGGAGGGGTCCGCAATTACTGAGGAAGCAAACTCGGTGTAATTAATGCTGCAGACTTCGTCTTACGCCATAGATATCACAGGAACAGACGAATGCGGACCCAGAAGTTAGTGCAAAGTTTTTATTGAATGCCCTGCACCACCGCCATGATGCGTTTCGGCCTACAGAAGGCCTTGATCACATGACGCGCATGAGGAGTGCCTCCGCATTTTTAAAGTGCAAGTGCAGTAACACGTGACAAACACATTACGTGATCATAGACATAGAGGAGTAAATTTAAGCACATCAGAAGACATCAACCACTTAAAAATAATAGTGATTAACGTACCCTAGTAACAGCAATAACTTGTTAAATATTAATTAATTCATAAATATTTAAAACATGACAATGCAATTTAAAATTTTAAACAATAGAAATTTCTATCAAAAATTTCCATTAAAAATTTCAATGCATGAGTCGGGTGATATGTGACATAGATACACGATAGGGAAATTCCTAAGCATGTGCGTATGTTGGACTAGCCCTCGTCGTAAAACTGTCACTTCAACCCTGTATGTCAATAGTGGACCAAAGCAATACCTCAAAGTGCTTATTGGTCCATTGCTTTTACATAAAGTGCTGGTGCAGAGCAAGCAGGTAATATATATATATATTACCTACTGGCGGTCGCCAGTAGATAGTTATAGTTAGGACCTAGTTTCCTTAGGAAAAGCATTTTTTCTTTTGCCAATATCTTTGGCGCCGATTGACAAATCTTCTCGAAATTTTCAAAACTAGTGGTTCACTCAGGTCAGCTCCTACCTTGAAAGTTTCGGGGTGATTCGTCAAGCGGGGGCCAAGAAAAAAGGGGGGTCCCAAAACTCGTTTTCTCCATGTTAATTTCCATAGGAAACTTTAGACAAAGCTACAGCCTGAACTGCTGAACGGAATTACACCAAATTTAGCAAAAAGGTAGGTCTTGGCTCAGAAAGAATTTTTTTAAATGGTGTAAATCCGTTTAGTAGTTCCTGAGAAATAAAAAAATAAAAAAAATATCGATATCTGGTGACCGAGGAGGATTTGCGAACCTTCCCAATTGCGAGCTTCATTTTGATTGGCTGTCAACACTCCAAACCAAAAAGTGTTGGCAGCCATCTTGTGACTCTGTAAAACCGAGTCACAAGAATGAAGGTAAAAAAAAAGGTTAAAAATGAAGAAAAGGGGGCAGGGTGGAAACACCCTGGCCCCCTAGGCCTGCTCATGGGTCCCCTAGGGCCAAACAAAGCATTTTTTTTTTTCGGCGGGATTCGCGCTGTGTGCGCAACTCCCGCTTAGAAAATTAAAAAAACGAAGCGCTGTCTCCCGCGCTTTGTTTTACTGAGCCGGGGGCATTTGTGAATGTTTATGCGGAGGCCCTGCGGAGGCCCCCGCAGCCCCGGGGACCGCCACCTCCCTGAGGCTTTATTCTTAAAAAAAATAAAGCATGGGGGGCTCCTCCACCACCTCCCTGGGCTTCAATTCACAAATGCGGGGGGCACATGGCCCCCCGCAGCCCCGGGGACTTCCACCTCCCCGGGGCTGTGCCAACAATAAAGTAGTGTGGGAGGGCTCGACCCCCCCACACGCCACGGGGACCACCACCCCCCCGGGCACTAATAAAAAGTAGCTGGGGGTCCGTTGCGGACCTCCGGCCCCGGGGACCACCACGTCCCCGGGGCTATGTTTATGTTGGGAGGGGGGCCATGCGGCCTCCCTCCTGGAGCCCTAGATGGCCCTGGGGACCGCCACCCCCAGGGCCGGCTCCAGCAATGTCCCAAGGTGCCCACGCCCGGGACATTGCAGTTTGCAATGACAGGGCGGGAGCACTCCTCCCGTCCTGTCATTTCAAACACTGCTTTGCTTTGTGGAAGTGAGAGCAGCAAACCTGCTCTCGTTTCCACGAAGTAAAGCAGATTGCTTCTGTACAAGGGGAGCTGCATGTCAGCAGCTCCCCTTGTCCAAAAGCAATGCCGGCTCCTTCAGGAGCTCCTGCAGGACCGCGGGGGCATTGGGGCTCCCCCGCGGTCCCCCTCAAAGAGGCCAGGCCCCGGGGGATGGGGTCCCTGGGGCCAGAAGTGACCCTGGAGGGGGGGCCACGCGGCCCCCCTCTAAAATTAAAAATAAAGGCTGGCCAGGACCCGGGCGATGGGGTCACCGGGGCCAGAAGTGGCCCAGGGAAGGGGGGCCACACGGGCCCCCTACCGTAATTAAAAAAAAATTAAAAAATTAAAAATGAGGCCAGGCCCCGGGGGATGGGGTCCCCGGGGAAAAGTGGCCCAGGGAAAGGGGATAGCGGCCCCCCTCCCTTATAAATAAAAAATAAATTTAAAAAACGAGGCCATGCCCAGGGGGATTGGGTCCCCGGGGCCGAAATCGGAATCGGGAGGGGGGCCGCGCGGCCCCCTTCCCTTTTTTTTTTTTTTAAATAAATGGGTCAGGCCCTGGGGGATGGGGTCCCCAGGGCCCACAAAATATTAAGAGAAGGGGGGCCACACAGCCCCCTTCTAACAAAAAAAAAAAAGAAAAGCAGGCGTGTCGCAGGCCCCGCCCCCTCCCTGCACCACTCTGCAAACGCGCCTCCTGGTGCGTTCTAAGTTGGGGGATTAAGTCCCCTCAAACCCTGAGGGTCCCTGGGGGCCAACTAGCCCACCAGGTACCTCCAGTAAGCCCCACACAGTGGAATTGCTGAGAGGTAGTCCGAGGCCACACCCCTTATTACACCACTCTGCAAACGCGCCTCTTGGCGCACTGCTGGTGGGGCGATGAGGTCCTCTTGTGTCCTGAGGACCTCAGGACTGTAGTGGACTTCATCCCCCGAGCAGCAGTGCGCCAGGTATCGCGTTTGCAGAGTGGTGTAAAAAGGGGGCATGGCCTCGGACCACTCTCAGCACTCTAGCTGTGTGGGGCTTACTGGAGGTAACAGGAGGCAAGGGGACTTAATCCCCAACCAAGAGCGTGCCAGGAGGTTCGTTTGCAGAGTGGTGGACAAAGGGGGCTCTCCGCAATCCCACTGTGTGGGGCTTACTGGAGGTAACAGGTAGGCTAGTTGGCCCCTAACCACTCCCAGCAGCGAAGGGGACTTTAATCCCCTTACCTCCAGTAAGTCCCACAGAGTGGGATTGCTAAGAGGTCTACGGAGGCCATGCCCCCTTTTCTCCACCACTCTGCAAACGTGCCTCCTGGCACACTGCGGGTTGGGGGATGAAGTCCACTTTTCTCCTGAGGGACTTTGGGGGCCAAGAAGCCCTCCTGGTACCTCCTGTAAGTCCTACACAGCGGAATTCCTGAGCGGTGGTCGGAGGCCCAGCCCCCTTTCTCCACCTCTCTGCAAACGCGACTACTAGTTAAAGAAGCATTTGCAATGTAATAGGTTTCGCATTTGCGAGAGTTAGAGCTATTGGCATTGTAAATGTAAAAGTGTTTTATTAATGTTTCTTGGAGTGGATGTGGGTTGTGTGTACTGGAATTATGTGGTATGTTGTGCAGTGAAATTATGTGGAGAAAAAGTATGTGGTATTTAGTGTATAGGAATTATGTAGAGTGGGATTATGTGTTATGGAGAGTAATTGTGTGGTATGATAGTCTGTGTTGTGGAGTGGTAACCTCAGGTTTAGTCTTCCTCGTTTCCATAGAAGCTAAACTATAAACTCAATGAGAGAAAAAAAGAAGGAACCACTGAGGAGCACTTCTGGACCTAGTCGGAGGTATGAGCAGGGCCACTGGAATTATGCGACTGTTTGGCTGCACCGACTTTTGCACAATTATACATTTTCTGCATTTGCCACATAATCCATCATCAGCTGCATAATCTGCAGTTTTGAACAAAAAAAACCTTGTTTCTAGCTCAAACGGCTCAAACGTTACCAAAAATGCAGCAACAAGTGTTACAGCGTGGTGGAAGGCCCTTTGCAAACCTAGAATGGTCACCTGTTACTTATTGCTAAATGTGGGTATTAAATTGGTACTAATGGTGTGCAAACCACTCTTGCTTCTTTCTGCGCCTCTCTTGCCTCTTTCTGCATTTCTGTTGCTTCTTTCTGCACCTTTCTTTCTTTTTCTGCACTTCTTTTGCCTCTTTCTGCTCATCTCTTCCACTTTCTACACCTCTCTTGCCTCTTTCTGCACCTCTTTTGCCTATTTCTGTACCCCTGTTCCCTCTTTCTGCACCTCTCCTGCCTGTTTCTGCACCTCTCTTGCCTTTTTCTGCACTTCTCTTGCCTCTTTCTACACCTCTGTTGCTTCTTTCTATACCTCTCTTGCCTCTTTCTGCACCCCTCTTGCCTCTTTCTGCACCTCTGTTGCTTCTTTCTGCACTTCTCTTGCTTCTTTCTGCACCTCTGTTGCTTCTTTCTGCACCCCTCTTGCCTCTTTCTGCACCCTTCTTCCCTCTTTGTGCAACTCTCTTGCCTCTTTCTACACCTCTCTTCCCTCTTTCTGCACCCCTCTTGCCTCTTTGTGCACCTCTGTTCCTTCTTTCTGCACTTCTCTTGCCTCTTTCTGCACCCCTCTTGCCTCTTTCTGCACTTCTGTTGGTTCTTTTGCACTGCTCTTTTGTACCCCTTTTGCCTCTTTGTACACCTCTCCTGCCTCTTTCTGCACCCCTCTTGCCTTTTTCTGCAGTTCTCTTGCCTCTTTGGAGAAGTGTGGCTCAATGGTTAGAGCGGCAGACCCTGATGCAGAGATCTGGCCCGGGACCAGGGTTCAATTCCCGCCTCGGCGGGTCTTGGGCTCAATTTCCTCGGACCTGATAATTCTCGCCTCGGTGCCTATTCTAATCATGGGTCCCACTGTGCAACTCTGGGCAATAGCTTGCTTAATCTCCACAACGGCCCCAACAGCGCTGGGATGCCTGGCTTCACCCTGGGGGTGCCCAGGAGTGGACATTTCACAGGGAAAAGCCAGGAAGGGTTCCACAGCGGTATGCGTACAGCGCCTGGACACCCCTTTGGGGGTATGGGTGCGCTTTACAAGTACAAATTTCATTTCATTTCTTTCTGCACCTCTTTTGCTTCTTTCTGTACTTTTCTTGCCTCCTTCTGTACCCCTCTTGCCTCTTTCTGCACCTCTGTTGGTCTTTCTGCACTGCTCTTGCCTCTTTCTGCACCTCTGTTGCAAATTTCTGCATCCCTCTTGCCTCTTTCTGTACCCCTCTCTGCCCTCTTTCTGCACCTCTCTTGCCTCTGTCTGCACACCAGTTACCTCTTTCCGCACCCCTTTTGCCTGTTTCTGCAGCTCTCTTGCCTCCTTCTGCACCTCTGTTGCTTCTTTCTGCACTTCTTTTGCCTCTTTCTGCACCTCTTTTGCTTCTTTCTACACCCCTGTTGTCTCTTTCTGCACTCGTCTTCCCTCTTTTTGTACCTCTCTTGCTTCTTTCTGCACTTCTCTTGCTTCTTTCTGCACCTCTCTTGCTTCTTTCTGCACCATTCTACACTTTTTTGCATACCTCTTGCCTTTCTGCAGTTCTTTTGCCATTTTCTGCACCTCTCTTGCCTCTTTCTGCACCTCACTTGCCTCTTTCTGCACTTCTCTTGCTTCTTTCTACACCTCTGTTTCTTTTTTCAGCAATTCTCCTGCCTCTTTCTGCACTTCTCTTTCTTGTTTCTGCACCTCTCTTGCGTCTTTCTGCACCTCTCTTGCCTCTTTCTGCACCTCACTTGCTTCTTTCTGCACCTCTCTTGCCTCTTTCTGCACCCTGTTCCCTCTTTCTGCACCTTTCCTGCCTGTTTCTGCACCTCTCTTGCCTCTTTCTGTACCTCTGTTGCTTATTTCTGCACTTCTCTTGCCTCTTTTGCACTCTTTGCGTCTCTTTCAGCACCTCTGTTGCTTCTTTCTGCACTTCTGCACTTCTCTTCCTTCTTTCTGCAACCCTCCTGCCTCTTTCTGTACCTCTCTTGCCTCTTGTTGCACCTCGCCTACCTCTTTCTGCACCCCTCTTGCCTCTTTTTGCACCTCTGTTTGTTCTTTCTGCACTGCTCTTGCTTCTTTCTGCAGCACCTCTTTTGCAAATTTCTGCATCTCTCTTGCCTCTTTCTGCACCCTCTTCCCTATTTCTCCACCTCTCTTGCTTCTTTATGCACTTCTCTTGCTTCTTTCTGCACCCTGTTCCCTCTTTCTGCACCTTTCTTGCCTGTTTCTGCACCTCTCTTGCCTCTTTTGGCACCTCTGTTGCTTCTTTCTGCACTTCTCTTGCCTCTTTCAGCACCTCTGTGCCTCTTTCTGCACATCTTTTGGTTCTTTCTGCACTGCTCTTACCTCTTTCTGTACCCCTCTTGCCTCTTTCTGCACCTCTGTTGGTTCTTTCTGCACTGCTCTTGATTCTTTCTGCACCTCTGTTGCAAATTTCTGCATCCCTCTTGCCTCTTTCTGTACCCCTCTTCCCTCTTTCCGCACCTCTCTTTCATCTGTCTGTATGCCTGTTCCCTCTTTCTGCACCTCTTTTGCCTGTTTCTGCAACTCTCTTGCCTCTTTCTGCAGTTCTCTTGCCTCCTTCTGCACCTCACCTGCCTCTTTCTGCACTTCTGTTGCTTCTTTCTGCACCATTTCTTCCCTTTTTCTGCATATCTCTTGCCTCTTTTTGCACCTCTCTTGCCACTTTCTGCACATCTCTTGGTTCTTTCTGCACGTCTCTCTCCTCTTTCTGCACCCCTCTTGCCTCTTTCTGTACCTCTGTTGGTTCTTTCTGCACTGCTCTTGCTTCTTTCTGCACCTCTCGCACATTTCTGCACCCCTCTTTCTGCACTTCTCTTGCATCTGTCTCCAACCCTGTTCCCTCTTTCTGCACCTCTTTTGCCTGTTTCTGCAACACTCTTGCCTCTTTCTGCAGTTCTCTTGCCTCTTTCTGCTCCTCTGTTGCATCTTTCGTCTCCCCTCTTGCCTCTTTCTGCACCCCTCTTGCCTCTTTCTCCACCCTTCTTCCCTCTTTGTGCATCTCTCTTGCCTCTTTCTTCACCTCTCTTGCTTCTTTCTACACCCTTCTTCCCTTTTCCTGCACCTGTCTTGCCTCTTTCTGCAGTTCTCTTGCCTCTTTTTGCACTGTCTTCCCTCTTTCTGTACCTCTTTTGCTTCTTTCTGCATTTCTCTTGCCTCTTTCTGCACCCCGCTTGCCTCTTTCTGGGCCTCTCTTGGTTCTTTCTGCACTGCTCTTGCTTCTTTCTGCACCGCTCTTGCAAATTTCTGCACCCCTCTTGCCTCTTTCTGCACCCTTCTTCCCTCTTTCTGCAATTCTCTTGCCTTTGTCTGCACCCCTGTACCCTCTTTCTGCACCTCTTTTGTCTGTTTCTGCAACTCTCTTGCCTCTTTGTGCAGTTCTCTTGCCTCCTTCTGCACCTCTGTTGCCTCTTTCTGCACCCCTCTTGCCTCTTTCTGCACCCCTCTTGCCTCTTTCTGCACCCTTCTTCCCTCTTTGTGCATCTTTCTTACCTCTTTCTGCACTTCTCTTTCCTCTTTCTGCACCCCTCTTGCCTCTTTCTGCACCTCTGTTGGTTCTTTGTGCACTTCTCTTGCTTTTTTCTGCATCTGTCTTGCTTTTTTCTGCACCCCTCTTGCCTCTGTATGCTGTTTGAAACACAGGTATTCAAGTATTTGAATGTTTATTTTTATGTAACGTGTCACTAGGTTAAAGCAGAGACACATGCATGCATACCTTCACAAACTTGGTCAGACTTACAACAGTGATATGCTTAGGATTGCTGTTTTATATTTGGTAGGCCTAACATTCTGAGCAGTCGATGAATATTGAACCTTCAAGAGAAAAGTGAGGTTTAAGACATCTTGGGAGACGGATTAGTGATTAGGCTACTTTGAATGAGTCTGTTGTAAGGTACAGTCAAATTAGGCCTCTTTCTGCACTTCTGTTGGTTCTTTCTGCACTGCTCTTGCCTCTTTCTGCACCTCTGTTGCAAATTTCTGCATCCCTCTTGCCTCTTTCTGTACCCCTCTCTGCCCTCTTTCTGCACCTCTCTTGCTTCTGTCTGCACACCAGTTCCCTCTTTCCGCACCCCTTTTGCCTGTTTATGCAGCTCTCTTGCCTCCTTCTGCACCTCTGTTGCTTCTTTCTGCACTTCTTTTGCCTCTTTCTGCACCTCTCTTGCTTCTTTCTACACCCCTGTTGTCTCTTTCTGCACTCGTCTTCCCTCTTTTTGTACCTCTCTTGCTTCTTTCTGCACTTCTCTTGCTTCTTTCTGCACCTCTCTTGCTTCTTTCTGCACCATTCTACACTTTTTTGCATACCTCTTGCCTTTCTGCAGTTCTTTTGCCATTTTCTGCACCTCTCTTGCCTCTTTCTGCACCTCACTTGCCTCTTTCTGCTCTTCTCTTGCTTCTTTCTACACCTCTGTTTCTTTTTCAGCAATTCTCCTGCCTCTTTCTGCACTTCTCTTTCTTGTTTCTGCACCTCTCTTGCGTCTTTCTGCACCTCTCTTGCCTCTTTCTGCACCTCACTTGCTTCTTTCTGCACCTCTCTTGCCTCTTTCTGCACCCTGTTCCCTCTTTCTGCACCTTTCCTGCCTGTTTCTGCACCTCTCTTGCCTCTTTCTGTACCTCTGTTGCTTATTTCTGCACTTCTCTTGCCTCTTTTGCACTCTTTGCGTCTCTTTCAGCACCTCTGTTGCTTCTTTCTGCACTTCTGCACTTCTCTTCCTTCTTTCTGCAACCCTCCTGCCTCTTTCTGTACCTCTCTTGCCTCTTGTTGCACCTCTCCTACCTCTTTCTGCACCCCTCTTGCCTCTTTTTGCACCTCTGTTTGTTCTTTCTGCACTGCTCTTGCTTCTTTCTGCAGCACCTCTTTTGCAAATTTCTGCATCCCTCTTGCCTCTTTCTGCACCCTCTTCCCTATTTCTCCACCTCTCTTGCTTCTTTATGCACTTCTCTTGCTTCTTTCTGCACCCCTGTTCCCTCTTTCTGCACCTTTCTTGCCTGTTTCTGCACCTCTCTTGCCTCTTTTGGCACCTCTGTTGCTTCTTTCTGCACTTCTCTTGCCTCTTTCAGCACCTCTGTGCCTCTTTCTGCACATCTTTTGGTTCTTTCTGCACTGCTCTTACCTCTTTCTGTACCCCTCTTGCCTCTTTCTGCACCTCTGTTGGTTCTTTCTGCACTGCTCTTGATTCTTTCTGCACCTCTGTTGCAAATTTCTGCATCCCTCTTGCCTCTTTCTGTACCCCTCTTCCCTCTTTCCGCACCTCTCTTTCATCTGTCTGTATGCCTGTTCCCTCTTTCTGCACCTCTTTTGCCTGTTTCTGCAACTCTCTTGCCTCTTTCTGCAGTTCTCTTGCCTCCTTCTGCACCTCACCTGCCTCTTTCTGCACTTCTGTTGCTTCTTTCTGCACCATTTCTTCCCTTTTTCTGCATATCTCTTGCCTCTTTTTGCACCTCTCTTGCCACTTTCTGCACATCTCTTGGTTCTTTCTGCACGTCTCTCGCCTCTTTCTGCACCCCTCTTGCCTCTTTCTGTACCTCTGTTGGTTCTTTCTGCACTGCTCTTGCTTCTTTCTGCACCTCTCGCACATTTCTGCACCCCTCTTTCTGCACTTCTCTTGCATCTGTCTCCAACCCTGTTCCCTCTTTCTGCACCTCTTTTGCCTGTTTCTGCAACACTCTTGCCTCTTTCTGCAGTTCTCTTGCCTCTTTCTGCTCCTCTGTTGCATCTTTCTTCTCCCCTCTTGCCTCTTGCTGCACCCCTCTTGCCTCTTTCTCCACCCTTCTTCCCTCTTTGTGCATCTCTCTTGCCTCTTTCTTCACCTCTCTTGCTTCTTTCTACACCCTTCTTCCCTTTTCCTGCACCTGTCTTGCCTCTTTCTGCAGTTCTCTTGCCTCTTTTGCACTGTCTTCCCTCTTTCTGTACCTCTTTTGCTTCTTTCTGCATTTCTCTTGCCTCTTTCTGCACCCCGCTTGCCTCTTTCTGGGCCTCTCTTGGTTCTTTCTGCACTGCTCTTGCTTCTTTCTGCACCGCTCTTGCAAATTTCTGCACCCCTCTTGCCTCTTTCTGCACCCTTCTTCCCTCTTTCTGCATTTCTCTTGCCTTTGTCTGCACCCCTGTACCCTCTTTCTGCACCTCTTTTGTCTGTTTCTGCAACTCTCTTGCCTCTTTGTGCAGTTCTCTTGCCTCCTTCTGCACCTCTGTTGCCTCTTTCTGCACCCCTCTTGCCTCTTTCTGCACCCCTCTTGCCTCTTTCTGCACCCTTCTTCCCTCTTTGTGCATCTTTCTTACCTCTTTCTGCACTTCTTTTTCCTCTTTCTGCACCCCTCTTGCTTCTTTCTGCACCTCTGTTGGTTCTTTGTGCACTTCTCTTGCTTTTTTCTGCATCTGTCTTGCTTCTTTCTGCACCCCTCTTGCCTCTGTATGCTGTTTGAAACACAGGTATTCAAGTATTTGAATGTTTATTTTTATGTAACGTGTCACTAGGTTAAAGCAGAGACACATGCATGCATACCTTCACAAACTTGGTCAGACTTACAACAGTGATATGCTTAGGATTGCTGTTTTATATTTGGTAGACCTAACATTCTGAGCAGTCGATGAATATTGAACCTTCAAGAGAAAAGTGAGGTTTAAGACATCTTGGGAGACGGATTAGTGATTAGGCTACTTTGAATGAGTCTGTTGTAAGGTACAGTCAAATTAGGCCTCTTTCTGCACTTCTGTTGGTTCTTTCTGCACTCCTCTTGCCTCTTTCTGCACCTCTGTTGCAAATTTCTGCATCCCTCTTGCCTCTTTCTGTACCCCTCTCTGCCCTCTTTCTGCACCTCTCTTGCCTCTGTCTGCACACCAGTTCCCTCTTTCCGCACCCCTTTTGCCTGTTTCTGCAGCTCTCTTGCCTCCTTCTGCACCTCTGTTGCTTCTTTCTGCACTTCTTTTGCCTCTTTCTGCACCTCTCTTGCTTCTTTCTACACCCCTGTTGTCTCTTTCTGCACTCGTCTTCCCTCTTTTTGTACCTCTCTTGCTTCTTTCTGCACTTCTCTTGCTTCTTTCTGCACCTCTCTTGCTTCTTTCTGCACCATTCTACACTTTTTTGCATACCTCTTGCCTTTCTGCAGTTCTTTTGCCATTTTCTGCACCTCTCTTGCCTCTTTCTGCACCTCTCTTGCCTCTTTCTGCACCTCACTTGCTTCTTTCTGCACCTCTCTTGCCTCTTTCTGCACCCTGTTCCCTCTTTCTGCACCTTTCCTGCCTGTTTCTGCACTTCTCTTGCCTCTTTTGCACTCTTTGCGTCTCTTTCAGCACCTCTGTTGCTTCTTTCTGCACTTCTGCACTTCTCTTCCTTCTTTCTGCAACCCTCCTGCCTCTTTCTGTACCTCTCTTGCCTCTTGTTGCACCTCGCCTACCTCTTTCTGCACCCCTCTTGCCTCTTTTTGCACCTCTGTTTGTTCTTTCTGCACTGCTCTTGCTTCTTTCTGCAGCACCTCTTTTGCAAATTTCTGCATCCCTCTTGCCTCTTTCTGCACCCTCTTCCCTATTTCTCCACCTCTCTTGCTTCTTTATGCACTTCTCTTGCTTCTTTCTGCACCCCTGTTCCCTCTTTCTGCACCTTTCTTGCCTGTTTCTGCACCTCTCTTGCCTCTTTTGGCACCTCTGTTGCTTCTTTCTGCACTTCTCTTGCCTCTTTCAGCACCTCTGTGCCTCTTTCTGCACATCTTTTGGTTCTTTCTGCACTGCTCTTACCTCTTTCTGTACCCCTCTTGCCTCTTTCTGCACCTCTGTTGGTTCTTTCTGCACTGCTCTTGATTCTTTCTGCACCTCTGTTGCAAATTTCTGCATCCCTCTTGCCTCTTTCTGTACCCCTCTTCCCTCTTTCCGCACCTCTCTTTCATCTGTCTGTATGCCTGTTCCCTCTTTCTGCACCTCTTTTGCCTGTTTCTGCAACTCTCTTGCCTCTTTCTGCAGTTCTCTTGCCTCCTTCTGCACCTCACCTGCCTCTTTCTGCACTTCTGTTGCTTCTTTCTGCACCATTTCTTCCCTTTTTCTGCATATCTCTTGCCTCTTTCTGCACCTCTCTTGCCACTTTCTGCACATCTCTTGGTTCTTTCTGCACGTCTCTCTCCTCTTTCTGCACCCCTCTTGCCTCTTTCTGTACCTCTGTTGGTTCTTTCTGCACTGCTCTTGCTTCTTTCTGCACCTCTCGCACATTTCTGCACCCCTCTTTCTGCACTTCTCTTGCATCTGTCTCCAACCCTGTTCCCTCTTTCTGCACCTCTTTTGCCTGTTTCTGCAACACTCTTGCCTCTTTCTGCAGTTCTCTTGCCTCTTTCTGCTCCTCTGTTGCATCTTTCTTCTCCCCTCTTGCCTCTTTCTGCACCCCTCTTGCCTCTTTCTCCACCCTTCTTCCCTCTTTGTGCATCTCTCTTGCCTCTTTCTTCACCTCTCTTGCTTCTTTCTACACCCTTCTTCCCTTTTCCTGCACCTGTCTTGCCTCTTTCTGCAGTTCTCTTGCCTCTTTTTGCACTGTCTTCCCTCTTTCTGTACCTCTTTTGCTTCTTTCTGCATTTCTCTTGCCTCTTTCTGCACCCCGCTTGCCTCTTTCTGGGCCTCTCTTGGTTCTTTCTGCACTGCTCTAGCTTCTTTCTGCACCGCTCTTGCAAATTTCTGCACCCCTCTTGCCTCTTTCTGCACCCTTCTTCCCTCTTTCTGCAATTCTCTTGCCTTTGTCTGCACCCCTGTACCCTCTTTCTGCACCTCTTTTGTCTGTTTCTGCAACTCTCTTGCCTCTTTGTGCAGTTCTCTTGCCTCCTTCTGCACCTCTGTTGCCTCTTTCTGCACCCCTCTTGCCTGTTTCTGCACCCCTCTTGCCTCTTTCTGCACCCTTCTTCCCTCTTTGTGCATCTTTCTTACCTCTTTCTGCACTTCTCTTTCCTCTTTCTGCACCCCTCTTGCTTCTTTCTGCACCTCTGTTGGTTCTTTGTGCACTTCTCTTGCTTTTTCTGCATCTGTCTTGCTTTTTTCTGCACCCCTCTTGCCTCTGTATGCTGTTTGAAACACAGGTATTCAAGTATTTGAATGTTTATTTTTATGTAACGTGTCACTAGGTTAAAGCAGAGACACATGCATGTATACCTTCACAAACTTGGTCAGACTTACAACAGTGATATGCTTAGGATTGCTGTTTTATATTTGGTAGGCCTAACATTCTGAGCAGTCGATGAATATTGAACCTTCAAGAGAAAAGTGAGGTTTAAGACATCTTGGGAGACGGATTAGTGATTAGGCTACTTTGAATGAGTCTGTTGTAAGGTACAGTCAAATTAGGCCTCTTTCTGCACTTCTGTTGGTTCTTTCTGCACTCCTCTTGCCTCTTTCTGCACCTCTGTTGCAAATTTCTGCATCCCTCTTGCCTCTTTCTGTACCCCTCTCTGCCCTCTTTCTGCACCTCTCTTGCCTCTGTCTGCACACCAGTTCCCTCTTTCCGCACCCCTTTTGCCTGTTTCTGCAGCTCTCTTGCCTCCTTCTGCACCTCTGTTGCTTCTTTCTGCACTTCTTTTGCCTCTTTCTGCACCTCTCTTGCTTCTTTCTACACCCCTGTTGTCTCTTTCTGCACTCGTCTTCCCTCTTTTTGTACCTCTCTTGCTTCTTTCTGCACTTCTCTTGCTTCTTTCTGCACCTCTCTTGCTTCTTTCTGCACCATTCTACACTTTTTGCATACCTCTTGCCTTTCTGCAGTTCTTTTGCCATTTTCTGCACCTCTCTTGCCTCTTTCTGCACCTCACTTGCCTCTTTCTGCACTTCTCTTGCTTCTTTCTACACCTCTGTTTCTTTTTTCAGCAATTCTCCTGCCTCTTTCTGCACTTCTCTTTCTTGTTTCTGCACCTCTCTTGCGTCTTTCTGCACCTCTCTTGCCTCTTTCTGCACCTCACTTGCTTCTTTCTGCACCTCTCTTGCCTCTTTCTGCACCCTGTTCCCTCTTTCTGCACCTTTCCTGCCTGTTTCTGCACCTCTCTTGCCTCTTTCTGTACCTCTGTTGCTTATTTCTGCACTTCTCTTGCCTCTTTTGCACTCTTTGCGTCTCTTTCAGCACCTCTGTTGCTTCTTTCTGCACTTCTGCACTTCTCTTCCTTCTTTCTGCAACCCTCCTGCCTCTTTCTGTACCTCTCTTGCCTCTTGTTGCACCTCGCCTACCTCTTTCTGCACCCCTCTTGCCTCTTTTGCACCTCTGTTTGTTCTTTCTGCACTGCTCTTGCTTCTTTCTGCAGCACCTCTTTTGCAAATTTCTGCATCCCTCTTGCCTCTTTCTGCACCCTCTTCCCTATTTCTCCACCTCTCTTGCTTCTTTATGCACTTCTCTTGCTTCTTTCTGCACCCCTGTTCCCTCTTTCTGCACCTTTCTTGCCTGTTTCTGCACCTCTCTTGCCTCTTTTGGCACCTCTGTTGCTTCTTTCTGCACTTCTCTTGCCTCTTTCAGCACCTCTGTGCCTCTTTCTGCACATCTTTTGGTTCTTTCTGCACTGCTCTTACCTCTTTCTGTACCCCTCTTGCCTCTTTCTGCACCTCTGTTGGTTCTTTCTGCACTGCTCTTGATTCTTTCTGCACCTCTGTTGCAAATTTCTGCATCCCTCTTGCCTCTTTCTGTACCCCTCTTCCCTCTTTCCGCACCTCTCTTTCATCTGTCTGTATGCCTGTTCCCTCTTTCTGCACCTCTTTTGCCTGTTTCTGCAACTCTCTTGCCTCTTTCTGCAGTTCTCTTGCCTCCTTCTGCACCTCACCTGCCTCTTTCTGCACTTCTGTTGCTTCTTTCTGCACCATTTCTTCCCTTTTTCTGCATATCTCTTGCCTCTTTTTGCACCTCTCTTGCCACTTTCTGCACATCTCTTGGTTCTTTCTGCACGTCTCTCTCCTCTTTCTGCACCCCTCTTGCCTCTTTCTGTACCTCTGTTGGTTCTTTCTGCACTGCTCTTGCTTCTTTCTGCACCTCTCGCACATTTCTGCACCCCTCTTTCTGCACTTCTCTTGCATCTGTCTCCAACCCTGTTCCCTCTTTCTGCACCTCTTTTGCCTGTTTCTGCAACACTCTTGCCTCTTTCTGCAGTTCTCTTGCCTCTTTCTGCTCCTCTGTTGCATCTTTCTTCTCCCCTCTTGCCTCTTTCTGCACCCCTCTTGCCTCTTTCTCCACCCTTCTTCCCTCTTTGTGCATCTCTCTTGCCTCTTTCTTCACCTCTCTTGCTTCTTTCTACACCCTTCTTCCCTTTTCCTGCACCTGTCTTGCCTCTTTCTGCAGTTCTCTTGCCTCTTTTTGCACTGTCTTCCCTCTTTCTGTACCTCTTTTGCTTCTTTCTGCATTTCTCTTGCCTCTTTCTGCACCCCGCTTGCCTCTTTCTGGGCCTCTCTTGGTTCTTTCTGCACTGCTCTTGCTTCTTTCTGCACCGCTCTTGCAAATTTCTGCACCCCTCTTGCCTCTTTCTGCACCCTTCTTCCCTCTTTCTGCAATTCTCTTGCCTTTGTCTGCACCCCTGTACCCTCTTTCTGCACCTCTTTTGTCTGTTTCTGCAACTCTCTTGCCTCTTTGTGCAGTTCTCTTGCCTCCTTCTGCACCTCTGTTGCCTCTTTCTGCACCCCTCTTGCCTCTTTCTGCACCCTTCTTGCCTCTTTCTGCACCCTTCTTCCCTCTTTGTGCATCTTTCTTACCTCTTTCTGCACTTCTCTTTCCTCTTTCTGCACCCCTCTTGCCTCTTTCTGCACCTCTGTTGGTTCTTTGTGCACTTCTCTTGCTTTTTTCTGCATCTGTCTTGCTTTTTTCTGCACCCCTCTTGCCTCTGTATGCTGTTTGAAACACAGGTATTCAAGTATTTGAATGTTTATTTTTATGTAACGTGTCACTAGGTTAAAGCAGAGACACATGCATGCATACCTTCACAAACTTGGTCAGACTTACAACAGTGATATGCTTAGGATTGCTGTTTTATATTTGGCAGGCCTAACATTCTGAGCAGTCGATGAATATTGAACCTTCAAGAGAAAAGTGAGGTTTAAGACATCTTGGGAGACGGATTAGTGATTAGGCTACTTTGAATGAGTCTGTTGTAAGGTACAGTCAAATTAGGCCTCTTTCTGCACTTCTGTTGGTTCTTTCTGCACCTTTCTTCCTCTTTCTCCATCTCTCTTGCCTCTTTCTGCACTTCTCTTGCTTCTTTCTGTGCCTTTCTTCCTCTTTCTGCACATGTCCTACCTATGTAGGCATAGTTAGAAATTAGCATTTAAAAAACCTTAGAAATTCACTGAAAAAAACAGAGGTGTCAAGGAAGTTATAGTTAGGGATTAGCATTTAAAAAACCTTAGAAATTAACTGAAAAAAACACAGGTTTCAGGGACGTTATAGTAGAAATGTTCATTTAAGAAACCTTTGAAATTCACTGAAAAAAACATAGGTTTCAGGGACGTTATAGTTAGAAATTGGCATTTTAAAAACCTTTGAAATTCAATGAAGAAAACATAAATTTCAGGGACGTTATAGTTAGAAATTAGCATTTAAAAAACCTTTGAAATTCACTGAAAAAAACCATAGGTTTCAAGGACGTTATAGTTAGAAATTTTCATTAAAAAACCTTAGAAATTCACTGAAAAAACCACAGGTTTCAGGGATGTTATAGTTAGTTGGACATTTCACTCGTACAAAACCAGAGAAATTCGGCCGTTATAGTTAGTTGAGCTAACTATAACTCGCGCCCCCACAATGCACAGCTGATGACGTCACATATTATATCATTCATGACATGGTCAGTGACATCACTTATGACATCTCAAATGACATCACTGATGACATCATCCAGTGACTGTGTGTTTCTGTAAAGTTTAAATATGTTTTATATATATATATATATATGCCAAGGTGTATTGAAGAATGAGTGGGTGTATGAGTGTCTGAATGGATGATTTAGTAGGTGCGTGACTGACTGTATAAGTGAGTGATTAAATGTGCCTTACTGAATGCATGGGTTAGTGACTAAACTGTATGAATGTCTGTATCAGTCTGTCAGTTGGTGTGTAAGCGGCTGCATGGGTTGGTGAGTAGCTACATGTGTGTCTATATGGGTTATTGATTGGTTGTCTGAGTATCTGTATGGGTGCCTGAGTGTCTGTGTGGGTGGGTGGGGGGTGTGGGACTCTGTACATAGATGTGTGAGTGGGTGATTCACCGGGTGTATGGGTTCAAGAGTGCATCTGTGAAGGGCTGTATGGGTGGGTGCTTGTGTTTATGGGTGTGTTGGTGAGTGAATGGATGTCTCAGTGGTACATGTGTGAGTAACTACATATGTGAAAGGCAGTATATGTGAGCGTTGGACTATATAAATGACTATATGTGAGAGTGAGTGATTGTGAGAGTGGCTGTATGGATGAGTGTGTGCTTGTGTCAGTGATTGTATAAGAGAGTAAGTATGTGTTAGTATCTGTATGAATAAGTGAGGGGGTGTGTGTATAACTGTATAGGTGAGTAAATGGGAGTGTGATTGATTCTTTGCATGACTGACTATGTGTGTCAGTAACTCTATGGGTGAGTGATGGTGTGTGAGTGTCTGTATAGGTGTATGAGTGCATATGATAGTGCTGTATTAATGAGTTACGGCATGTATGAGTGACTGTATGGGTGAATGAGTGGATGTGTGTGTAGACGTAGGAATCAGTGAAATGAAATGAAATGAAATGAAAATTGGAATTTGTAAAGCGCTAACTGCCACTCCGAAAGGAGCATCCTGGCGCTGGTATGGAGGTGAGCGGCTGCTCAGAAATTCTTAGATGAGAGAGAGGCAAAGTTCATCTGGGGCTCCGAAAATCCAAGTCTTTAGTTCTTTCCTATATTGTGTTTCAGATTTATGCGTTCTCAGATGCGGTGGCAGTAGGTTCCAGGCTCTGGTGCCTAATGCTGTTATTGTTTTTCCTCCCCTAGTTTTGCATCTGAAACTGGGAGGTTTGAGTAGGTTGGCTGATGATGACCTGAGGGTTCTGGTTGTACTGTAGGGGGTGAATCTTGATGCAAGGTATTGAGGCCCCAGTTTGAGTGAGGCTCTGAAGGTGATAAGGAGAATCTTGAAGAGTATTCTCTTGTGTAGTGGGAGCCAATGAAGGGTTTTCAGAGCTGTAGAAGCGGAGGACCTTCGTGGAAGTTTTAAAAACCAGCCGTGCTGCTGCATGTTGGACTACTTTGAGTCTTTTTGGGGACGGATTTGCAGCAGTGCTGCAATATCATCCCCCAATAACAAAAGCAGCAAGCAAGCGTTTTCATCCTCCCGGGGTCAAGGGCTGGTCCGAGAACATTGCCATGGCTGCTTTGGGTTCCCAGTCAGGCCCTGGTCACACTGACAACTCCTGTTTGGCTGTGTTTACTGAAAAGCTGAACAGAGTCTGATAATTATGCCTCATCCCTGATCTGCTCTGAGTATCAATTCTAATGTATGTGAGGCATGAGAAGGTTCATGTATGGTGGCCCACACCTATCTAGCCATCCTGCGTTCGCTATATTATTCTATACACTGTCCTACTGCCAGATTAAGAGCTTCTGGTGTTACCAGAGCAGGGATAACGGCAAGGCTGCCCAACTATCTATTGATTTGTGGATGTTACAGGGCAGTCTATCATTATTCAGTTCGTACCACCTTTTCTCTTTGCACACAACAATAAAACCAGGCAGTGCTTCTTTTGTAAAAGCTTTAGTGCTGGGGCCAATTGTTTTACTCAAAAGCCTGCGCCAGATGCTATTGAAGGTCGTGCTGATGATTAGGCTGCATAGTCTTGATTCCATCTCATGCCTCTTTAATCCACCACCAGACCCCCCACCTCCTAATCTCACTCTCGAAGGTTCTTTTTCATACCTCCTTTCTCTATTTTTCACTGTTATTCCGTCTTTCTCTTCCTCCTTATTTTACCCTTTTGCGTTTTTCTCTCTCTCTCTTGCTCTGAATCAAAGTATGTTGATGAAAAATGTGTGCCTGTCCCCAAAAATGAATGCCAGTGGGCCCCACCTGCAACTACCAACTCAAGTTGATACAAGGGTATTGAAAAGAGTCACCCACCCAGGGCAGTTCAGGACCATGATCAGAGGAAAAACCTCAGCTTTAATGAGATGAGAGTGATAACCCTGCCGGGATGCCAGTCTCCAGTGACCTGGTGTCTGACTCGAGCCCCCTCTTGCAATTGGACCCCTCAGCCGCTGCAGCTGCAGGAATGAATGTTAGGCCACTCCCCCTCCTCCCCCCCCTCCACCACCTCCTGTCTGCCCGGAGTGAAATCAGTTGATAAAATGGAAATGAAAGCCAGCTCGAGTCCTCCTTCCTGAAGAAAGTTCATTTTGCTCATGAAATTGCACTCTCTGACGGCCCAGGCTGCATCTTCAGAGAAGCAAACCCAGCGAGACCAATAAGGGCGGTGGGAGGGGCAGCTGCAGAAGTTTTGGAGCTCATTATTGGAGTCTCTGGAGCCCGGGAAGACTCGGGCTGCGCTGACAGGAAGAGTGCACGTGTCAGAGGCTAAGGAGGCAGATAAACACCTGCAAATTCTGCTCACCTTAGCATGAAATGCCACGCCCTGCACACACTGCAAACACAAGCGCCCTGATTTACACCTGTGCATCCATTTCAGCGGTAATGGCAGCAATGGTAAATACATTAACTAACGTGTTTATTACCACTGAATGCAGGCCTCCCGTGGAAACCATGGGAACAACACATGGGCACAAGGTATCAGAGGATTACGATAGATGTTTTCTTTGTTCTCTACCACCAGCTTTTGGCAGGAACTAATCAGTAATGTAGGGGTCTCTAATTCATTTACTGTTAAACTCTGCACTAACAGTACAGATGTGCAGCTATGAGGTTTCTGTACATTTTACCACTCTGTAGCATCAGGTGCCAGGTTCTAAAATTAAGAGCAAGCAGAGCACAGATGTCTGTCACAATATGGTGGTAGAAATATCGACTCAACAAAATCAACCAACCACGTTATCACCAAGGTAGGTATTTATCGGGAAGAAAAGATTTGCTATGCTTTACTTTTCTTAAGTCAACATTTGTTTACTGGAAGATATTTTGGTAGTCGACACATTGCAGTCGATATTAATGCAGGTTCAAAATTCGACCACAATATTTTGGCCCATGAAGGAATAGAGCACTGATAAAAAATATTGCAGTTTCTAAATATCATTATGTTAATCTTGTATATATTTAGAGTGAATAAAGATAAGATTTGTATTTATTGATCTTCTGACTTCATCTTCATCTGAACCGGTTTCTAATATAAGACGCGATGGCCCAGCTTAGAATCAAAAAGAGCATTGAATGTGAGCATTTTCACCTCTCAAGGTCGCAAATCAGGTTGGTACCCAGTATCTGAGGACACATAACATAATTAAAACCATGAACTACCTGGCTCATCGCCAAAGCCATATAATATATGTGTTGCATTATACAAAATCGATATTTTGAGAAATGTAAAGGTCCAATGAGCAAATCGTGTATCTCATTGAAATAGTAGATGGGTAATTACTTGATGCATGCCAAGAATTGGTGAGTATAATCCACAGCATGAAGAAAGCACTTTAATCGTTACCATTTTTTTATTGAGGTTTCAATGAATGAGGCCCCTCTATATTGCTTTGAACTTGAGGAGGAAGAAGATACGTTTTAAGGACTATGGGGCATATTAGCAAGACCCACGTTAAAATTATCGCCGTTTTAGCGGCAGGAAACTGCCGCTAAAACGGCGATAATGGGCTTGCTAATATGCGTTATGGAATTCCAATAGAAGCCCAGGTTAGATGTCCTGCACATCTAACCTGGGCTTCTATTGAATTCTATAACGCATATTAGCAAGCCCATTATCGCCGTTTTAGCGGCAGTTTCCTGCCGCTAAAACGGCGATAATTTCATCGCCGGTCTTGCTAATATGCCCCTTAATTTTGAATGAAAATTGAATTGAAGCAAAATGAGCCAGGAGTACTTTAACCTAGTTTCTAATTCTCCAAATGTCTAATGCAAAAATGCAAGGTGCAGAATGTGCACAGGTTTGCGAATGTGGGCTTTACATACAAACCTATTTTGCGGTCACAAACGCTGTGATTCATAAAATAGGTGTGTTTGAGACCGAAAAATAGTCTTTTACTAGGTACTAATCCTATTTTAGAAGTCAGTAAACTTTTACCAATAAGTTTAAAAGGGAGGTGTAGTAGATCTCCCTTCCGAATCTAGAATCGGTAAGTGATATATCAATGGTTTGCAACCGTAATGCGGTCGCAAATCATTTAAAAATTATAAATTCCTAAATTGAGGTGGTAATGCATTTGCAACATGGAAGGGGTTCCAATAAAGCCTCTTCCCTTTAGAATTTACTTTTTTATTAGTTATGAACAAATACACACACACCTGCCCACATCCTGTGGCCAGCAGGGCCAGAACAGACACCAAATTGCAACTCTGGACATAGAGATCTTTTCTATGCCTAACATATTCCAAACTCAGTAGGGCCATGCCCTGTGATTGGATGTGTCCTCTTTACCCCAGAGTCCAAGACTCGCATGCACATCAAAGCAGGGTAATCAACTGGCCCCTTATGGATCTCAGGGATCCGGAAGTCGGTCAGCCAAGCTAAGATAATATATGCAGGGAGTCTAAGAAATTTTGTGTGAAACATCAAATCTGTTTCATCTAGGACTTCCCCCAATATCTTTTCAAGTTTGGGGCAGTGACACTGGAGATGTATAAGAAGACCTGCATTTCTGCATTTCCTCCATGTTGGACTTGGACCTTTTTGCAGGGTCATCCCAGAACTTTTTGCCTTCCTCCTGTTGTTGGTGGTTTTATGACTCTGGGTACTTTACCACTGCTGATCAGTGCTAAAGTGCATATGCTCTCTTTTGTAAATTGTGTTATGGATTAGTGTTTTAATGATTGGCTATTTGATTTACTTATCAGACCCTAGTACAGTGCACTATGTGTGCCCAGGGACTGCAAATCAAATGCTGCTGGTGGGCTTGCAGCACTGGTTGTGCCACCCACGGAAGCAGCTTGTAAAATGTGACTCAGGCCTGCCATTGCAGAGCCTGTGTGCAGTCTGGGACTGCCATGTCGACTTGGCAAGTGAACACACTTGCCAGTCCCTAAACCTTTCCTTTTCTACATGTTAGTCACCCCTAAGGTAGGCCCAAGGTACCCCTGTGGGCAGGGTGCGTTGTATGTGAAAGGCAGGACATGCCCTGATGTGTGTGGCATGTCCTGATAGTGAAATACAGCCAATTTCGTTTTTCACTATTGCAAGGCTATCTGTTCCCATAGGCCAGAATGGGGAGTTTGTTTATAACATCTTATAAACATAACTGACCCTGGGAACAAGATAGGAAATAAAGTTTAGTATCCCTGAACTCAGAATGTTAAGATGCATCTTTTAGTGAGGGTGATTTTTACATTCTGTGTTTGAAAATACCACTTTTAGAAAGTAGGTATTTTCTTGCCTAACCATCCAGTGTGCCTCTGCTAGGTTTGTGTATTGCATGTCTGGCTTTTGGATGACAGGGGCTGGAGCAGGGCAGTGGCTCCAGAAGTCTGATGAGTCAGGGCTGGGCTGAATAGGCTTGGTCTGCATTTGGAGTGGTGGGAGGAGTAGCATCTTCACCTGAATAAGGCTGTGCCTGCCTTCCACAATGACGGCTCCGCCCCCCTGTGGTGTGTCTGAAGCCAGGGCTCACAATGACAAAGGAGGTTGTTGTGCACTTGCAAAGTGCCCCACAGAACTGGTTTTGGCTGGGTACAGACACTCTCTGCCTTCAGAGAACAAAGGATTTTGGTGTATAAAAAGAGGGGCCCAGACTCCAGACTTTTAGATCACTTCTGGGAAATCAAGAGGAAACCTTTGCCAAGGAGAAGAGCCGGATAAGCTGAGGAGAAATACGGCCCCTGTGCTGTTTGCTGTCTGGGGTTGGCCTGCAGTGGCTGCTTGTTGCCAAGGAAACGAGAAAAAGGACTTTGCTGTTTGCTTTGTCACCTGCTTGAAGAAAAGATCTCCAAGGGCTTGAAATTGAACTTGCCTCCTGTTCTGAAGTCTCAAGGACACAAAGACTTCACCACCAGCTCCCCTGAATTCCCTTGCTGGGAATTCCAACCTGCAAAGAGGTGCCTGCTGCTGTTTAGGACCTCTAGGGACTGTTTGTCGCTGGGAGCTGGGAAATCGACGCAACACCGAAGAAGCGTGTCGCATCCGCACTGGTTTTCCGACGCATCGCCAAAGAAACCGTCGCAGCGCCTGCCGCGGCTCGAGAAATCGCCGCCGCCACACCGATCCCGACGCAAGTCTGCTGTGCAGCTGCACGAAGACACGCATCATACCGGATCGATGCATCGCATCGAGGCGCCAAGACTGTCACATCGTTTGGGGTCCGCTGTAAGAAACAGACGCATCAACTCCCCACGCAGTAAGGAACTGACGCATCACCTCCCCTGCGCCGCAGTAAGGAACAGACGCATCACCTCCCCTGAGTGTAAGGAACAGACGCATCACCTTCCCTGCGGCCATTTTGTTTGCTTTGCGTGACGCATCTAAGGTACTTTTGAGAAAAGTGTCGCATTTACAACTTGCATTGAACTGAACTATTTCTACCATCTGAAAGTCATATTTTTATTACTGTATTGTGGATTTTTGTCGTTTGGTCTTGTTTTGAGTTTAGATAAAGATTACTTATTTTTCTAAACTGGTGTGGTGTCCATTTGTAGTGTTTTCACTGTGTTACTGTATGTGTTCACAAATGCTTTACACACTGCCTCTGAGATAAGCCTGTCTTCTCATGCCAAGCTACCAAGGGGGTGAGCAGGGGTTATTTTAGGAGTGTATCCCCCTTACCCTGACTAGAAGCAAGGGTCCCTATTTGGACAAAGGTACCTACCTCTGCCAACTAGAGACCCCCATTTCTAACACTCCAACAGTCCCCTTTCTCATACCTACCCCACCTCTGTATCCTGCTAGTATCAGGAATTGACAACTTTAAATAGAGTTTTCTACACAGCTGAGCTAGACCCAGTCATTTGTTATCTGTAATGAATTCCACCTTATTCCCTTTCCATCAACGTTCTCCCCAGCAGTTGTGACATACATATATGTGCTCTGCTTGCTCTTAATTTTAGAACCTGGGACCTGATGCTACAGAGTGGTAAAATGTACAGTAAGCTCATAGCTGCACATCTGTACTGTTAGTGCAGAGTTAAACAGTAAATACATTCGAGCCTGCTACATCACTGATTAGTTCCTGCCAAAAGCTGGTGGTAGAGAACAAAGAAAACATCCATTGTAATCCTCTGATACCTTGTGCCCATGTGTTGTTCCCATGGTTTCCACGGAAGGCCTCCATTCAGTGGTAATAAACACGTTAAGTTAATGTATTTACCATTGCTGCCATTACCGCTGAATTGATGCACAGGTGTGAATCAGGGCGCTTGTATTTGCAGTGTGTGCAGGGCGTGGCATTTCATGCTAAGGTGAGGAGAATTTGCAGGTGTTTATCTGTCTCCTTAGCCTCTGACACCTGCACTCTTCCTGTAGCACAGCCCGAGTCTTCCCGGGCTCCAGAGACTCCAATAATGAGCTCCAAAACTTCTGCAGCTGCCCCTCCCACCGCCCTTATTGGTCTCGCTGGGTTTGCTTCTCTGAAGATGCAGCCTGGGCCGTCAGAGAGTGCAATTTCATGAGTAAAATGAACTTTCCTCAGGAAGGAGCAGTCGTGATGGGTTTCATTTCCACTTTATCACCTGATTTAACCTCAGGCAGACACGAGGGCAGGAAAGGAGGCTAACTCATAAATACCAACCCTCCCGATTCAGACGGGAGACTACCGATTTCAAGGCTAGTCTATCCCCAGCCCATCCCCCGATTCTTGCATGCAGAACCCGATTTGGAGTTTTGTAAAACTGCCAAAAATAAAATGATGATACCTGTCACGCATGCTCCCTCCAAGAAGGTTTAATGCTTTGTCCTTAATTCTTGAAAGGGGAGGTTAGAGCATGTGACAAACCTCAACATTTTATTTTTGGCAGTTCTACATAGCACAAACAAAAACAGAGTTTAGAACTCTGTTTTTGTTAAGGCTATGTTATTAAACTGCCAAAAATTAAATGATGATTGTCTGTCACCATACATACCATTAGACCCAAATCAGGCAGATTGCCTCTGCTTCAATATGTTAGTGGGAAATACATTCTCCCAACAATTTTTTTTAAAAATCTCTCACTTGTCTGCTCTAATATGTTGGCATGTGTGCTAACGTACACCCCTGCAGTTGCAACGGCTGAGGGGTCCCACTGCAGGAGGAGGCTCCATTCAGAAGTCATCCCCGCAGCACTGGAGACTAGCATCCAGGCAGGGTTATCATTCTCATCTCATTAAAGCTGAGGTTTTTCCTCTGATCATGGCCCTGAGCTGTCCTGGGTAGGTGACTCTTTTCAAAACCCTGTATCAGTGCTTAATTTGAGTCAGTAGTTGCAGGTGAGGCCCACTGGCATTAATTTTTGGGGACCTAAAGGATTTAAATCTATTACCCTCAGTTTGGTGTGATTCCGTGGGGAGGAATGTGGCTGCCCCCTCCCCTTGGACTCCAAGCCTAAGATTTGTTGTGCTTCTGTGAAGGAGTGGATTTGATGTCTAGTCCCCTCCCAGGAAAGAACAAAACTAAAAGGAATGCCACACCAATATTTAATCTGTTTGCTTCTCAAAAATGTAGTCATCAGTTTAAAATCTCTTCTTTTCTAGAGGGTGATCGTGGAGACCTCTTGGTATACCTTGATAGCATGTCCTCCAAAGGTGATATGGCCATGAGATCTCATTGCCACCATATTGGTCTCTTTTTATCAAAAACTGTGTAGACCTATGAAGATATCAGGCAGATGATCATTTCTATACGACAGTGACCCTGTCCTATGTTTTTGGTCCAGAACAATTTCTCCCTCAGTTACAGCAGTTTTTAAATGGATGAAAAGTCTCCTGACATAAGTCTATATGTCCTTCCCCTCTGTATTCAGTAGGGTGCCTCTGTATTTCTATGTTCTGGTGTCTTCAGTGATTTTGAAGATCTCCTCGGTGGACCTGCATATTTAGGTTCTGGTCCTTCAGTGTGATGACTTTCTGGCT
This sequence comes from Calotriton arnoldi, assembly GCA_963921515.1. NCBI lineage: Eukaryota > Metazoa > Chordata > Amphibia > Caudata > Salamandridae > Calotriton > Calotriton arnoldi. The sequence goes on from CAWUFW010012529.1 coordinate 260,937, forward strand.
CAGCATATCCAGCTCATTGTCCTTGGTGTCACTCATCACTTTTAGTGATTACACTCTGTGTTCCACTCTGTTACATCTTGCGTGAATTCTTGCAAATCCTTGGTGTCATTGTCTAGCAGCGGAACTATGTCATCTTGGATACTCCAACACCTGTTACAGGTAGCTCTAATCCTACACCATTCGTGATATTGTCTACGAAAAAAGACACTTGTCACCATTCTTGTGATACCATCTAAATGAAGTAAGTCACAACTTGTGAAGTACCACATTCATATCCATGAGATAAGTCAGATTGTGACCCACTCCAATTGGGAATTTCGCCAACCAACCTATAAAAACACTAATCACAACTTACTGGTCGCAATTTGCGATAATTCTTTTGGTGACCAGTGTTTTGCACATCAAGGCCTATGTGTGCCGAATGCATATGGTTCTTGCAAGGTGCATACAAATTTCCTTCAGACATGCTGCCATTTAGTGCTCTACTTACAGGTAGGGGTGGGTGGAACTCGCAGAATTTCACTCTACGGAATTCCACAGAGTTACATAACAGCTCAGCGAGATTTGGTTGAATTACGTGAACGGACGGAAAATGCACATAGTACTGCTCGTACTGCGGTTTTAGCGCTGATAGCGCATTCCGCGCTGAAAACCAGCACAACCAGCTCCATGTGGTGTGCAAACGCGTAGCCATTTTGTTTTGCCTGCTCCTGCTGCCTAGCTTTCTCCCTACTGCTTCTAAACTTTAATCCAACCCAACCCAATCCACTTCAATTTGATTACCAACTACCCAATCCCATTTAATTTATACTTATTTCTATTACTGTTTGACTTTCCCTGTGTATTTACATTCCTGTGTGTGTTTTTTGTGACTTTTTTGTACTTTATTTTTTGTTTTCGTTTTCTGACCTGTCTTCCTGTTTCCTTCCCATCCCAGTCTAGCTACAACCTGTCCCAACTCCAGTTCTGTCCCGATTCCACAGTGGCAGCAGAAGCAGGCAGTGCCACCCGCACCCCCCATGGGCAACGTGGATAGGAAGGGGTGCAGCCCCACTCCATCTTCAGCGATGCGGTGGTGGCAGCACTCACCTTCTGTGTGTATCGCCACCTCCCCGCATGTTGGCAGCAGGTGGCAGGCCTAGTAAGGGTTACACCCTGCAGGAGGGTCGACAGTCCTGTGGGTAAGTACAGTGATTGATGTGATACAGCATTGCACGCATCCAGCAGCAGCTGACACATCGCTGGGCAGACATCCTTGATCGAGAACAGGGCCTGCTTGACCTCCTAGACATTGAGGTTGTGCGGCTAGATGAGTAATATTTTTGTTTTCTAAAAATCCGATTATTATTGGGTTTTTTCCAAGCAGAATAATCACAGGTAAGTTTTTTTATGTCCTGTGGCCGAACGGCTTCTCCCGACAAGTTTCGGACGTAGCCTTTCTTACAGGCCAAAGAATGGGAGCTTGCACCCGAAGTGAAATAGAATGCAGTGTAAACAATGAAAACAGACCAAACCACACATTGCTAAGCATGGCACAGTATACTGAGTGCCATTATGTCATGTCTAAATAATGCAAGCAATTACAGTAATCATTGCAAGAGAAATGCAAACACACTACACCTGTTAATAATAGTACATGATATTAGTCATGTTAAAAACTAATGTTCCAGCAAGATAAGTAACAATAAATCATGCAGTAAATTATAAACTGGAGCACATGTCCATAGCTCACTTGCGTGGTAATATGACATAATGCATTGTTTACATAATACAAGAAGTTACAAAACCCTTTGCAGGAAATATGCAAACATGCTACATCTGTAAACATAGAGTGCCTACTAAAAGGGATTGTTGCTAGGTACATAGGGTGGTTAAGTGGTGTGGCACAAGTAGCCACTATATTGGGTGTCCCTGCAATGGGGCTATGTATCTTAAGCAATATGCGGCAAGTAGAAAGCATTGCCCCATTAAGTGGTAGCTGAAACCAGCTGCCTCTATAGTTGTGGTATCAGTTGGAATTTTGAGGGACTAGCAAGTTAGGGACCAGTGGGGTAACGTGGATGTCCACAGTTGGATGACCCCTCATGAGATTTATGAGTGTAACTCATGATCAAGCCCAAGTGGGCCAAACCTTCCAGTGACGGTGCTGGACAGTAGGAGTGGAATGGATGTCAAGCGAATGATACTGCCTGGATTCTGTTTCAGTGTGAGCTAGCCAGGTGCTCGCTTGGGCTGATTTAAGAGATGCAAACTAATGTCACTATTAAGATAGTAGTATATCAGGGGTGTTAGTGTTCTTCTCTGTGCCCTTAGGTAGCTCACACAGTACCAATATCTCTGATGTGCAGTTTGCAAAGGGAGACTGACTTAACCCATCTAAAGAGGGGCGGAGAAGCAAAGATTTCTTTGCAATGCATGAATAGATCAAAATGTAATTTTAGGTGAGGAAAATGGGAAATAGGCTATCTGATATAGAAAGTACAATGCTGTGCCAGTCAAAATGTTTTTTTTGTAGAGAGTACCACTAATCATCTCTTTATATCATATTTACTACTTTCATAAGCACACAAAGGGCAAGAGGGCATCCGAGGGCCAAGCGGCTGCCACCACCAGCGCTGCGGCGGGTGGGACCACCAGTACCACAGCCGCAGCAGATGGTTCTGTTGGCCCCAGTAAGTCATCATGTTTATTATTATTTCTTACTTTTATCTATTAGCTCTAGTAAAATCAAGCCCTGTGTGTTTATACTATTTACTTTTGTTTCAACTCCCCATCTAATATTTGTTATCCCTGCATTACCCTGTGTTTTCAATATTTTCTGTTTCCATAGCAAACCTTCTCCTGTCTGTAGGTTTCTTCTGTTCCCTTTTTTAGTAAACTTTCTCTCACCCAAGATTTTTATATGTCTTGTGTAGTACTTTTAAGAGAACAGATTTTTGGTAACGTAAACTAGTAAAGAGGATCGCAGGTCCAAGTGAACTGTTCACCAATTATGTTGGTTGAGAAGGCTTTCTTGAACAAACAGTCAAAAAGTACAAGCACAGAGAGATAGAGTGGTCATGGTCATGGCCCCCCAAAGTTGTCCTGTAATAGAAGTTTTCATGACAGTGCAGCATGGCCTATCCCATATGTCTTTCATTCAAGATTCAAGATTAAAGATCCTTTATTAAAGTTTTAGATCAACAAAGAGATCAACAGTAAAACACCAACAAAATAAAACTTAATACAATAAAATTGCATTCACACATAATAAAGTTTACACATTAGACTACATAAGACAAAAGTTAATGCATACTTAAATAAACTCTTGAAAATTAAATAAATTCAATAACACATCATTTCATTGACCAGATTATATAGGAATGGGCAGCTACTCTGGCTCATTTAATACCATGTGTCAAAAACTGAGGTTTTAAAAAACAACATCTAGCAGGCTTTAAAACAGGGCAAACAAATAATACACAATCATCCGTTTGTACTCCACCCTTGCACAAGTTACACCTCCTATCAACCCAAAGTATTTGCCGCCTGTTAGACCTGGCATCCTTGGCGTGGTTTTCCCTGACTTTTTGCCTCTACCTCCTGTGTTTTTGATGCTTTGCTGGATTTCGTTTTTGCTGGCTTAGATGCTTTGGGCACTTTGCCACTGCTGATCAGTTTCAAAGTGCAAGTGCTCCCTGTATAAATTGGTATTGTAATTGGTTCTCCCTGATTGGCATATTTGTTTTACCAGTAGGTCCCTAGTAAAGTGCACTGAGTGTGCCAGGGCTGGTAAATCAAATGCTACTAGTGGGCCTGCAGCACTGATTGTGCCACCCACATGAGTAGCCCTGGCTAAGAGAAAAGATATCTCAGGCCTGCCACCGCGGTGCCTGTGCGCAGTTTGTTAACTGCCATGTCGACTTGGCAAGTGCATCCACTTGCCAGGCCCTACCCTTCCCTTCTCTTACACATTGGACACCACTATGGTAGGCCCAAGGTACCCCCCTGGGCAGGGTGCAGTGTATGCGAAAGGTAGGATATGTACTGATGTGTGTAACATGTCCTGATAGTGAAATACTGGCAATTTCGTTTTTCACTGTTGAAAGGCTATCTTGCCCCATAGGACAGAATGTGGAATGCTTTGTGACATTTTACAAGCATATCTTCCCATAGGAATAGATAGGGAGTTTGGTATCCCTGAACTCAGGATTTAATAACACATCTTTTAGTAAAGATGGTTTTTAAATTGTGTGTTTGAAAATAGCACTTTTAGAAAGTGGCTATTTTCTTGTTCAACCATCCTGTGTGCCTCTGCCTGTTTGTGGATTGACTGTCTGGTTTCAGTGTGACAGAGACAGAGGATGTGCATTCCCTGTAGAAAGCCTCTGGGGGGGTTGAGGGGTGCCTGGCCCTTCATGGATGACCCAGCCCTGAGCTGAATAGACCCGGGCTGCATATAGAGTGGTGGGAGGAGATTTACCTTGCACCTGAATGGAGCCTGTCTCCCTTGCACAATACTGTCTCCACCTCCTGTGGTCATGCTGCACCAGTGAAGGCAGAACTGGTTTGAACTGGGCTCAGAGCTTCCTGCACAAAGAGAACAAAGACATTTTGGGGTATAAGTATCAGACCTCAAAACCCCAGATTTTTGACTACTTCGTGAATCAAGAGGAACCTTTGCCGAGGAGAAAAGCTGGAGAAACTGTAGGAGAAGTACTGCCCCTTAGCTGTGTGCTGTCTGGGGTTGGCCTGCAGTAGCTGATTCTGCCAAAGGAAGGAAGAGGACTTTGCTGTGTGCTATGTTCCCCCCTGCTTGAGAGGAGTCTCCAAGGGCCTGTGCGTGCTGGCCTCCTGTTGTAGGAAACTCAGGGACATCAAAGTTTCCAAGTATCTTTTTCTTATCCCAACTGCACTATGTGTGTGTGCCCTCGCACAGCGCTTAGTGGACTGTGACCTCTGTGGAGCCCGCAAGCGTTAAGCAGGAGGAGGACTCTGAGGGTCTGCCTGGCGGTCATTTGCCTCCGGCCTCGCTTCCCCGTGTGTTCCTTGGAGCCGCGACGCGCTCCCTCCGAAGAACAGGCCGTCAAAGCATTTGTGCCGATCACCGCCTCCAGCCCGAGTCTGGGGCCAAAGTTCATCAGCGAGGAAAAGGGGCAGCGCCGCAGCACAGCTGGCTGCGAGGCGTTGCCTAGTAACCGGGATCTCCCCAGCACTGGGGAAGCCGTTGTCGACCTAGCCCCGCCCAGCAGGACGTCAGCTCCATCCACCGGGTAGCAAGGTCACACTCCATTCAGGAAGGAGCTGCTCCGCTTCCCCACGCAGCACCATCAAGGATTTCACCGGCTCTGGCCCGGAGATCGGAGGAGCCTCGATCCTGTGTCTCCTGTTTCTCCTGGGTGGCCCACAGCTTCCATCCGCTGCCCGGGTGCCGTCCGAGGCACGGGCTGGCGTGTGAGGGAGCAACACAGAAGGGCGGAGCAGCCCCGCAGGTGGTGGCGGTGCACGCTCCCAGCTGGGGCTTCCACAGACACCGAACAGCCCGGAGCTGCACAGGGACAAAGAACGACCGCCAGGTAACTTTACCAAAAGTAATCCGTGGCAACTGGGGCACCTTTATGTTGATATAAAAGACACGGGCCTTCACTAAAGGAATCGGTGGCAACTGGGGCACCTTTATTTTTGACCTAAAAGACATGTGCTTTTACTAAAGGAATCAGTGGCAAATGGGGCAACTGGGGCACCCTTATTTCTGATACAAAGGACACATGCTTTTACTAAGGTGATTAATGGAGCCTGCTGCATTTTTGAAACACGATATGTAAAACCTGTGACTAATTGATACTACTGCATTTTCTGAATAATACAAAGCTATATTTTTTTTTATTAAAAGTATTTTTATTGGTTTCTGAGATAAAACAGGACAATAAAACCAAACCTTGGCAGGTGACACCAATGCATCGTATAGGCCGAGAGTTACAGAAAGATAGAGTATCATATACAGTTTGTGAACTAGGACTCGGCGAGCCCATAAAGTTCTCAGCATGACCCTCCCAGGTCTCCTATGGACACGGCATACGTCAAAATTCAACAGGTTCTCGTGGAAGGTCATAAAAGTCCTTGGTGTTCATCCCGCCCCTCCCCCCCATAACTCACAGAAATAAACACAGATAAACAAACTATGGTGTCAGTCAAAGAAAATTCAAGTTTGGTTGCGGGTGAAGGCAGGATTATTGAGAGAGGGGGTCCCCAAGCCCCCGGGCACCCCCCCACCAAATCAGGGGAGCCAACGGAAGTTCTAGATATGAAAGAGATGGAGATCTCTCAGTCGTGGCCCACATGCAAACAAAGGCAGACCCTCTGACAGATATTCAACCAGGGGAGCCCAAACATAGTCGAACCCCTTCCTTGAGTCTTCCACAATATCTGCCATTCTTTCCATCACCAGTGCGCGCCATAAGCTGACCTGCCATTGGGTAAGGGAGGGGGCCTCCACCTTCTTCCATGCAGCTGCCACAGCCATCTTGGCTGCCCCTAGGCACAGCCACATCACGGAGCGATCCCCCTGCGTTTGGCGCTTCAGGTTGGGATCCCTGATCCCCAGGAGAGTGTGTTCCAGCGTGTCCGGGATTGGGTAGCCCAGAATCAGTTTGATTTGGGAAAGAACCTCCTTCCAAAATGGCTTGATGCGTGGACAGTCCCACCAGATATGCTTGAAATCCCCCAGTAGCCTGCAGCCCCTCCAGCACCTATCTGAGGAATTAGGAAAGATAGTGTGTAGCTTCTGAGGGTGGAGGTACCATTTGTACATAATTTTGTAGCGGGCCTCCCTTAAAAACATGGTCCGATTGTACTTGGAGATGTCTCTATAGAGGTAAGTCCATTGTTTCCTCTCCAATGGGGTGGTTAAGACTAGTCGCAGAACCTTTGGTGTCTAGGGGAGGGGTGGGACCCCAAAGCCCTTATGAGTGAGTAAAGGAAAGAGATGATCCCCTTCGTGGAGGCCCCTGATTCCGCAAATTTTTCTATTGGGAGTAAATCCCTAGTGGCGGCCTGCCGAATCTGCGGTTGCAGGACCCAATGCTTAAGTTGCATATAATTATATACCTCAGAGGGCTGGAGATTAAAGGCTCGGACACATTCCGCAAATGACAGCAGCTTGCCCCGCTCAAACATATGAGAGAGCATGAGACAGCCACCCTCTCGCCACTCTTCGAATGACCCCTCCTGAAGCGCCGGAGGAAACTTGGGGTTGAAGTGGATGGCAGTGTAGGGGGAAGGGAAGGTGGTAAGGGGTGTGGATCTAGCTAGCTCATCCCAAACCCTTAAGGTGGTAGCCGTAAGAGTAATGATATAGGCATTGCGTGGTCGATTGTGTTTCTGTTTCCACAGGAGGTCCCAAATTGTCCTGCCCACTATTTGTCGGTCCATGTGGAGCCAAAGTTTTTCCGATTCACGGAGGGACCACTCCGTGATCACTCTAAGTTGGGATGCTCTGTAGTATCCCACGAAATCAGGCAGGGCCAAACCTCCCTCCTCTCTTGACTTGGTTAACACACCGTAAGAAAGTCACGCTCTCTGCCCCTGCCAAATAAACTTAGTAATCATTGTTTTCAGCTCAGCAAAAAGAGCCCTGTCCACTGGAATAGGTAGGCCTTGAAAAAGATACAGCAGGCGTGGGAGAACGTTCATTTTGATGGCGTTGACTCGCCCTATCCAGGAGAGATAGGCTGTCCTCCATCTGGACAGGTCATCTTTAAGCTGGCGCAACAAGGGAGGGTAATTAGCTCCGTAGAGATGTTCTAGCTTGGGGGTGAGTTTGATGCAGAGGTATGTGATGTCTTTGTGTGTGCTTTGGAAAGGGGACGTTTCTTCAATAGCCCGCATGGTCTCCTTAGACACGGTTAGGTTAAGGAGAAAGGATTTCGAGAGGTTCGCCTTAAAACCCGAGGCCTGTTCATATGAGGCGAGTTCAGATTGAATGGCTGGGAGAGAGGATTGCGGCCTCGTAATGGGAAGCAGCACATCATCTGCGAAGAGCGAAATCTTGTGCTCGTCCGTGCCAAACGGGACCCCCCTATATCTGGATTGGCCTGAATGCGTTCCGCGAGAGGTTCGATGCTGAGTGCAAGCAGTAGGGGGGATAGTGGGCACCCCTGCCTGGTTCCCCGGGAAAGTTTAAAAGGTTCTGAGGCCACCCCATTCACCAAGACTCGGGAGCTCGGAGCAAAATAATTCGCCCGTATCATTCCAATGAAGGTCTCCTTAAAACCGAACCGCTGTAGAGTGCGGGTCAGAAAGTCCCAATCAACCCGATCAAAGGCCTTCTCCGCGTCTAGCGAGAGAAGGGCAGCTGGAATGTCTTTCCTCTGTACCTTCTCGATAATGTGAACCACCCTCCGGAGGTTGTCATGCGTTTGCCTCCCCTTAATGAAACCCGCCTGATCTGGCTGCACGAGCAGTGGCATAACATGCTCCAGGCGCGAAGCCAATATTTTAGAGTATAATTTGGCGTCCAGATTGAGGAGCGCTATCGGCCTATAAGAGGCGCTGCTAGTGGGATGTTTCCCCGGCTTGGGGATAACTGAGATCAGTGCCTCCCCCATGGAAGGAGTCACCTTTTGCGTGCGAGCTATATCGTTGAAGAGTAACACTAGGCGGGGGACTGATTTTGGTGCAAAAGTACGATAGAAGTGGGCATTGAGACCATCAGGGCCAGGCGCCTTTTGAAGCTTAAGAGAGTCTATCGCCTTTTGGATCTCTTCAGCGGAAATGGGACTACTTAAGTCTTCGTTCGTGGGAGCCGGAACCTGGGGCAGAACTAAAGACTCCAGGTAATGATCCTGTACTTCCGCGTCCAACGGATCTGCGGTATACAGGGAGCAATAGAATTCCCCAAAAGCTCTTGCTTTCCCTGTTTCACTGTGGTGGGAAATCCCCTTTCCATCTACTATGTGCTTCATATATTCCTTTTCCTGTCTCACTCGCAGTTGGCGCGCCAATAGGGTTCCCACCTTGTTTCCCCCCTCGTAGCTGCGGGCCTGCAAAAGCAGAAGGGTCTTTTCCGCCCCATTAGTGTAAATGGCCTGCAACTTCCCCTTAACCTGCGTAACCTTACGCAGGGATTGGATCGAGGGGTTGGACTTATACTCATTTTCGGCCTTACAGAGCTCCCCCTCGAGAAGAAGATGTTCCCCCATGCGCTGTTTCCTGAGTGAAGCGTCTAGCTCGATGCACTTCCCCCAGATTACTGCCTTAAAGGCATCCCAATTGTTAGCCAGTGAGGTTTGTGCCAGATCATTAAGGTCAAAGTATTCGGTGATTGCCTTTCTCAGCTCATCCCTAAGAAGCTGGTCTCTGAAGAGGAAGTTGGGGAAATACCACCTGACAAGCTTAGAGCGCAGGGCGGCCCACTCAAGGACCAGTTCTAGAGGGGTGTGATCAGAGAGGCAAATCGGGTGTAACTGGGACCCCGACAATGTATGGAGAAGGGACTGACTGATGAATGTATGATCGATCCTGGAGTATGTCCTATGTGAATGTAAGAAGAAGGAATAGTCCCGGGTCGTGGGATGAGCAACCCTCCAAGCATCCAAGAGCCCCAACCCCTGCAATGCTGCCTTAAGTGATTTGCTAAACACCCCCCGTCGCTCTATGGGAGTGTGTAGTGTCAAGGACAGGGTCCCATATCAGGTTGAAGTCACCCAGCAATAAAATGTCGCCCCTAGCAAATCCCTCCAGCGAGGCTAGGAAAGAGCTCAGAAAATCAAGTTGCCCTGCGTTAGGTGCGTAGATCGTGGCAATAGTACACAATCTTCCCCGTAGTTCACCCTCCTTATCTGTTTTAGTATCGTGGGGGAGAAATGGGACTGAAGAGTGAAAAAGAAGAGCCACCCCATTGTGTTTAGTGTGTGCCGAGGAGCGAAAGATCTGCGGATAGGCCCTGTGTTTCAGCCGTTGTTCCTCTTTGTGAAGGAGGTGTGTCTCTTGCAGGGCAGCTATTTTAATCTGATGGTCATTTAAACATTTCCAGATCTGCTGTCTCTTGTTAGGGGAGTTAAGACCCTTCACGTTCCACGTTAAACAATTAACCCCCATCAATCATCGTGGGACGCACCGGCATGCCTCTCCAACTGCACCCCTGGGATCTTATTCTCTGCCCCTCTCCCTTCTCCCCCCTACCCCACCAAAGCAATGCAAAACAATCACAAAAAAGTACCGTGACACCAAAACAAATTGAATATTAACAGATACAAACCATAACTTTGAGCTCTGGGGTTCTCATTCACAGAGGAGAAACTCATTTCGAGCGATAGCCGGGGCGGACCAAATTCCGCCTCCGCGGCCCATGAAACAGCTACTAAGGCACACTTGTAACATTAGCTAACAAAATCTTTAAGAGACAATTATGACATAAAACTTCCATCCTTCCCCCCCCTCAGCCTCATCATGAGAGTCGGAGTGGCTGATGTCTGTTTTGTATACGCCCAAGGCCCCTGCCACAGCCTGTCACCCTCAAAACTATCTGGAACACTCGGGTGAGACAAACAAATCCTTGTGCATGAACTAAGTCGAGGACTACATCAGCCAGTCGTGTTCTTGCCCGCTCTCCGCTGCTGCAACCAGGGGCCCCCTCCTTGCTTCCTCGATCTTGCCTCAGTTTCCGCAATCCTTGTTTCCACCACCTGCGTCAGGGCGGGCACCTCGATCCCCAAAATAGCCGCCGATTCCTCCAGTTCCGTGCAATGATAGTTCTTGTTGTCGAGTGAAAAAGCTAAGCCAAAGGGGTAGGTCCATCTGTATTTCACCTTGCGGTCTCTTAAGGCTGCCGTGACCGGTCGGAACTGTTGGCGCCGCACCAGTGTGGCTTGAGCTACATCTTGAAACAACGAACACGTTGCATTCTGGAATGACACTTTGTCGAGGGCTCGCGCCTTCTGGAGGACCAACTCCTTGGTCTTTAAAGAGCTGAATTTTGCAAGCACGTCCCTGGGTTTCCTAGAGTCTCCTGGGGCTCGAGGCCCCACCCTGTGAACTCTTTCCAGACGAACCTCCGGCTCAGAATCTCCCAGCACCGTTGAGAAAAGCCCCACCATAAAGGCCTCCAGATCTGGGCCTTCACATCCTTCCTCCAGACCCCTCACACGAATGTTATCCCGGTGGGATCGATTTTCAAGTTCTTCGCATCGGAGCACTGTGGGTTTCAGGTGAGCACGTAGGTCACCAGATTGTGTCTCCAAGGGCCGTACGCGGTCTTCCAGCTCCTGGTATTTTGCCTCGAGGTCTAGAGCGCAGGCCCCAATCGAGTCGACATCCGTCTGCAGGGCTACCAGCTGGCCCCCCATTTCGGCCATAAACGCATCAAAAGAAGCCCCCATGTCAGCCTTGATATCGTCTCTCAGCTCCTGTTTGAATTCCCGCAGAGAGGCCATCAGGTCTTCTCGTGTGAGAGCCATATTTCCGTCTGACCGAACTGCCTCCTCACTGGCTGCCCCCTTGCTGGCATGGGAAAAGAAGCTGGAGACCTTTGTGGGCTGCGCCTTTTTGGGTGGCATAGGGACCCGTGACCACCGTCTGTTCAGGGCCTCCCCGCAGCAATAAAGAACGGGAGGTACCTGGAATCCGCACCTGCACCTCGATTCTACCCCTCTGATTTGCTTGAGGGACCTCCCTGAATCGGGTAGCAGATGCTCAGTGGCGCTATAATAAGGTGTCGCTGGGTTTGGAGACCTTATTACTGGAAAGACAGGTGCTCAGTTTGGGTGTTCTGTAGCCACTTGCAGCTTGCTGCTGGGGACCTCTCCATGGGATGGCAGACAGACGTCTAGCATGTGCCTTACCGAGGGCAGGTCCCACATGTCCTGGGGTCCGCTGCCCATCGCCAATCAGCACGGTCTTGCTCTCATGTGTGGTGAGTTCCCTCGCGGTCAGTCCCCTTTCTCAGCACGGCCGCCTCTCAGCAACTAGAGATCTCTACTCCAAGGCTGTGCCTCATCCCAAGGCCTCACGGGGGCGCCCTAGACCGGCACCACAGTTCAACTCTGTCCATTTGCCTGGGTGCCCACTCCCCACGGGGGCACCCAGGAACCAAATCCGCAGATTGGGGTGATGGCTGGTCCCGGGCCCCCCAGGTGCATTGCTAGAGCACGTGAGCCGGGCCCCCCACAATGAGCAAAAGCCTCTAGCCGGGCGCCCCCTCACGAGGCTGCATGCAGGAGCCTGACCGCTGCCTTTTTAAGGTCAGGCATCACTTGATCGGGATAGTTTCAGCTGACTCCACTGCCGTAGGGGCGCCCCCCGCTCCTCCCCACACCTGGAGTGCAAAGCGAGCCAGTTGGGTGATGGCCTCTGCTCCGCAGGGGTCTCTCCAACGCCTCCAGGGTCCCAGCATCGGCAGCGCGACTCTTCCCTCGAGTGCCAGTGCAGCAGGGCGCTGACTCCCGCATACAGCTCCGACTCATGGGGCCGATCGAGAGGGGTCCCAAGAGCCCCCCGGCATCTACAGGCAAGCGGGATCCGCGCAGTCCCTAGGTGCTCTCAGGGCCGCATCTCACATCTCGGCGGGCCAGCGCGGTAGTAGCCACCATTTTGTCTCGCGCCTGGTGGATCCCGCGGCAGAGATGCTAGTACGCCGCCTGCTTTGCCAGAGCTCCGAACACCGCCGTCAGTGAACCCCCGCACATCTGGGCGCCCAAGTGGATCGGGCAACCCGGTTTCGCTGAAGTAAGTGCCTCTAAGATCATGAATATGGCTGGGCCTGGAGCGGAGCCAATCGGAATTACGTCCGGTCGGCCATGATGGTTGGCCACGCCACCCAAGCTATATTTCTTTACATACCTTAGTGTGGAGTTTCCTTTGTGGTGTGTCTAGTGTGACATTGGTGCGTGAGTGAGTGTGTGGTGCGCAAACGCTTTACACATTGCCTCTGGGATAAGCCTGACTGCTCTGCCAAGCTACCAAGGGGGTGTGCAGGGGTTATCTTCAGTGTGTAACTCCCTTGCCCTGACTAGAGTGGTGGTTTCTGCCAGGCTTAGGCGCATGCCCTAGTCAACCAGAAATCCCATTTCTAACACCGCCACACATCCACAACACAACTTAAAGAGAGGCAATATAATCTAAACATAAGCATGTAGCAGCGGACCCCATGTTCCAAATTCCACCTTAAATAGGGCTGTGGGCCCGAAACACTTACTGTCCTTGTTACTTCCTCCAGCCTTTTTAGTCTCCCACAGTGGTGACTATCCTGTTCAATAGATCTAAATTTCATGTAGGATATTAGGTAGCTTCTAAGGCTAGAGCTTATATCTTGCAGGTCTACCAATTTCAGGCTAAAGTGCTCAAGTACTTGAATAGGTTTGACATCAAAGACTAGTCTCCCCTTATTGAAGTGAAACGTTCAATACTTATAAGTTTCCTCAAAGAGTTCTCTTCTGAATGCATAAGATGATAGCCCCAGCATAATAAAGATGCCAGCCCCCTTACAAATGCCCCATTTCAATATATATGGCCTGATTATGATGGTAGGTGGACCGCCACCAACAGGTCGTCGGTGGCGTACGACCGCCGGCAGCCCCTCGGTCCAGCCACCAATTACAATACTGGCAGTCGGACCCACATCGGTCGGGGGGAAGACTGCTGCCTCAGCCAGGATCAGTAGTTCCGAATGGCGGTGGTGCCGGGCCAGGTACCACCAGTGGGATCTTGATATCCCTTTATGCTAGCCTTTTCATGGCGGGAAGACAGCCAGGAAAAAGGCTGTTGGAAACTGAATTTTGGGGCATCAAACAGGCCCCCTGTTTATTGTGGGCTACTGTAAAGCGGCCCTCGGGCACATGTAGTGGCCCCATGCGCCTAAATGCACTGTGTGCCATGCACCACACGGTGCCTGCCACAGGGTCCATAAATGTGCAGGAAGTGCTCGTTTTCACAGCGGCTTGTGCTGCGGCCCTGCCGTCCCAGCGGCATGCATTTGGCAGGGAGTTCCGCCGGCACCACCGCCCATTGAATTATTCATTTTAGAAGCGTAGAGCACGCCAGAGGGGTTTTTGGTAGCTAAAAACTGGGGACCTCATTTCAATAACCCCTGACAGTGAGGAACAGGCGGGGAGAACCACTAGTTGGTTCTGACGCAGGTTCCCGCCCGATATTTCCGGGAGATTTTTGGGAAATCCCAACTTTTCCATGAGAACTTATTAGAAGTGCTGATTGGATATTTGTGTTCAGCCCTGGCCTGGTTGTGCGATGTGTTTTTTCCTTGCACCCATGTCCTGACGAGGGCCGAATGAATGGGCCGAAACAAGTCGACCGCATTGAATAGAGGAGTCCAATGGAATATTAGCATCTTTTAAGAAATTCCATACACACACCTTGGATTGATTCAGAGGGTGAACTGTTTACCTCATGTGTGTACTGGACTACCTCATAGGTGGATTGCTTATAAATATGTAGCAACCACTGGGCTCATAATATGGGTAGGAAGGAATGAATAACTAAATTTATAAATCTGTCTGTTCCTTTTTTTTTATGTTTGTGTAAATGGTCAAATTTTCCTTTATTTTGTTTGATGTATCTCATTTGCTGATAAGAAAAAGAGAACAATTAAAAGAATTGATAAATTGTTCTAATTGGAATTGGAGGTGGTTTGTGAAAAAATGTATGCAAGTTAATAGGAAGGGACTATGTACCAAAGAGTAGGATTTAATTTGTATGTGCCCTACTGAAAACTGTGCTGTATCGATTCCTCCGCATCACTTCCTTTGCTTTGGATACTTTTTGCTCAGATGTGGGAGGAGGATTAGGGCAAACCCCATTGCTGTTTAAATGCGGCCCTTTTCCTGCGCCACAGCACAAGCCGCTGTGAAGATGAGCACTTTGCGACCGCCAGCCTGGCAGACGCATCTTAATGCAGCGATCGGACCACCGGCTGCTTGACGGGTGGTCTCCTGACTGCTTCAATAGCGGGCGTCAGTCGGACTGCCCGCTGTCATAATCAGGCCCATAATGCCTCTGTTGGTGCCATGATGTTTAAATTATGAATTGATCGCAAACTTTTTCCTTCTACTTTGTTTATATAGTGCAGTGCTTAGTATTTATGGATTTCTCTCCTTATAATAGTGTAGGCGGAATATTCATCTTGTAGACAACAAGTACATAAAGCGCCTTCGGCCTGTAGCGCCATAAATTGCCGTAATTGTGTGTGCATGAGATAAAGCCTCATGTGTCAGGTGAATAATATGTTCTTTCTTGCTCAGATCGTCAGAAACTATTTTTCCTAGGTAAAGATAAGATTTAACTATTTCTATAAGCACGGTATCCAAGAGCCATCTGTAGTTCATCCTCCTGTGGCCTCCCTTCCTATGAAATTTCATTACTTTACTTTTATTTACATTAACTTTTAAGTAATGTCTATCTGCATAAGCTTCTAGACAATGAAGACGCTTCTACAAACATTTAGGGGTCAAGTCCAGTAATATATTATCATCTGCGTATAGGAGAGTCCCTATCGAGTAGGACCCAACCGTTGGGGAATCTCCTCCCATAAGGTCCATCTGCTGCGACAAATCAGCGGCAGATAATGAAAAAAAGAAGAGGCGCTAATAAACAGCCTTGTTTTAGGCCATTTTTGTTTCAGTCTTTGGCATGAGGCCACGGTTGGCCCCCAACATTACTTGACACCATGTGGCAGTATGCAGAACTTTTATCAGTTTTAATAGACCTTCTGGGATACCCAGATCCATGAGTTCTCTCCACAGGGTATGCCTGTCCACGTAGCCGAAGGCAGTAGAGAAATCAATAAAAATGCCACGTATACTGGCATTCCTGGTTCCTGGACATATTGTTCCACAATAAGGTGTAGCATGGATATATTATCTAGGGTGGAGTGGTTTGTCCTTCATTTCCTTCCACCCCTTCGTTGTATTTCACTGTCATCCTTTCAAAGCCTTATCCCTCCATTAGGAGAAAAATGTTTTTGGTTGGCGTGACCTGGCTTTTAGAATGTTGTCAACCAACAAACTTCCCAAAGTGATACTTTTAATAGCAGACACTGATAGATAGTTGGCCGAACTGTAGTGCAGTGTTGCTGTTGTACCTTCTGCAAAATAATTACTTAGGTGGCTAATCTAGTATCTAAAATGGGTGCATTATGTTTTCTTCTAGGTGCACAGACCTCCAGTGCCACTGCCAGTGCCAGCAGCCAATTAAGGTTGTCGGAGGAGGCTCAGGCAGTCGAGGGACAGGGAGCAGTCCCAGTTGTGGCAGGGACAAGTGGTAGGTCACCTTCCTTTCTCGTTGACAATAATGTATTTGTTAAGCGACGCAGATATCCCAGCCATCACCTCCCTGCCCACCGCATTTGGCCACCAAAAACTGCAGTGTGGTTTAATTCAAATATGTGTCTGCTTAAGTCAACAGAGTGGCATGACGAAGTTTGCAATACATACAAACAAAACACAAGGTATTTTTCCCAGTGCCCACTCAGTCACCTATTCGTACTTCACTACATCATTCTTTACTTCTGTCCCAGCCTACCAAAAAATGTTAATTTCATCTTGGCGTGTCACATTGTTTTGCACAAGTGGCTTATATTTTATGGCTTCCATGACAGATGTAAAGTGGGACTTAGGGCCATATGTATCAAAAAAGAGTTTTGCGATTCTCAAATTGCGATTTTTAGCGAATCGCAATTAGAGAATCGCAAAATGCAATGTATGTAGGATTTGCTAAAAATTTTGCGAATCCTACATATTCCTTATTTGCGAATCGCAAATTGAGATTCGCAAATAAGGAATACCTTCCCATTCATTCCTATGGGCTAGGAGGCCCATAGGAATGAATGGGAAGACATTCTTAATTTGCGATTACCAATTAGAGAATCGCAAATTGAGAATGCAATTTCAAGGTTGCAAGGGTGCCAAAAGGACACCCTGTTGCACCCCTGAAATATGCATGTGTGCACATTTTGCGCACATACATGCCCTAAGGGCATGTAGGTGCGACATATGGCACTATGCTTTTTTAATGAAGATCGCAAATTACCACCAACTTGAAGTTGGTGGTAATTTGCAATTCCTTAAGGCCAAATAGCAAATTTCTGGTGCTTCCAGAATTGCATTTAAGGAATCGCAATTTGCAATTCCTTAATTGCATTCGCAAAATAGAGAATCGCAAATTTTGCGATTATCTATTTTGCGTTGGCCTTTTGGGATGATACATCCCAAAATGCTTTTTCCCATTCGCAAATGGGCAGATTCTGAGAATCTGCCCGTTTGCAAACGGGAAAAAGGCTTGATACATATGGCCCTTAGTGTCTTATTTAGAGTTTGGCAGATGAGATACTCTGTGACAAATGTGCAAAATAAAGTATATCCTGTGAGCTATATTAAAGTGCGTTGTTTATTTTTATGCACTGTCTACTGTAATACGGTGGACGGTATATCCATTATGCGTCATGTGTGTGACAGAGTATCCCCTAAGTTTGGCGTAAATCTTAAATATTTTACCATATAACAATAATATAATGTAAATTAATAAATGTTACATTTAATGCTATATATAAATATATACTTATATAAACATACACGCATAAATATATGTATGTGTATGTTAATATATATACATATATATAACACTATTATTACATTATATATATATGTAAATTTATATTGTACATTACATTAAATTGGTTTTTTATTTATTGACTCCAATGAAAAGCATATATATGTATATATATAGATACATATATATGTATATATATGTATCTATATATATATATATATATAACTACATAAAATGTTAAATATGTAAACAAATCAGACAAATCAAATGGAAAATATAAATAAATTACCAAATCAATTAAATATAAAACAAGACATCCACTAAAAATATATATTTTACCCCTCTGAAGTGTTGCACTTCAGAGGGGTAACATTTACTGATCCCATTCCAGTCTGCGCAACAGTAGAGAAAGCTTGGAATTCGGAGGGGTAAAATGTATAATTCCCACTCCAGTCTTTGCAACAGTAAGGAAAGAGTTGGAATCCGGAGTGGTAACATTTACTATTCCCACTCCAGTGTGTGCAATAGTAAGGAAAGAGCTGGACTTCAGAGCGGTTACATTTATTACTCCCACTCCAGTCTGTGCAACAGTAGAGAAAACGTTGGACTTCGGGGGGTAACATTTGCTATTCCCACTCCAGTCTGTGCAACAGCAGGGACAGCATTGGACTTTGGAAAGGTAAAATGTACTGTTCCCACTCCAGGCTGTGCAACAGTAAGGAAAGCTTGGACTTTGGGGGGGTAACATTTTCTAATCCTGCTCCAGTCTGTGCTACAGTAGGGAAAGCTTGGACTTCTGAGCGGTTACATTTATTATTCCCACTCCAGTCTGTGCAACAGTAGGGAAAACGTTGGACTCCGGAATGGTAATATTTACTATACCCACTCCAGTCTGTGTTACAGTAGGGAGAGCTTTGGACTTCGAAGGGGTAACATTTGCTATTCCCACTCCAGTCTGTGCAACAGTAAGGAAAGCTTGGATTTTGGAGGGGTAACATTTACTATGCCCACTTCAGTCTGTTTAACAGTAGGGAAAGTGTTGGTCTTAGGAGAGGTCAAATTTACTGTTCCTGTTCCAGTCTGTGCAGCAGTAGGGAAAGGGTTGGACTTCAGAGGGGTAATATTTGCTACTCCCGCTCGTCTGTGCAACAGTAGGTAAAGCGATGGACTTCGGAGAGGTAAAATTTGCTATTCCCAGTCCAGTCTGTGCAACAGAAGGGAAAGTGTTGGACTTCTCAGGGGTAACAATTACTATTCCCATTGCAGTCTGTGCAACAGTGGGGAAAGTACTTCACTTCAAACATATAAAATATATGAAACATAACCCTATTAATTCATAACAAATATAAAACTATTAATATGAACTTTATTAATTAACCCCAAATATATATATATATATATATATATATAAAAATAAAGAACAATTGAACAATTAACATGATTAGTAAACAAATTAATAATTGATTATCAATAACAAAATTGTCATTTATTTATTACTTAATTAACTTACTACAATATACCTCCACAAACCTACCAGCCCACATTTAAAATACAACTAAAACAAATAAATGTAACACAATTAACATAATTAATAATCAATTAAATATTGACTAATAATTTAAAAATTAAATAATTAATAACTAACTTCCCACCCTTTTACCCCTGCAAACGGGACAGCCCGCACCTAATATATAACTTCTAAAATACAATTATGGCACAATTTACATATTTATTAATCAACTAAATAATTAATAATACATGAATGATTACATTTTAATTGTTAATTAATTGTTACTTAATTAACTTCCCTCCCTACAACTCTACATACCCAGGAGCCTGCACCTAATATATAACTTAACAAATATAGTTATTGCACAATTTACATAAGTATTAAATAATTAATAATAAAGTAATAATTCATTATACATTAATTATAATTTAATAACTTCTTACCCTACACCCCTACAAACCTAGCAAACTGCTACAACAATGTAAATTACTATTAGTGATTAAATAAAAACCTAAAATCACTTAAAGTTACAAACTATATTTCAAAATATTCTGAACAATTATACAAACAATAATAACAAAAATTATTATATGAACTAACACACATAAAGATAATTAAAAAACAATATTTTTACAACTATATCATTGAAAATATTAACAAAAACGATAATATTGAAAAAAATATTACTTACCTGAAAACTCGATATTCTTGGCAACAATATTTTTGTATCACAATATTTTTTTTCTGATATGTCTGCAACTCGATATTTCTAATCCGATATTTTGTCTAAATACCCATAGTGCACTAGTACTGCCTCGGGTTCTAACTACGACTGCACTATGATGATGATGTCCCTTTCATCCCTGGGTTTGGGTAGTAGGGTTGGCGTGGGCTATTGTCCAGAAGATCCGTAGCAGTGATTTGCTATCACTTTCACCACATCCGTCCCTCCAAGTGTGTGATCCATTTATGGTATAAATTAATAAGTCACATCCCAATAGATCACACAACCTGGGGGAATAGGGTTAGGGGTTTATTGAAAGGATGTGAAAGGGGAGTTGTGGAAAAGTAAGACAAAGAGAAACAACATTCATAAAGTTGATGAGCGGCATCTGTTGTGGAAGGAATGACACAGTACAGTTGCCAAATGCATTGCAAACACTCATTCAGTCCCAGCATCCCAGCTTTTCTTACTTTACCTAGGGATTAAAAAATACAAAATAGGGAGGACTCACACAGTTCTACAAAATGTTATTGTTAAGAAAAGTGATATTGTATATAAATGCGAAAATGGACAGTGCATCTGCATTCTTCTTCTCAGAATGTCCGTCTTGGGTGCAGAGCTGAACCGATCTGGTAAGCAGGAGTGTTATGTAGCTTTCGTGCAGAAGAAGAAGAGACATGTGGAATGCAAAAAAGTACATGTCAATATTGTTGAGTCAAGGAGAAGGTAAGCTTCATGGTGGATGAGGATCAAGAGGACAGAGTGTAGGCTGGTGCAGTCATGTGAGATTAACTCAATAGTTAGAACAATATTTTACCACCATTCCCAGTCAAGTAGCTGCATGTACCTGTGTGATTAATCTCACAAGTGTCAATTGAGTGTGTCCATCATGTGACATGTGTCCAGTGACAGTCCCAGCAGACCTCAACCACTTAATTAGAGTTTGGTTGACATTTTAGCTAGTACACTACTCAGCATTTTCCAAAACAATGTATCTCTCTCCAGTTCAGAGGAGTAGGTCTGTTTGATCCATGTTGCTTGTTTCCCATAGGCATTGTTCGTAAGCGTAACTTCCTTCTTCTGGCTGTTCAGGTAGTCCTGTGACCGCCCGCCTTCTAGTCCCCTCCTGTCCCGAATAAGATAGACCTATAGTTTTGATAAAGAAGAGCAAAAGAATTTGAGCATTTTGTGTAGTTTTGTTAATTAAACTGACTGGTCTCTGAAGATCCTGAAAAAAATAAGCCGTACAGAAAAGGACTGGAGTGGACCATGTAAATAATTATAGTGAAATGTGAAAGCAAGGCAAACATTTCAGCAGAATTATCCATTGGGCTCCAACATTAAAAATCAAGTTTCCAAATTAGTTACAACACCCTCCCAGCCACCACATGAATCATCAATCACTAAATATATTCCAAGTGTAGTGCACTACACATTTATCTATTGTATTTTCTCCTTTCTCACAGAAGCAACAAAAATTGGCAGTCTTGTATCATTAATGATCTTTACTGGCATGCAGCCCAGTTAGGGAAAGAAAAAAAAAAGAATAGGAATGGAATGCATTGTCTTCCTGTCCTTTTAAGTGAATGGGAGAGGCTTCTTTTGTGCACACTGTTCTACTCCATACATGTGAATGAATGGGGCTGCATAAGTAAGACACCAAATATATCAATGTTCTTCTATACCCCACCCACTTTTGTTTTGCAAAGCAGTATGATGATAATATATGAAAGTTCTTTTGTGGCCTGCTTAGTTGGGGAAATAAAGTTCATCGTGAATTTTAGGGGGTTCGCCCAGAAGTTCATCAGCTGACACACTTGAGTTTGACCATTCTTCCTCCTTCTGTGCTGTTTCAGGAACAGTGTAATCTTGTGTTAGGAAGTGTTTGTTTATTTTAATCATGGTCAATCTCTCCAGGTTTTGAGATGAGGGACTGGTCCTTCTGACTGTCACAACTGCACCGGTTGCACTGCACACATGCTCAGAAGACAAACTGGCAAGATACTTTATTTGCTAGACTGCTGAGCTCTTGCCATTGTCACATCTTCCCACACCAATAGACCAATGGATTTTGATCCAGGTAGATCTCTTTTAGGTCATACAGATAGTCTTAGATTATCCTCTGAATGGTCATTGGTGCTGCCACTTGCTTGCTTGACATCTGTTGACTATGCCACTGTACTTGCCTTAAGCCCTGCACTCTTGAAACCAAGCCATTGCAGAGGTTGGGTCAGATTCTTCAGTTGCTGGTGTTGCTGGTGATGATGGTGATGGCTGTGAAACAACAGCACTGCCCTCTCTGGAGAATTTCTGCCTGGGACTCTAACTTCCAGCTATTCTTCCAGGTCTCTCACTTGGTCTTGTATTGTGAAACATCACCTTCTTAAAAAGGAATGAAAGTGGGCAGTATTTTTTCATACTGTGGATCAAGTATTGTGGCACACATGTACTCTTTGGAGGACACAATCTCTCTTTGCAGCCTTGTATTAACAGCCAAGCGAAGGATTAAGCTCTGAACCAACTCATACGCTTCAGTCAGGATCTCACCTGGATTTCGGCAGGAGTGACTATACGTCGCAAAGCTATGTCCCAACTTTCCCAGAAGACAAGAGAGTCCAACAACAGTCAAAGCTGCTCCTGTTCAACAGGGGAGAGGGGATGGATAAAGCAACAAACACTGCGTGAGGTACTTCTGTTACTTGTCTCTGAAGTCAATGCCTAGAACATAAATAAATGATATTACAACATATTCTATTTGCCTATATAAACAAACCCTAAACACCTCCCGGTTCTACTGATGTCTACCTGATGATTCCTTTCTCCCGCCTCTGGTCCATAGTGAGTACTGAGTTAATTGTGGAACCTCTTATGAGTAGGAGTAGAGACTTCAGGAATTGATCAAGCACGCTTGGGAAATACAAATGGTATCTATTAGTATTTATCTTCAGTAACTTATTCATTCATAAAACAAACATTGATTTACAAACATACACCTATCTCCTAAACATGGGCCCTAGAATGGCTTGGATATGTGTCTAGAAAGATAAACAGAAGGTCATAGAGGCACACATGTCAATAACAAGAATGTAGGAAACCAGTACATTGAACACAATTGAAATGATAAGCCAGAATGTAAAATGGTTGCATTACATCATGCTGAGCAACCTGAGTAACATGATTTTGTATTCCAGGGTATAGAATGCTATAGTCCCCAGTTAGTCTATAAAATTGCTCTTGTAATTGCCTAAGCTAATGTTCTTTCTGTAGTTGTATCACTCACACAATGTTTTTTTGTATTTTGCAGGAATTCACCAAAATAACAGATGCCAAGAAACAAATCAGCATTCCTCACGATTCATAAATGACAAGATAAGTATAACACAAAACTTGTGTGCGCAGCGCATTACCCCATGAGTGGATTCTCACTCTCTTTTTCTTTTTCAGTCTTTCCTTTGCAGGTTTCGGGTAGGAATGCTCCTCAAGAGGAATCACTGCTGAGGACGCTGGGTAGATGCCAGGGACGTCGCGTGGATGCGCCTATTGTGAACTAAATACGGTAAGGGAACACTGCTAGAGATGTTGGAACAAACACGAGGACGCCAAGATGAAGGAGAGAGGAACGCCAAATCCAATTAGGTAAAAGTGGCAGGAAGTTGCGAACCGTCGAGAAATGGAACGGCAAGCCACTTCCTGTTGTGCTATATGCTACTTTATAGCCAACGTGCTCACCCATAACATGGCCACAGAATTCATGTGCTACATGCTAAGCAAGACATCATCCCAGGAGCCCGGCCGTGGGTAGGTCCCACGTAGGAATGCACCAAAAAGGTGGTCACCCGCTTCTACCATTGTTGTGGATGGTCCTGGATGTCCTGGCTGAAGTCCTAGTTCACCCCTCCAGAGGTTCGCTAGAAGTATAAACTACTCTGCATTCCATACATACCCCCCTCCTGGATCAACTTATATCCATTGAATAGGGACGGTATATTTTAGGATACCCCTATGACCGTCACCTACATTTAAGAGTAGATTAGGTTTTTTCTTCCCCGGTTCTGAAGAAACGCCGCACATCCACTAGGAGTTTTCAGGCATGATACATGTCAAACTTTTAACCACCAACACTCATCACCACACAAACTGAGCTACAGCAGGTCGAATTCCCCCTGCCAGCCAAGACTCTTGTAGTCTCATCTTTTAACCATAGCATAAGTGACCAGCTAATAAAGGTTCCTTGGGACACTCAGAGCTATTTTTAAACACACTTATTGCACCCACTCCACTCACCACCCCTTGCCCCTCCACCTCCACACATAGGGTCTCCTGGCTTTCAATACAGAAGACCTCCGGCAAAGAGCCCCCCTGCGGGGCCCGTTTGGCATTGCAGCACCGGCCCAACGAGGAGCTGCCCTATGATGAAGCATTATACCTCTCGGGGTGTGTGAGGGCCCTTGCTCCTTATTGGAGCTCACCCCCTTCTAGTCCTTCTCCTACCTGGTTCCCAACCCTTCCCCTCTCCTCCCCCCCACCCTCTCCCCTCCTCCTTAGGAACTGCATACCACTATTGATCTCTACCTGCCAAGCAAGCCCGACTGCTTCTTCGGTTACAACGGCAAACCTTTGCAACACCTTTTTCAACAGGTCCTGCAGCAGATGCAACAATGGGATTCCCTGGCTCATCGTCCTCCTTGCTGACTTTCAATGTGAAAACCTCAAAAGGAAGTAGCATTTGTGTCAGGCATTTGACGAGCCTCCATTTGTCCATCTTCATGGTCATGCTTTTCCCAGTTGCGTCCCCTCCTCTTTGAAAGACATAGTCGTTGATCGGTTTGTACTGCTCAAACAGACGTTGCAACATGCAGTAGGTAGAGTGCCGAGGAGTTGTCACTTCCTGTATGAGGGCTTTAACCAGTATACTCTATTAGCATGCTGAATGATCCTCAGCTGCATCTGGGCTTTAAAAGAATGACTGAAATGAGTTCAGATTCTTCTGCAGGTGGCCAGTACATTGCTATGTCTTCTTTCTTTTTAGAAAGTCCTGCACCATAAGGTTGATGCAATGCACCAAAGACAGGACCCTGAAATATCCATCTGACATGGCCTTGGCTATATTACTGCCATTGTCCTTGTCAACAAATATAAATCTGAGACTTCTGGGTCGAAGCCATCTAAACACCTTGCTGTTAAACTCTTCCAAGATGTGTTTAGCTGTATGGGATTTCTCCAAGGTGAACATCGCTGCTGTTGCATTCCACTGAATGCCCTTAAAATGTTCTTCAATGCTGAGACCTTCAGATAGCTTTTGCCTATACCCAACAAAAGAGATCTATGTGCAGTGATACAATTGTAGTCAGCTACTTGACAACTGGTCCAAATGTCTGTCGTCAGGGGAATAGTGTGAACAGCACTCTGCTGCATAGCTTGGCTAACCAATTGCAGCACATCATGATGGAGTGCTGGAACAGCAACTCCGGCAAAATAGGTCCGGGTGGGCACCTTCTATTTCGGGCAGATGGCTGCCACAATTTCTAAAAATCCCAATTTCACAAAAGAAAAGGGGAGGAAATCAAGTGCTAAACTTTTAGCCAGCTTCCCGTTATACACACGTGCCATTGGGTGGTTGCATTCATAGGGCATTTCCTGCCTAAGCATGCCCATAAAAGTAGCATGGATTTTTTCTTTTGTGGTGCCACTGACACAGGTGACTTCCGGAGAGAACCAGGAGGTGGTAGACTTAATGTGCGTCTTAGGGGAATCACTGTATGTGGTAGAGGTGTCCGAATCTGAGTCTTGTGCCATTTGGAGGTTGCTGATGCAGGTGATGCTGGCACACTACAGGTGACAGGGTTGCTTAGTGTAACACCATCATCCTCTTCTTTCTCATGACCACCACCTTCTTCTATCACTGTGCACTCAGCTACTTCCCCTCTGTCATCACCACCTCCTCCTAACTTTTTAAGGTGCTCCTCCCACCGGTTTGTGTGATGTTTTCTTAGATAGAACGCTTGGCCTCCAGTACCATAGTGTGAACCTTGTTTACCTCGACAAACACTAGTGTGGCAAATGGAGCATAGTTCAATGTTATACTGCTACTTCCTAATCATAAAGAAGTCTCAAACTGGGGAGTAGAACTTTTTTAATGTGTCACTGACAATGCCTGAAAAACTGGAGGTAGATATCTGTGTCGTTGCCTCTCTATAGGGTGTAATTCGACTGTGGTAGTGGTGGATGCAGGTCTCGATGGGGATTTTACAAATATGGAAGCTGCCGGTGGTGGTGTTGGAACCACATCCCTCTGAGCAGGTAGAATAAGAGGGGTCATCTTGGTCTCCTTTGAGCCACCCTCCATACTGACAGTCACTGCCTTCTTCTCATCATTGTCACTTTCCACAATTCTAAGGCTTTCAGGAATTTTCCTCTTCCTTTGTCTCTCGGGGTGGGACTCGGACAGGGTCCAATCCATGTCCAGAGCATCAGAAGGGGTGCCTGGAGAAGATGATGAGGTGCACTTTCTTTTTCTTGGTGGAAATTGTGAAGCCAATAATTGAAGAATGAAGAGCAACATTCTGCTCAGCAGGAAGCTGAACCTCTTGTTTTGCTTCTACTTCAGGAAGAACTGTAAATGGGTATGGGTATGGCTCCTCTTCTCCACTTTTCTGTGATGACTGGAAACTAGTTTGTGGCTGAGACAAATCCAGTTCAGACTCACTGCTCGTTGCCATGACTGCAGTGGCTGCTTTGCTGAGAGACATGGGCTTGGGCTTAGTCTTAGATTGGGGTGGTGCTTTTGATTATGCGGGAGTACTCCTACCAGCCTTTTGCTACCCAGAGGAGTGCATAGCAGTTACACAATGTTTCCAGAGAAAGGTAGAGGTGAGCATACCAGTGGTGACAATATCCTCTTCTTCTCCTCCTCACTGGCCACTTTCTTGGCAGGAACACCCTTCTTTGGGGCCATCTTTAAGTTCTTTCTTAGCTCTGGCAGTTGCTACTGAGCTGCACAAGCGGAAGCAGAGGAGAACTCAGCTGGTGTGCATCTGTCTGGCTGGTGAATAGTGTGAACAGCACTCTGCGTTTCTTGTGCATCTAAACGCAAACAAACAAGAAAACAATTCAGTGAAACATGGCATTTGCAGTTTGAATCTACAGAAAATATAATTTATTCAGGTGACATCACAAATAATTAACAATAGTTTATCCATTCCACACCATATTAACCTAATATTTCAATAACATATAGATTTAAAAGTGTACTTTATGTGCCTCTTAGGCCTATGAGACAGCAGTGGCAGGACTGGGATGCAGGGGAAAAATTGATTAATCCTTAAAGAAATTGTTGCTGGCATGCGTCTATGGCATATGGCAGGCGGCGGGTGCAGGGCAGGCCAGGGGAAAAGGGAATAATCCTTAAAATAATTAATGCTGTTGTGCGCCTATGGATGGTGGCAAGTGCAGGTCAGGGGAAAATTCAATTATCCTTAAAATAATTTTTATTGCTGCTGTGCGTCAATGGCGAGTGCATGGCACACCAGGTGAAAATGGAATAATCCTTAAGAACATTATTGCTGGTGTGCGCCTATGGCCAATGACAGTTGCAGGTGCAGGGCAGGCCAGGGGAAAAT
Source organism: Calotriton arnoldi (assembly GCA_963921515.1). Lineage (NCBI taxonomy): Eukaryota > Metazoa > Chordata > Amphibia > Caudata > Salamandridae > Calotriton > Calotriton arnoldi. The sequence continues at coordinate 288,325 of CAWUFW010012529.1, forward strand.
AGAATAATCCTTAAAAACATTATTGCTTGTGTGCGCATATGGCCTATGGCAGGCAGCGGGTGCAGGGCAGGCCAGGCCATGGAAAAATGTAATAATCCTTAAAAACATTATTGCTAGTGTGCGCCTATGGCAGGTGGCGGGTGCAGGCCAGGCCAGGTGAAAATGTATTGCTGGTTTGCGCCTATGACATATGGCAGGTAGCCGGTGCAGGGCAGGGCAGGCCATGTGACAATTAAAAAACCCATAAAAACCTTATTGCTGGTGGCGTGGTCAACCAAGATGGCTGAGTGGATGTGATCCACATGGGCTCCTCTGCAATGTTTTAGGCAAATCAGGGAAACTGATTATAAATAGAAGCAGATTGTCTCCCCACGAGATGAAGTGCCAGAGTGTGGGGGACCTGGAGCTCCAGTAGACCGGGCTGCACTGAAGAAAGTGCCTCGACCTCGCTGTCATGCCCAACTCTAACCTAAGAGCTGCAATGAAAAGGTAAGGAGTGTGGGGGCAATCCATTTCCTCAAGCCGACTGGTCACCAGGGGGAGTGGCAGCATGGGGCAGGCAGCTCGTAGTGCCCGTATCAAAATTGAGACCAGCCACGACAGTGGCTTTGAGAGCGCAGCCCTCCGGCTCATTGACCACCTGCTGTGGGCTGCTTTTCCTATTCACTGGTGCAGTAGGGGAGCCGGGATTGAGGATTATGCCCTGATATACAGGCGCTGTGGCCCGACTGCCTGACTTCAAAATGGCAGCTCCGCCATGAGCCGTACTGCGGTGCACCGCTGGACCGCACTACAGTAGGGGTTATGCTCTGGACTCCATACCTCCCCCATTGGGACTCTGCTCATCCATCCTGAATAAATGAAAGACAATGGCACCATTTATTACGGGGCATATTTGGTCTGCAAAGCGGCATCCTCTCTGCGAGACACCGACCACAGGGGGGCTGCTCCAGTTGTGACATCCGCTCGTCCATCCTGAATAAATGAAAGACATTGGCACCATTTTTTTTTTACAGGGAATCGTTGGTGTGCAAAGCGGTATCCTCTTTGCAAGGCATGACCACAGGGGAGCTGTTCCAGTTGTGACATCGCTGGCTGCAGGGGACACTCAGGGATAACGTCTACAGGCCCGTAGGGGGGTGGGTTACCCCTCTCCTCATCAGGCGTATCTTGAGTACATGGGCCTTGTGGGCAACAATCAAATTGCCTTGCACTCCTAGAGGAGCAACTGCCCCCCTCCCCGCACAATTACAATTGAGACCCTGGGTGCCACTATATGCATTGAACTCATGAGGGCTGTATAGTGGACTCACAACAGTTCTGCTTGATTTTACTTGTTCACCAACTTCAGTGGTGCTGGTACTCCATTCACTGCCCCATCTCTGATCACGCTTGTCGCCTTTATGCCTCTGAAAAAAGCCCAACTTAACAGAGTGTCCAGTTAATTTACTCCTGCAGAGGCGAGAGACGCCACTCCAGCTGTGAGTAAGAAAGACTCAATGGCTCTCACCAAAGAAGACCTCCTATCCTCACTGAGGGTATTTAAGAAGGAGCTCCATGCAGAACTGAAGGATGATTTGGCTTCCTCACTTGAGGCATTCAAATCAGAAATCAGGACGAAACTCACCTCCCTACTGCAAGATGTGGACTCAGTTGGCACTAGAACCTTGGATCTCGATAGTAAAGTTCAAGGTCTGGAAAAACGAGTCAGCGAGATGGAAACCTCAAACGACCTTCTCAACGTGCAGCTCCAGGCTCTCTTCTGAATTGAGAGGACCAAGATAACCGGTCTCGGAGAGACAATATTCGAATTTGCAACCGTGAGGAGGGAGTGAAAGGCCCAGACCTGGAAGCTTTTGAGATCTGCCTGTTCTTGGAAGTGCTGGGCGACGGGCAGATGAAGATTAAGGTTGACTGATTGCACCGGATGGGCCTGCAAAACCTCGGGGGAGGAAAACGCCCTCAGGATATCCTCGCACACTGCACTACTTCAAAGTCAAAGACTCAATCCTGCAGGCTGCAAGGAAGGTGGAGGAGATCTCCTTCTGGGGGGCCACATGCTCCCTCTTTTAGGACATAGCCCCAGCAATGCTGACTCGTCGCATGCAGTTTCGCCCTGTCACAGATAAATTGCATCTCAAGCGCATCAGTTATCAATGGACCTACCCTTTCGGCCTTACTTAGGGTATCAGTTTCGGAAACACAGCATCCGGAGGGAGGACTGGAGGGCCCCCCTGGAGACTCCTCTGTCAGCAGCGAGAAAGGACATTGGCTCTCACGATGACGCCCACGCACCCTGAGGAAACGTTAGTGTGGGGACATTATTGCCATTAGCCCATCTGCAAAAAGGTTTTGCTCATAACTTCAGAGACTAGAGGAACAGCAACCTGATTTCTACCTGTAGGCTATAAATGTGTGATTTTCTCTTTCCTTTTTAGGTACTGGATACCGCTTGAGAGATGTTTTACAAACTTCAGACCATTGGACCCTCTTCTTAGTAGTCACTTTCTATATCAATGTCAGTATGCCTTGAAAATGGTACGCATCTGTTGAAATGCATTTGCAGTTTTTGATCGATATGCCTGCATAGATGTTTTATGCTGATATGTCTGTCCATAGTTGGGGATTTTCAGTCCTAGCTAATAATGTTTTTTGGTTTAACATGTTTCAATCTCCATTACGTGGGGGAGTGCAAACACAGATAGCATGGGTGGGAGAGGAAGAGGATCACAGACGAATCCTAAGCTTAAGTGGGAGGTATGGAGGAGGGGGTGGCTACTCCGGGGGATAGAGGTCACACAGTCTTGAGGTTAATCATTAATACAATATCATGGTGATCACCACACTTAAATGGAATGTCAAGGGCCTTAATTCCCCGGCCAAATGCCACAAGCTCTGGAAATATTTGCTCGACTAAAGGTATGATGTGGTTGCATTACAGGAGACACATCCCAGGCGGGGTGAGGAACATAGACTTACGCTGCGATGTACGAATCATCGGTCCTTACTAAACACAATGGTGTAGCGCTGTTTTTCCACTCCTCATTAAAATTTTAACCAGAGGGTTGTAAAACAGATAAGGAGGGTGGGGTGGTACTGGTGAAGGATTGCCTGGCGGGCCAGGTTTGTACATTTGCGTCTATATATGCACCCAACGCTAAACAGGTCCCGTTTCTACACTAACTACTTTCCTTAATAAGAGGTTTTGCTGAAGGGGAAGTCTTCTTGATGGGAGATTTAAATTTAACCTTGGATTCCAGGATGGATAGCACCCACCCCCACAGGTCTTCCACTGGGAGTTATCCTAGAGGCTTGAAACAGGCCTTCCACTCGATGGGGCACATAGACACCTGCAAATACGACAGCAGGTTCTTGCATGGATCCCTCATTAGAGACAGGCTTTAGAAGGATGAGATGCGCAAAGCAATTAGGGAATTCTTCCAATTAAACAAACTTCGGGACACTAATCTATCTAATAATTGGGACACCTACAAATCTGTGGTGAGAGGTAAATGCATAACATTCTTATCTACCCTAAACAAACAGAGATCATGTGATAGACTCACCCTTGAGGCTGAACATCAGAGTGCAGAGCAATCCCATAAGGAGAAACCGTCTCTTGTCCTACAAAGAAAAGTGACAGCATTAAGGGGAAAACTCAACGCAATCTATACCAACAGAGCTGAATTTACTCTTGCCTGTCTTAAACACACAACCTATGAACAGGGCAACAAAGGGGGTTCTCTCCACGTGAGTCATCTTAGAATCCAAGTCGAACAAGAATAGGTAGGAAGCATTATTCAGGGGGATGGTTCTCTAGCGTTCTCTGACAATTAGAAGGCTAAGGTATTTGGATACTTCTATGAGCAGCTCTATAACGCTGACCCCATAGGCGAATCAGCAGGATTAGCTTATATAGAAGGGGTGGGGCTCCCTCAAGTGACAGCAGACCAAAACAATGCTCTAAGGGGTCCCATACGGGAAGAGGAGGTCCAGGCTGCGATCTCTGCTCTGAAACCCCATAAGTCACCTGGACCCAATGGTTTCACAGCCCAATTTTATAAGACTTTTACCTCCAAACTAACTCCCTGTCTAACGGCTCTATTTAATTACATGGCTGAGAATCAGACAGTTACCCCCTATATAGCTGAAGCATTAATAACCGTGATTCTAAAACATGGGAAGGACCCACACTCCTGTGGCTCTTGTAGGTCTGTCGCGCTTTTCAATTTGGATGCAAAACTGTATTCTAAGATCCTGGGCAATGGATTTCATGACATTCTGCCTGATCTGGTCCATCCGGACCAGTCAGGGTTCGTATAAGACTTTTACCTCCAAACTAACTCCTTGTCTAACGGCTCTATTTAATTACATGGCTGAGAATCAGACACTTACCCCCTATATAGCTGAAGCATTAATAAATGTGATTCTAAAACATGGGAAGGACCCACACTCCTGTGGCTCTTGTAGGTCTATCACGCTTCTCATTTTGGATGCAAAACTGTATTCTAAGATCCTGGGCAACGGATTACATGACATTCTGCCTGATCTGGTCCATCCGGACCAGTCAGGGTTCGTCAAAGGACGACAAATCATGACAATCTGCGGGTAGTCCACCTGGTCAAAAAAGCCACTAAAAAATGCATACTGGTGATCTTATTGGTGCTTGACGACGAGAAAGCTTTTAACCGGGTTGATTGGTCCCTTCTCTTCCATACCTTGCGACGATTCAGTCTCTCAGGCAACTTCATAGCCATGGTTCAAGCTAACAACATGCTGCAATCATGGGTTCTGGTTAATGGGGTGAGCTTGGACCCTTTTAACTTTGTCAGAGGGACAAGACAGGGGTGTCCTCTCTTCCCACTCTCGTTTGCTTTGAACATTGAAACTTCTGCAGCCAAATTACGCGCAACCTCTTCCATTCAAGAACTACCCTTTGGTTCTACAGACCACAAAATCTCCTTATTTGCGGACAACGTGTTGCTTTCCCGCACATCTCCTCAGACCTCACTGGAGGCTCTACAAACTGAACTCCAGATCTATGAAAGGATGGTGGGCTTCCGCATCAATTTGCACAAATCCTTTCTGCTCAATTTGACTCTACCTCTGCGCGACATGGTGGCCCTAGCGAGCTCTACACCTTTCACATGGGCTAAAAAAGACATCACTTATTTGGGCATCGAATCACCCCTAGAGTGGAGGACCTTTTTTAGGAGAACTATCCCCCACTCCTGCAACAACTGAAAGCCGACCTCAAACGACAGGCCCCACTGTGCATTTCATGGCTCTGTCATATTCATGAAATTAAAATGACTGTCTTACCTAAATTGTTATATCTTTTCCAAGGCCTTCGCACCCGCACTTCACCCTAGCCCCTTTGACCTATGGAAAGAGGGGGATTGCCTCCCCATTTCTGATTCTTGCATAGTGGGACCTTTCTAACTTTAGAGAAGTACCAGAGAGACTTTAATCTTCCAAATTCTGAATGCTATTGAGACACACAGCTGAAACATTGGCTACTCCACTCAGACATTAGAACTGAGGCCATCAGAAAACTCACCCCCATTGAACATTTTGCTAAAAGAGTGGGGGCTCAAAGGGATGCATCTCCTTTATTTACGCTCTACTTCTTTCTACCATCATCAACCTGCAACCAGGACACATGGCTTTTTGGGAGAAAACTCCCAGCAACACACTCCGAAAGAGAAATGGCGCAAGCTGAGGAAGAATATCCCCAAATGTGAGAATTCTATAAATATGAGAGGGGCATACTATAAACTTTTATACAATTGGTGCCTTTATCCTACCAAACAGGTTTCAATTCACAAATACGTCCGAGCTTTGTTGGAGGGGGTGTGGATTACTTAGGGATTTCCGTCATATATGGTGGAACTGCCCAACCATTCGCCCATTCTGGTCTGAAATTCAACCCCAATTTAAAGACATCTTGGGATACTCTTTTGGGTCTCCAGGATGTTTCACTCAAGCACCAAATGACCAGGGATCAGACAATCATGTGGCTGTGCCTTGGCACAGCTAAAATCACACAAAAGCGTGGAAGAAACAAAAGGCACCCTTGCTCTCACAGTGGCAGGCTATCACCATGGAGACGATGGTAGATATTTTATTGGACAACTATAAAAAACTTTGAATACATTTGGGGCCCCCTGGTGAACTATCTGTCAAGGGGACTTCCACTGTTTAAGTGCCCCATGCATACAAGAGCTCTCCATCTTTTTCAGTTCTAAAAAGGCCAGTCAGCACCTCTGTTCCTTGAGACTCTACCTCCCCTACCACATGATGCTCCATCCCAGAGTGATCATGCCACTCGTCATATCACACAACACCAGCAGCACTGACCTCAAGTACCTTTGTTTGTAGGGTTTGTGGTTGGGGTGGGAGTTTGTAGGGGGTATATTGGTTGTTTAGTGAACCATATTTTTCTTTTCCTTTTTTTTCTCTTTTTCTTTATAAACAGCAATGCTGTGCTATATTGTATGACTGTTTTGGGAGACACCCTCTTTTCGGCAAAACTTTTCCTGCTTTAGCTATCCAATTGTGTAACTTCGGTGCCTGTTTATGATCATCCTGTCGATATTTTGTTATACATGAAAAACAATAAGGAAAGTTTAAGAAAAAAAACATTATTGATGGTGTATGCCTTTTGCTTATGGCAGGCTGTGGGTGCATAACAGGGGAAAATGGAATAATCCTTAAAAAAATAATATCTGGTGTGCGCCTATGGCCTCCACCAGATGGTGGGTGCAGGCCAGGTCTGGGGGAAATGGAATAATCATCAAAAACACATTGTGGGTGTCTGCCTATGGCAGGTGGTGGGTGCAGGCTAGAGAAAAATGGGACAATCCTTAAAAAATTATTCCTGGTTGGTGCCTATGGCAGGCGGTGGGTACAGGCCAGAGGAAAATTGAATAATCCTTAAAAAAATGAGTGCTGGTGTGTGCCTGTGGCAGGCGGCGGGTGCAGGGCAGGCCAGGGCATAATGGAATAATCCTTAAATGATTGCTGTGTGCGCCTCTGGCCTAGGGCTGCCGGCAGTTGCCGGCCCAGGCAAAATGGAATAATCCTTAAACAAATTGTTGCTCTTGTGCGCCTGAGACCTTTGGCAGGCAGTGGCTATTGGGCAGGCCAGGGGAAAATGGAATAATCCTTAAAATAATTATTGTGGGTGTGTGCCTATGGCAGGCGGTGGGTACAGGGCAGGGGAAAATGGAATGATCCTTAAAAAAAGTATTGCTGGTGTGCGCCTATAGCCTATAGCAGGCGGTGGGTACAGACCAGGGGATAAATGGAATAATCCTTAAGAACATTTTTGCTGGTGTGAGCTTATGGAGGGCTGAGGACTCAGGGAAAAATCTAATAATTGAAAAAAATATTATTGCTGGTATCTCCCTAGGGACTATGAGAAATCCTTTGGAAGATGCAGGGGGAAATGGAAATGATGCATAAAAAACACTGTACACACATACTACAATCATCCTCAAGCACATTAAGCTCACATCAAAGAAAAAAGAAAAAATTCAGAAAAGACAAAAAAGCAGGTCTATCAATGTCCCTAGAAAATGGCTTTGAAAAGTGGAAGAAAAGGAACACATTGTTTACACAAAATGGCCGCACTGGCACATGGCCTCCAATAGCAAAGGCATGGACAACAAAGAAGACATGCAAACCAAAGGCATAAGCAAAGCACACTGGCTACATAATGGCCACTGGCCACATGGCCACCAAGGGCAAAGACATGGACAACAAAGAACACATGCAGGCATATGGCAAAAGCAAAGCACACTGACTACAAAATAGCCACCGGCCACATGGCCGGTTGAACACATGGACAAAGGCAGGGACAACAAAGAACACATGCAGTCGTATGGCAAAAGCAAAGCACACTGCATAAAGCAAAATGGCCTCCCTGCCACATAGGATGGAGAACAAAGACAAAATGGTGACCTATAGCAAACACACACACACACTGGCCACACAAAAAAATGGCCAGCAAAGAAAGGAGGCATGGTAAACAAAGAAGAAAACACTACCATTAATTCAGCAATGCCAACAACTAAAATAAATTATCTGTCAACTTTTACAATTCACCAACCACAAACATCTCAAGGCATCCAAAGTCACCTCACCAAAATACCTTTTAGAGAAACGTAAAATACCAAAAAACACATTTTGCATTTAATCCAAGGCTACCTCTAAATCAACAGTTGTTTTAAAGAAAAACATATACCACGTAAACAACAGTTATTTCATATCTATGTATCCAATAGCTGGCTGGTCGCGGGTTATGGCCGTGGCATGGGAAGACTAGGCCCCACAGTAAAATGAGCAAAATAATCATGCATATTTGCCACACAACACACAAGAAAATGGAAAAAATGTACTTTAAATGTTTTAAAACCAGGCCCCCAGCCATCCCAAACCTGTGCAACTTTTCCCCTTGGAAAAAACTAAAAACGTTAATGCAAAATAGGCCCCTACTGCAACTTCTGGCCACCCACAATCAAATTTAAAAATGGAAGAAAAAACATAAAAGGTTAAAAAAAATACTGGTGCATGCCCTCCATCAAACAACAAACTTTTCTTATCCAAAAGTTCTTTAACTTACTTGATTCCTCAAACAAATTCCTTCAAAATCCAATGGTATATACAGCAGGCACTGCAGTCAAAGAAGAGAGTGATCCTTTCCTCTCAAAAGGGATGGACAAAGCACTGGGATAAGCCTCCTGGACAGGAAGATGAAGCTGGAGCCTCTGTTACACTTCCTTCCGGTTAAAAAGAGTAAAATAAAAAAATGTGTTTCATGTTAAAAAAACGACATGAACCATCCATTCGGGTAGAATAGTAACTCAAAAATCCAATTTTGAGTTCATTTTACTGTTTCTGTATTAGAAAGTTTACTCGAGAAGCAGCCCTCTGAATGCGACTGCTTACAATCGTCTGAGTTAGAAAATTGCGCCGGGAGGCTTAGTAGTGACTGGAAATCGTACTAGGGGATGTGTGCTAACCAGCTCACCTGCTGGAACCTCACGGTGTTCCTGTTGTCATCGCATTGCTCAAACGGGAGCAAAATTTCACCATGCGGCGATTGGCAGAATTTTGGCCAAAACTCTGTGTTAAATAGTAACGTGGAGGAACTAAAATTCTGCCAATTGTGAGAGCGGAATTACATTTTCCACCCATCCCTACTTACAGGTGCACATCAAGGAGCCCTATGTCACCTGAAGCACTTTGTCATCAACTACCTGTGGCAGACCAGTTACGAATTTTGCTGACAACACACATTGGAAATGCACGGCACACAATGGATGAGGCAAAGTGGTAAGATTAAAAATGGTACAATTGTTATTATTATTGGTTTAATCAATTCACCTTTATAAAAGTGCTTAGAAACTTTATACTGCTCTTATTAATGAGCTTCAGCTCACTTCAACTCACTACACTATAAATGCCAAAACAATATAATACAGTCCCAGCATGGTGTTCCCAAGTGTATAAGGCCCCTCTTTTTCCACCAGACCTTGCAATCCAAATCTAATAAATGTGCAATAATAAACATTTGCGACTTTTTCAATGCTTAGTTTGTAAAAAAATAAATAAAAGGGCAGGGGTCCAAAGTTTTTTAGGAGCCCATTGGGGGTGAAGCCGATGCCCTAAGGTGTTGAATAGGAAGGCTGTCTAGTCTTCATTTCACATCATGCTTCTTTTTCTTCCACCCTACACTTCCTGTCCCTTTACTTCTCTCTTGCAGTTTCTGTATCATCCCTACGCTCTCCCTTTGTCAGTGCTTTTTGAACTTTTTAGGTCGAGCCTAGCAGCAGTGCGCATGCTCTGCTCGCTCTGCGAGACTGCTGTAGTAGAGTATGGGAGAGAAGCCGCGCCCACCCTCCTCCCATATTTTTCATTGGCTTGTGTCATTGTCTTTCGTAAATGCTGCCTTCGGATTTGTTAATAGGCTTGTTAGTCCCTCCTTAGTATGGCCTTGTCTTCCTTTGTACCCTGGTGATACCAAAGGGGATGATGGATGGAGCGTTTGAGCAAATCAAACACTCACCCCCATTCAACTGATCTGGGTTTAATCCATCATCATTCTTAAGCTCACTCCACCACCCCAGTTCAGACATGGCCAAATGCAAATCAGTCTGACCTTGTGCCTCATGGGAACAGTCCAGCCCGAACTGCCAAGCCATGTCTTCCCTGGACCGGAAACAAGCATCCTGGGACCGGTTTCGGGTTCATAACCCTCATCAGCCAAGCTATCTTGAATCCAGTGGCAAAGTGAGCAAGGGACCCACGTCTGGGCATACCCTGCCAACTTAGGGCGAACAAAGTGATACCAAAGGGGATGATGGACGGAGCGTTTGAGCAAATCAAACACTCACCCCCAGTCAACTGATCTGGGTTTAATCCATCATCATTCTTTAGCTCACTCCACCACCCCAGTTCAGACATGGCCATATGCAAATCAGTCTGACCCTGTGCCTCATGGGAACAGTCCAGCCCGAACTGCCAAGCCATGTCTTCCCTGGACCGGAAACAAGCATCCTGGGACCGGTTTCCTTTGTACCCTCCCATGGCGACTGGCCCCTTTACTTCGGTTGTTTCACGGGACCTGTTATTAACACTATTTACTTTATTGAGTTTCTCTTTCTGCAGGCCACACATGCGCTGCTTCAGCTGAAATCGCTTGTGTTTTTTTAAGCAGCACGTCCGCCCCCGTAACATGGGCGCTTGCTTTCAATCACTTTAACCCGGCATTATCTCGTGTCTGTTTCAACCCCCCCCCAAGTAAAATGGATTTAGAAATGATTAGCGAACTAAGTCATGTGAATTCAAGGTAGCACATAATCATGTGCTAATTGGCTGAAGCTGGCAACAGCACATCTATGTTACATGTCATCTGTGCTAAATCCAACTGACGTGTTGTTTTCAAAAGCCTGTTTTATTAAAAACAACACCACCACCACCAATACCACACCAATACCACCACCACCACCACCAACAGCACTACCACCAATACCACCACCACCACCACCAATACCACCACCCATACCACCACCAATACCACCACCAATGCCACCACCACCAATACCACCACCACCAATACCACCACCAATACCAAAACCACCACCAATACCTTCACCACCAATACCACCACCTCCACCACCACCAATACCACCACCACCACCACCACCAATACCAACACCGACACCAATACCACACCACTATTATCACCACCACCACCAATACCAGCACAATACCACCACCACCAATACCACCAGCGCCACCAATACCACCACCACAAAAACCACCACCAACACCACCAATACCACCACCACCACCACCAATACCACCACCAATACCATCAATACCACCACCACCAACACCACCAATACCATCAACACCACCAATACCACCACCACCACCAATACCACCACCACCAATAACACCACCACCAATACCACCACTAACACCACCACTGATACCACCACCACCACCACCAATATCACCACCACTACCACCACCAATACCACCACCAATACCACCACAATACCACCACCACCAATACCATCACCACCAATACCACTACCACCACCACTACCAGTACCACCACCACCACCAATACCACCACCACCAACACCACCATCAATGGCACCAATACCACCAGCCCCATCAATACCACCACCTCCACCAATACCACCACCACCACCAATACCACCACCACCAATACCAACACCACCAATACCACCACCACCAATACCACCACCACCACCAATACCACCACCACCAATCCAATACCACCACCACCAATACCACTGCCAATACCACTGCCAATACCAATACCACCACCAATACCACCACCAATACCACCACCACCACCACTAATACTACCACAACCAATACCACCACAACCACTAATACCACCACCACTAATACCACCACCACCAATACCACCTCCACCAATACCACCACCAATACCACCACCACCACCAATACCAACACCAATACCCACATCACCATCAATACCAATACCATCACCAATAACACCACCACCAACACCACCACCACCAATACCACCACCACCAATATCACCACCACCACTAATACTACCACCACCAATACCACCACCAATACCACCACCAATACCCCCATCACCACCAATACCACCACCACCACCAATACCACCACTAATACCACCACAACCAATACCACCACCAATACCACCACCACCAATATCACCACCACCAATACCACCACCACCAATACCACCACCAATACCACCACCACCACCAATACCACCACCCATACCACCACCACCAACAATACCACCACCAATGCCACCACCACCAATACCACCACCACCAATATCACCACCAATACCAAAACCACCACCAATACCACCACCACCAATACCACCACCTCCACCACCACCAATACCACCACCACCACCAATACCAACACCACCACCAATACCACACCACTATTATCACCACCACCACCAATACCACCACAATACCACCACCACCAATACCACCAGTGCCACCAATACCACCAATACCACCACCACAAAAACCACCACCACCACCACCAATACCACCACCACAAATACCACCAATACCACCACCACCAATACCACCACCACCAATACCAATTTCACCACCACCACCAATACCAATTTCACCACCACCACTAATACCACCACCACCAATACCACCACCACCACCAATACCACCAATATCACCACCACCACCAATACCACCACCACCAACACCACCAATCCCATCACCACCACCAATACCACCACCACCACCACCAATACCACCACCATCAATAACACCACCACCAATACCACCACTAATACCACCACCTCCAATACCACCACCACCACCAATATCACCACCACCACCACTACCAATACCACCACCAATACCACCACCACCAATACCACCACAATACCACCACCACCAATACCATCACCACTAATACCACTACCACCATCACCACCACCACCACCAGTACCACCACCAATACCACCACCACCAATACCACCACCACCAATACCACCACCAATAGCACCAATACCACCAGCCCCATCAATACCACCACCTCCACCAATACCACCACCACCACCACCACCAATACCACCACCACCAATACCACCACCACCAATACCACCAGCACCAATACCACCACCAATACCACCACCACCACCAATCCAATACCACCACCACCAATACCAAGACCACCGCCAATATCACTGCCAATACCAATACCACCACCAATACCACCACCACCAATACCACCACCACCACCAATACCACCACCACCACCACTAATACTAGTACCACCAATACCACCACCACCACCAATACCACCACCACCAATACCACCAATGCCACCACTACCAATACCACCACCAATACCACCACCAATACCACCACCACCAATACCACCACCAATACCCACATCACCACCAATACCACCACCAATACCACCACCAATAACACCACCACCAACACCACCAATACCACCACCACCAATACCACCACCAATACCACCACCAATACCACCACTAATACCACCACAACCAATACCACCACCACCAATACCACCACCAATACCCCCATCACCACCAATACCACCACCAATACCACCACCAATACCACCACTAATACCACCACAACCAATACCACCACCAATACCACCACCACCACCACCAATATCACCACCACCAATACCACCACCACCAATACCACCACCAATTCCACCACCACCACCAATACCACCACCAATACCCCCATCACCACCAATACCTCCACCACCACCAATACCACCACCAATACCACCACTAATACCACCACAAACAATACCACCACCACCACCAATATCACCACCACCAATACCACAACCTCCAATACCACCACCACCAATATCACCACCACCAATACCAGCACCACCACCAATGCCACCATCAATACCACCACCAATACATCCACCACCAATACCACCACCACCAGTACAATACCAATACCACCACCACCAATACCACCACCAATACCACCACCAACACCACCACTAATACCACCACCACCAATAACACCACCAATACCACCACCACCAAACCACTACCACCAATACCACCACCACCAATACAAATACCACCACCACCAATACCACCAATACCACCACCACCACCAATACCACCACCAATACCACCACTAATACCACCACCACCAATACCACCACCAATATCACCACCACCAATTCTACCACCACCAATACCACTACCACCACCAATACCACCACCACCAATACCACCAATGCCACCACCAATACCACCACCGCCAACGATACCACCGTCACCAATACCACCACCACCAATACCACCACCAATACCACCACAGCGACCAATACCACCACCAATATCACCACCACCAATACCACCACCACCAATACCACCTCCACCACCAATACCACCTCCACCACCAATACCACCACCACCAATACCACCACCACCATTACCACCAATACCACCACAACCAGTACCAATACCACCACCAAAACCACCACCACCACCAATACCACCACCAGTACCCCACCAACAACACCACCACTACCAATACCACCACCAATACCCTCACCACCACCAATACCACCACCACCACAAATACCACCACCACTAATACCACCACCAATACCATCACCACCAATACCACCCCCCCACCAATACCAGCACCACCAATACCACCACCAATACCCCACCACCAATATCACTACCACCAACACCATTACCACCAACACCACCAATACCACCACCACCAATACCAGTATCACCACCACCAATACCACCACCAATACAATACCACCGCCACCAATAGCAATACCACCACCACCAATACAAATACCAATACCGCCACCACCAATACCACCACCACCAATACCACCACCACCAATACCACCACCAACAGTACCAATACCAATGCCACCACCCCCACCAGTACCACCACGAACAATACCACCACCAATACCCCTCCACCAATATCACCACCACAAACAATACCACCACCACCACCAATATCACTACCACCAATACCACAACCTCCAATACCACCACCAATATCACCACCACCAATACCAGCACCACCACCAATACCACCATCAATACCACCACCAATACATCCATCACCAATACCACCACCACCAGTACAATACCAATACCACCACCACCAATACCACCACCAATACCACCACCAACACCACCACTAATACCACCACCACCAATAACACCACCAATACCACCACCACCAAACCACTACCACCAATACCACCACCACCAATACAAATACCACCACCACCACCAATACCACCAATACCACCACCACCACCAATACCACCACTAATACCACCACCACCAATACCACCACCAATATCACCACCACCAATTCTACCACCACCAATAACCACCAATACCACTACCACCACCAATACCACCACCACCAATACCACCAATGCCACCACCAATACCACCACCGCCACCGATACCACCGTCACCAATACCACCACCACCAATACCACCACCAATACCACCACAGCGACCAATACCACCACCAATATCACCACCACCAATACCACCACCACCACCAATACCACCTCCACCACCAATACCACCACCACCAATACCACCACCACCATTACCACCAATACCACCACAACCAGTACCAATACCACCACCAAAACCACCACCACCACCAATACCACCACCAGTACCCCACCAACAACACCACCACTACCAATACCACCACCAATACCCTCACCACCACCAATACCACCACCACCACAAATACCACCACCACTAATACCACCACCAATACCATCACCACCAATACCACCCCCCCACCAATACCAGCACCACCAATACCACCACCAATACCCCACCACCAATATCACTACCACCAACACCATTACCACCAATACCACCACCAATACCACCACCACCAATACCAGTATCACCACCACCAATACCACCACCAATACAATACCACCGCCACCAATAGCAATACCACCACCACCAATACAAATACCAATACCGCCACCACCAATACCACCACCACCACCAATACCACCACCAACAGTACCAATACCAATGCCACCACCCCCACCAATACCACCACGACCAATACCACCACCAATATCACCACCACAACCACCAATACCACCACCACCACCAATACCACCACCAATACCACCACCACCAATACCACCACCACCAGTACCAATACCACCACCAATACCACCACCCCCACCAATACCACCACCACCAATACCACCACCAATACCCCACCACCAATATCACCACCACCACCACCAATACCACCACCAACAATACCAGTACCACCACCACCAATACCAATACCACCACCAATACCAGTACCGCCACCACTAATACCACCACCACCAATACCAGTACCACCACCAATACCAGTACCACCACCACCAATACTACCACCTCAGTGCCTCTCACTCACTAGTAATAGCAGGGGCACTGTACGAGGCTGGAGCTGCAGCGGAGACCACCCCACCCTCCCTCCATGCCTGCCATATAGCACAGCCCGCCCTGCACCAGGAGATGAAGCCAGGGCCCTACTACAGCTGTAGTGTTTTTTATTAGGCGAAAGATAGCAATGACATTACGCAATGCCACACTGCACACTCAAATCACGGAGAGGGCAGGAAAAATCCCCCCTCCCGCTCTTCCTCCTGAGCCGTGACAGTGTAATTACAGAGTAAAAGGTGTTGGAGCACTTTGTTAGTGTTAATAGCTCAGATCATATGTAACTCTCACTTCACACTTTGTGTCTGTGTAATTTACAACACTTACACATCTTCTTCACTGCACTATTTATCACTACTTTGAAGATGTCGCAGGCTGGTCTCTTCCTCTGACATTTACAATCTAACAAGCGGTTGAGAAGGCCCTTTATTGAAATGCAATAGGTCTCGCATCTGTGAGAGTTTAAGCTATTAGTATTGTAAATGACAATGCCTTTTATTTATGTTTTAAAACATAAAACATAAATAGAAGGCATTGTCATTTACAATGCCAATAGCTCAAACTTGCGTGAATGCGAGACCTAATCTATTGCAAATGCTTGTTTCCCTCTTTGTGTCTTCATTTTCTAGCTGTCTCTCTCTTGCTCTGAACAAAAGTCTAATGATGAAAAATAACTCAAGGTCCACAAACATGAGTGCCAGTGCCCACCACTGGTAACCACTAACTCAAATTAAGCACTGAACTTTTCTATTTATCATTATTTTCAGTCACTTATGGAGTTTGCGTTGTACATCAGAACTGCGATTGGCACATGTTTTAAGGATTCCCTAATCTGTGTTTGTTTATGGTGCGAATTCCCCTAGGGCTATTCTGTTTTTCATGACACCCCGGTCTATGCTCTGTGATCCCACTTTATCCCTTTTTATTTTTCTGGACCACCCATGGCATTTATAAAGGACAAAATCTAAGCATTCTGTGATGTCTAAGTATTTGCATCTTCCTGGTCTGGAAATTTTTATGAAGGACATTAGCTTGTTCCTTATACTCCACCCTTGCTTTCTGGTGGCACTGCTTGATTATTAATTCTTGAATGGCACTTTTAGTTGAGTGCAATATGCTGCTTATTTGCCTTATTTTCATCTTTTCTTCTATTACGTTTGTAGTTATTAAATCTTCCCTATGTCTCATCCTCATTTTGAGGTGTCGTGTCCATGTATCTTGTAACGCAGCTGAGCAGCTTACAATATCGTTCTTAGTTAGGAGATATTACCTACTCCTGCCTCATATTTATTCTGTGTTTTTAGATAAACACTGGTTTCTAGTTTTAATTTTTTGCTGTTGGAAGTTATATGGGGATAAATTATTCCTCTGTAACTTATTTTCTTTTATCCCCTCAAATATATGTTCATTTCAGGCCCTCCTCATGTAGCTTTTTCAGATGGCACAGCCTCCTTTATAATTTGGCCTGGGCGGAGTTGGCTGAGTTTCACTCTGCAATACTCCGCAAAGGGATGGAAAAACTCCGCTTAGCTACGCAGAGTTCCGCCAGCGGTGGAGTCTGTTAAGTTGCACTGCTCGCACTGATTTTTAGCGCCGGGAGTTTGTCCTGCACTGTAAAATCAGCGCGAATGGCACGACGTGTCACACCAGAGGGCGCTGCTGCTCGAGTAGACATTCTACTCGAGTGGCAGCCTCCTCAACGTGAGCTGCAGATTTCTCAACGCGAGTAGTCGCGACCTTCCACAACCGCCCGCATTGAGAAATCTCACCGGGAGGAGGTCTAGCGCACACAATGTTTTCTTGTGAGCGCCCGCCAGTTTACTGTTGGTGAGCCACTCAAGAGAAAAATATCCGCTCCTCGTCACTTTGCAGAGTTTTTCAGAACTCCACGCTCCATGCAGAGCGTGGAGTAGAAAAAACTCTGCAAACTCCACTGGCAGAGCGGAATTCTTCGCCCACCCCTGCTTTATGTGCTGGGAGTCAAGGTAGAGAGTCCTACTACTCAAGTTATTCCCGGTGTTTTGAACATTTGTCATATTGGACTTTTAAAATGTTTGGACGTGCTTCTGAGCCAGGACCTTTTTTACACTGTTCTTTCTGTATAGTTGGTCGGTTGTGGAGCTGTTTGTATTCTTATGTTTCCATTAGGTTTATGCTCTATTTAATTTAGACCAAGTAAACAAACTCTTAGGACATTGATCAATCAATAATTTGACACAAAATATGCGCTGCTTCCTATTTGCAGCTACATTGGGGAAATCTTCGAACTGTGAAATTGATTCTGTGTTTAACCATATATGATCAAGGGCACTGTGTTGCTCGAAACGCGTCATGGCAATGGTGCAGGGCGTCCACTAATAAAGAAAAAATTTGCACCAGTATCGGGTCTGCATTCGTCATCTTTCGGCAGAAAGCACTCGCCAGTCGCCAGTAGGTAGTTATAGTTAGGACCTATTTTCCATAGGAAATTCACAACATTCTATTTCCAATAACTTTGGCGCCGGTTGATGAATCTTTGCGACATTTTCAAAACTCGTGGGGCGCTCCGGTCCGCTTCTATCCTGAAAGTCTCGAGGTGATTCGTCAAGTGGGGGCCGAGAAAAAAGGGGGGTCCCAAAACGTGTTTTCCCCATGCAATTTTCCATAGGAACCTTTAGTCGCAGCTACAGCCCGAACTGCTGAACGGAATTACACCAAATTTGGCAAAAAGGTAGCCCTTGCTTCAGAGTTGTGCCTTTTGGTTAAATGGTGTAAATCCGTTCAGTAGTTGCTGAGAAATTTGAAAAAGAAAACACATATATATCTGGGCGTAGCCTAACCACACATGTCATCGTGAGATCTGATTGGCTGTCAGCACTTCATCCTGGAATTGCTGGCAGCCATCTTGGGACCAATATAAATGATAGTACCCCATTGAAATGCATTGTAGTGAATCAAAGATTTTGAGGGTTACCAAAAGGAGAACTATAAAGGGTGATAACAGACTTTAGTTACATTAGAATTCATTTGTTGATGGTACCATACTAATTTCAGGAATTGTGGTGTGTTCTAAGGTGATTTTACCCTGTGAAAAACCTTCTGCTGGGATATCATGAATCATGTTTGAGAGAAAACTATTTTCACATGCTTGTCCCATACAGTTTTGGAAGGTGCTCCAGAAGCTAAAATGAGAGCATATTTTCTGTAAATTCACATTATCTTTCTCAGTCATGTGAGAATGAAGTCTGACATTCTCAGTAAAACATGTACATCCAACAAGGGCAGAGACTGTCAGTTGATTCCTTTGTGTTCTACTGCAGCTTCCCAGAGTGTTCTAAAGAACAACTAGAGTGCTAACAGCCTTACTTATGACAAAAGTATGGCACACCTGAACCCATCTTGATTGGAATAAACTGGTAACACTTAAAACATTTAATTTAAAAAGGAACAAAATGATGGGGTTCATTTTGTCATAGAAATTATGGTTAGTGCTGTAGAAAGAAAAATTAGGACATGTTTCAAGTGTGATCTCAAATATCTTCCTGTTATATTTCAACAGGAGCAGCCTGTCAGTTGATGCCTTTGTGTTCTACTGCAGCTTCCCAGAGTGTTCTAAAGAACAACTAGAGCGCTAACATTCTTACTTATGACAAAATTATGGCACACCTGAAGCCATCTTGATTGGAATAAACTGGTAACTCTTAAAACATTTAATTTAAAAAGGAATAAAATGAGGGGTTCATTTTGTCATAGAAATTATGGTTAGTGCTGTAGAAAGAAAAATTAGGACATGTTTTAAGTGAGATCTCAAATATCTTCCTGTTATATTTCAACAGGAGCAGCCTGTCAGTTGATGCCTTTGTGTTCTACTGCAGCTTCCCAGAGTGTTCTAAAGAACAACTAGAGAGCTAACAGTCTTACTTATGACAAAATTATGGCACACCTGAAGCCATCTTGATTGGAATAAACTGGTAACACTTAAAACATTTAATTTAAAAAGGAACAAAATGAGGGGGTTCATTTTGCCATAGAAATTATGGTTAGTGCTGTAGAAAGAAAATTAGGACATTTTAAGTGAGATCTCAAATATCTTCCTGTTATATTTCAACAGGAGCAGCCTGTCAGTTGATGCCTTTGTGTTCTACTGCAGCTTCCCAGAGTGTTCTAAAGAACAACTAGAGTGCTAACAGCCTTACTTATAACAAAAGTATGGCACACCTGAAGCCATCTTGATTGGAATAAACTGGTAACACTTAAAACATTTAATTTAAAAAGGAACAAAATGAGGGGGTTCATTTTGTCATATAATTTATGGTTAGTGCTGTAGAAAGAAAAATTAGGACATGTTTTAAGTGAGATCTCAAATATCTTCCTGTTATATTTCAACAGGAGCAGCCTGTCAGTTGATGCCTTTGTGTTCTACTGCAGCTTCCCAGAGTGTTCTAAAGAACAACTAGAGCGCTAACAATCTTACTTATGACAAAAGTATGGCACACCTGAAGCCATCTTGATTGGAATAAACTGGTAACACTTAAAACATTTAATTTAAAAAGGAACAAAATGAGGGGGTTCATTTTGCCATAGAAATTATGGTTAGTGCTGCAGAAAGAAAATTTAGGGCATGTTTTAAGTGAGATCTCAAATCCTCTTCTATTTCATTAGAAAATTCTGACATGCAGACTGAAACAATCACTTTCAATACCAGCAGTAGACTTCCAGTTAACTCCCTGGTGAGCAGTAGCTTTACTACAGTGATCTAATGAACAACTAGAGTGCTAACATTCTGAATTTATGGCAAATGTGTGACACATCTGAATGCCTTCTTGATGGAATCAAAGTAAAAAACTGAAAGCATTTCCTACTGAGGAGACTGCAGTAAATGACGAAATTAGGAAACTTCATAACAAATAAGACTCCCAAGATGGCCACCAGAGAAAAAAAGAGCCCAAATGTAGCACAAATATCACCCAGATGTAGCCCACATATAGCCCAATGACAGAAGTGTGCAAAACACTTTTTATTTTTAGTTTTTCTGCAGTTTTATATAGTGCAAACTGGTTAGGTATTGGAGCGTTACATCTTACTTGGACCCCTTATTGCGTATTTTGCACGAAGTACATGAGATTGATCTTGCGAAACATTGAACTTTACGATTCTGTTAACCTGAAGTTGCTCTGAACCGGGCTTTGTAACACCCGTTTTACCTACTGGTTTTAATTAATTCTCACTGTATTGTATTAGGAAAGAGGATTTACTTTTTTTATGTACACTTTTATGATCTATGTTTCTAAATCAGATCAAATAAAGTTTAATGAATTCTATGGCAGGACGGAGGCGAGGATTATGCATATCTTTCCTCACTTTATTTGCATAGCAGTTCAAAGAAAACGTAACACAACAATCATTAAACAAAAGACTACACAACCCATGAACCATTAGGGGGGTAGTCTCCAAGGCAACTATAGTCCAATCATATCACAGTCCATTGTATATAATATCGTGACGTCCCTTCCGCTTCCTCTTTCTTCACTGCTCGTCAGTTAGGTGCATTCCTTACATTCTTGGCTTAATCTGACGTTGTTGCTGTTTGTATAGCGGTTTCTTGTGCACGTTATTAGCATTATTGCCTTGGTATTGTTTCATATTCCCTGCGCAGCAGGCTCTTGCCCGAGCGCGTTCTCCCCCTCGCAGTTTCTCCCGCTGTGTGCTCTGCGCGCGGTGAGATCCTGTCAGGCGCGTCAGGTCCGAGCGAGGCAGCTCTGTCGAGCGCTCCCGCTGGTCTTTACGCGCGTTTGGGAATTCGGTCACTCCTTTAGTGTCCGCTTGATTCCCGACCAACCCTCGCCTAATTTTGACACCGCTACGCGGTGATTTCCCCACACGGCCATGTTAGTGACCAGCACCACCTGGTGGTGGTAATTGGTATTGCGCCTCAGTCTATTCTTATAACAGCTTCGGGGAAAGCCCAGCTGTTGGAGCACCGACGAGGGGCTGTCTTAAGGATTTTAAGGGCATTTGTTCTGTGCTCACACCCTCTGCTATCATGTCTTCTCCAGAAGACCATTTTTACTCCTCCTACCAGGAAGTGGAGGAGGAATGGCCCCCAACTTCTCCCTCCAGCAGTGGACGAAGCCCTCTCTCTGGCTATTTCTAGGGCACTGGCTCCTCTTAGGGATCAGGTTGATAAGCTGGCAAAAAGCATCCCTGGGGTGTTCAGTGACCCAGATCTGGTGGTGGCGGGTCCAAGTAGCTTCCAGATGGGGAATAAAAGGGCCGTTAAGCATAACGCGGGGCACTTGGAAGGATTTGATAAACTTATGGAGACCTTCCTCAAGAGTGCACGAACGCTAAAACATGCACCCTGCCAGGAGGAGGAGGGCCCGGAGAAAATTGCGACACTGTCACCACTATTGTAGACCCCGACGGCGGGTTTCCCTTAGAGGGAGAGGGTGTATCGGAGGACGATTTCTCCTCCGATGAGGATAAGGACTCGGGGCGTCCCTGGCGTCCAGAGTCCCACTCCTCTCAGTCCCCAGTTGGGGACGGGGTCCACTCGGACATGTTCGAGCCTACCCAAATTTACCATCCTAGGTCGGCAGAGTGGACACCTGACGCCAAAGTGGCAGAGTATGTGGTGGGGAAAATCCATCAACCCCTTGAAAGGGAGGTCAGGAATAGGATGAGGGAGAATGCCCCAGGCCCTCACTGAAGGGGAAGGTGGCACACACGCCTGAAATTGATGAGAAACTATGTACCTTTTTCTCCAAGTATATGAGGGATCCCAAGAAAGGAATTGATAGGTCTTGGACGTGGTAGGGCCCTTGACCCAAATTATTCAATTGACGGAGCGTTCCAAAGAGTCAGGATCCCCTTTGTCCACGGATATTGTGGCTGGTTGGGCGCACTACCCTAAACCCTAAAACACTACCCCTCCACTACCCAAACACCACTGCACTACCCTAAACCCTAAAACACTACCCCCAGCACGACACCCTACACTACCCAAACATAACTGCACTACCCTAAACCCTAAAACACTACCACCAGCACGACTCCCTACACTACCCAAACACCACTGCACTACACTAAACCAAACCCTAAATATACCCCCAGCATGACCTCCCACACTACACAAACTCCACTGCACTACCCTAAACCCTAAAACACTACCCCCAGCACGACCCCCTACACTACCCAAACACCACTGCACTACCCTAAACCCTAAAACACTAACCCCAGCAGACCCCCTACCAGGCGCGGTCGGTGGTAGGAGTGCCGGTCGGGCGGTGACGTGGGGCGGGGGAGGGGCAGGGTGGGGGGTAGTAAACTACGGATTAAGGCCCAATACAGGTAAGTAAACATTTAAATAAATAAAACGAATTTCGTTGCGCGCACTGCATCGCATTTGGCGATGCAGCGCTCACAACGAAATTCGTTTTATTTATTTAAATGTTTACTTACCTGTATTGGGCCTTAATCCGTAGTTTACTACCCCCCACCCTGCCCCACCCTGCCCCTCCCCTGCCCCACGTCACCGCCCAACAGGCACTCCTACCACCGACCGCGCCTGCCCCCTACACTACCCAAACACCACTGCACTACCCTATACCCTAAAACACGACCCCCTACACTACACAAACACGACTGCACTTCCCTAAACCCTAAAACACTACCCACAGCATGACCCCTTCACTACACAAACACCACTGCACTGCCCTAAACCCTAAAACACTACCCCAGCACTACCCCCTACACTACCCAAACACCACTGCACTAACATAAACCCTAAAACACTACCCCCAGCACAACCCCCTACACTACACAAACACCACTGCACTACCCTAAACCCTAAAACACTACCCCCAGCACGACTCCCTAAACTACCCAAACACCACTGCACAACCCTAAACCCTAAATCTACCCCCAGCACGAACCCTACACTACCCAAACACCACTGCACTACCCTAAACCATAAAACACTACCCCCAGCATGACCCCATACACTACACAAACACCACTGCACTACCCTAAACCCTAAAACACTACCACCAGCATGACCCCCTACACTACTCAAACACCACTGCACTACCTTAAACCCTAAAACACTACCCCAGCATGACCCCCTACACTACCCATACACCACTGCACTACCCTAAACCCTAAAACACTACCCCCAGCACGACCCCCTACACTACTGCACTACCCTAAACCCTAAAACACTACCCCCAGCACGACCCCCTACACTACCCAAACACCACTGTTATGTTATGTTAAATGTTATGTTAAAAATATTTATAGAGCGCACTAACACCAAACGGTTTCATGGCGCTGAGAGCAGAGGAGCGATAGTGTTGTAATAAACAGAAGCTTTACTCGTAGGCCTGAGAGAACAAGAGAGTCTTAAGAAGTGTTCTGAACTGGGCGTAGGAGGTAGCTAACCTCAGTCCAATGGGGAGAGCATTCCAAAATTGAGGGGCCAAAAAAGAGAATCCAAGGCCACCGTGTTTTTTGCGTTTGAAAGTGGGGATGGTGAGCAGATTCAAATGAGAGGAGCGTAGTTCACGGTAGGGGACATAACGATGGATCCTAGAGGAGATGAATACTGGGCCAAGACCGGCACTACCCTAAACCCTAAAACACTACCCCCAGCACGACCCCCTACACCACCCAAACACCACTGCACTACCCTAAACCCTAGAAAAGAAACCCCCAACCCATGCCCAATCCCCCTTACCTCTCACTCCTCATGGTTCCTCTCTCCTCGTGGTTCCTGCTTCACGTCATCTCTGAGGGGCGGTGCACGTCGTTGTGAGGAAACGGAACAGCCTCTGTTTCCTTACAACGACATGGATCGTCTACATGTTTTTTAGAACGCATGGTCATTTACCATACATACCTTTACAACAAAATTCGTTGTAAAGGCATGCGTGGTAAATGACCATGCGTTCTAAAAAATGCGTAGTAATGACTTTGTGATGTACAACGCATGCGTGGTAATGCATGCGTTGTAATGGTATTGCAAAGTAAAAAAGTCGTTGTAACGGCTGTTTACCGATCGAAGCTGGCCCCTGTTCTTCAGTGAGACGTTTATTTGATTAATTAGGAGGAAGGAATGTGTTTTTTTTTACCGAAAAGTGCATTCCCGGCTGTTGTATTGTGAAAGTGTCTGCGTGGCCTGGTTTCACTTCCGGTGAGAGAGTGGAAGAGTCTGTTTGAATCTAAAGGAGTTCTCTTGTTGGACGGGGCCGGCGCGACATGTCATCAGAAAACATAGCTAATGGAAAGCGTCCTCCCTGAAGTGTGGAGCAGTGCCATGAGAGGTCAACGAGTGTGCGTCCCACCGCAGTATGACCGTACCGCGTGACCCATGTGCCGCCTCCAGGGTACGGGAGGCAGAAGCGGCATCGCAGGTCCTCTTGAAGACCGTTGTAGCACTAATTTTACATTTTGGTACTAGGGCATTTTAACTTCGTTGTTCCTGCCAGATACAAAGAGAAGATCCTGTGTTATTCAGTGCCCTCGTTACCGTTTTTGTGGGTTGTGGTGCTTGTCACTTCGCTGCCCCGCCGGTGCACACGACTGGGCACCCCACCTCGTGTGCCATCTGCAGGGCCTCTGCCCTCGGATCACTGGTTTCGGTTTCTGGAGTGGCAACATAAACAGTTGCTCCCAAAGGACTAGCCTGAACACTTAGATGAATATCCCCTCCACCAGCATTCCACGGAAATTCTTTCCTAGCTCTCCCACGTCAACGAGCACGGCTCTGCTCGCGACACCGTATGACGTCATCTGAGCCATAAGAGGACCTCGTCGGCGTGCTGACGTCAGTTCCACCCATTTTGTCCGTGCCACCGAGGCAAACAGGGGACCGAGACATTTTCACATGTATACATAGTATAATAAATATATATATATTCACTGAAAAAACCATAGGTTTCAGGCACGTTATAGTTAGAAATTAGCATTTAAAAAACTTTAGAAATTCACTGAAAAAACCATAGGTTTCAGGCACGTTATAGTTAGAAATTAGCATTTAAAAAACCTTAGAAATTCACTGAAAAAAACCATAGGTTTCAGGGGCGTTATAGTTAGTTGGACATTTCACTCGTACAAAACCATAGAAATTCCCCCGTTATAGTTAGTTCAGCTAACTATAACTCGTGCGCCCGCAATGCACTGCTGATGACGTCACATATTACATCACTCATGACATGGTCAGTGACATCACTCATGACATCACTGATGACATCTCAAATGACATCACTGATGACATCACTGATGACATCATCCAGTGAATGTGTGTTTTTCTGAAAATTAAATATGTTTTATATATGTATATCTCAAGGTCGATGGAAGAATAAATGGGTATATAAGTGTCTAAATGGATGATTTTTTTTGTAAAATTGATTGTATAACTGACTAAGTGTATCTTAGTGAATACATGGGTTAGTGAGTAATGTTTAAATATGAAAATATCTGTATCAGTCTCTCACTTTGTGTATAAGTGGCTGCATGGGTTGGTGAGTAGCTACATGAGTGTCTATATGGGTTATTAGTTGGTTTTTTGAGTATCAGTATGAGTGTCTGAGTGTCTGTATGGTTCAGTGGGGGTATTACTTAGTGCATATATGCATGAATGAGTGACTCACTGTTTGTATGTGTTGAAGACAGCATGTGTGCAGGACTGTATAGGTGGATGAGTATGTGTATGGGTGTGTTAGTGAGTGAATGACTGTCTCAATAGTGTCTTTATGAGTAACTACATATGTTTTAAACTAGTATATGAGAGTATTGGTGTATATAAGTGAGTATATGTGAGAGTGAGAGATTGGAAGAGTTCCTGTACAAATAAGTAGGTGTTTCTATAAGTGATTGTTTAAGAGAGTAAGTATGTGTAAGTTTCTGTAGAAGTAAGTGTGGTAGTGTGTGTATAACTGTATATGCAAGTAAATGGATGTTTGATACTTTGTTTGCATGTGTGACTATGTGTGTGAGTAACTCTATGGATGAGTGGCGGTGTGTAACAGGATGTATAGGTGTATGAGTACATATGATGAGTGAGTACATGTATGAGTGACTGTATAGGGACTGTTGGTGAAAAAGTGGATGTGTGTGTAGATCTTGGAATTACTGAATAGGTGTGTTGTAACTGGTATTGGTATGTCCATTGTTTTGAAAATGTTAGTTTGTATTTTTGAGTGTGTGTATCAAAGGTTATATTAGGGTGAGAGGAGGTCTGCCACTCTATCACAAGGATGATGTCATCAGTGATGTCATTTGAGATGTCATCAGTGATGTCATGAGTGATGTCACTGACCATGTCATGAGTGATGTAATATGTGACGTCATCAGCAGTGCATTGCGGGCGCGCGAGTTATAGTTAGCTGAACTAACTATAACGGGGGAATTTCTATGGTTTTGTACGAGTGAAATGTCCAACTAACTATAACGCCCCTGAAACCTATGGTTTTTTCAGTGAATATATATATATATATACATACATACATACAAACATATATGTTATATCTCTCTCATGTGATATCACTGCTGTAGCTTGTGCCTGCAGGTCAAAGAAAACCTCGCCTGGCTGGAACATGCGCAGTAGGACATCTGCAAAGTTCACTAGAGTTCATCCGGGAGATACAGCAAACCACCTCAGAGCAGTAATTTTCAGCTGCTCTGTGTTTATTTTCTCTGTACTTGCCTCTTCCCAGAGGGTGGCAGGGCAATTCCTTTTTTGCCCATGAACACCAGTCGCCTCTGACTGTTGCTATCTTCCCATCTGCTGCCGCAAAAGAAATCTGCCCTGGGTGTTCTGCATTCTGTCTATCAATTGTTGTTTTTGCATTTGTCACCCCGAGTGGGACGGGTATGCCCAGACGTGGGTCCCGTGCTCTCCATGCCACTGGAGTCAAGCTATCCTGGCTGATGAGGGCTGACAGCCCAAAACCGGTCCTAGGATGCTTGTTTCCAGTCCAGGGAGGACCTGGCCTGGCAGTTCGGGCTGGACTGTTCCCATTGGGCGCAGGGTCAAGACTGATTTGCATATGGCTGCGTCCAAACTGGAATGGCATGGTGAGCAAAAAAACGATGGATTTAGGCTCAGATCTTTGTACTGGGGTGAATGTATGACATTGTTCTGCATTCTGTCCATCAATTGTTGTTTTTGCAATTCCTCTTTTGCCCATGAACACCAGTCGCCTCTGACTGTTGCTATCTTCCCATCTGCTGCCGCAAAAGAAATCTGCCCTGGGTGACCCGGAGCCTAGTACCATGGTGCAGCGGTGCGCTGTTTAGCATAGGAATTTTACTTGAAGCATATGATTCTAGTTAGAATTCCTATGCCTAGATGTCTAGATCCCATGCAATAGATGTGTGCTGTGCCCTGCAGCTCACATGCAATGATTGGGGTTTTTGAGAAATAAACACATTTCATCTTGTTAACACCTACTTCAAGGAACCATTGGTTGTTGATAGAGCTCAGTAGATTGGGCTTTGCATCAAAACCCATGGGTATTTGCCATGACTTGCACCAGTAATGCCCCTTAAACAAAGCAATGTAAAGCAGTGCCAAGAGATTCTTTCATCGAGAAAAAGGTATCTTTCAGCACAAAACACCTTTTGTCCTGGATAGTAACTACCCTTAGGAAACCTTGCGTCACTTTGCATTGATTTGCGTTGGTTTGCACTAAGCACAACTTCAGTAGATCATGGCCAGAGTTTCTACATGCAATTTTAACTCCACAGAACAAGTCTATGTGTGCCTCGGAGGCTGTCTGCAGGTGCTGCACTTCATCTCGTCTGTGTGTAGCGAGTGACAGGTGAGAAAGCGTGACGTGAAGGAGACACCCAACACCCTTTGGTGCTTCCTCCTGCTCACTCTAATTTTCATTACATTGGAAACTGACCTATCCATTCACGTACAAGGACTGGGTGGCATTTTTAGGCCAAGTAGGACCTGTGGTGGGATATGCTATATTAACAGGAATAAGAAGTACCGGGCGCTTTGCCTCCATAAGATTCAACCAGGAAGACTTGTGACGTTATCTGCACTGGTTCCATGAGAGCCAATGCAGTGGCACTGATCAATAGAAACCTCTCCCAAACTCCAAGAAGGCCTCTAGGCTGCCACCAGTTCAGGGCTCGAAGCAACTGGAGGAAAAGGAGGGCTTCAGAAGGCAGAGGGCCTGGATCCTTGACTCACCTCCATCAATAGTCAGAGTCATAGACTCAGCTTTGGCCTGGGTGAAGGGGCATCAGCTTCTGGCAGCTGTGAGGCATCGACAAATGCAGACCTGCGCCTCCAGTCAATCCAGAGATCAATATTCTCCAGAAGGATCGTTTCATGAAACCCTTTTCAGCAACAGAGGAAGGTTGACAGGCATGCTTTGTGTGACTCGAGGTGGGTATTATGCAGCTTAGGCCAACAAGGAGCATTAAGCATGAAACTGCTTGGACTCCAGCCAATAACCAATATCCAATAATCCCTCTGGTTTACTCATTAGCTGCAAGGGTCCAAAGGGAGAAACAGCTAATTAGTAGGGAGTACTCAATTATTTAAAGGTCAGTTGAAGCCTATGCAGAAAAGGAGCCTGTTTATCCATTATTTGCCGTTGTGGATTTTTCACCAGCTTTGCAGCAGGTGATGGTAAACATCAAAGCTATTGTTTATGAGTATAATGTCACCCCGTGGGTCTGCCAGGCCTACTAAGGGGGTCCGCGACTGTTTAGAAAAGTAATTAATATTAGCATCTTAATAAAGTATATGTACATAAAAAAGCAAAATGCTCTGTAAATGTGAAGAAGTTCAAAATTCGAGGCTAAAAATGAGGGGGCATATCTACAAGGGCTTTATCTCCGCTTTTTTGGCTTCTAAAGCCAAAAAAGCGGAGATAAAATCATCGCCCTATTAACAAGAGGGTGCTAACATGCATTGGCGCATGTTAGCACCCTTTTACCCGACGTCCCCCTTTGCATCTCTAATGAGATGCAAAGTGGGCGTCACTGGGCAGTACAACCTTGTAAATATCGCTGATGTGCACATCGCGATATTTACAAGGCTGCCAATGCATTTTAGCAGACGTTAGTTTTGGGCGAAAACCGCTGTTTTCGCCGAAAACTAACGTCTGCTAAAATGCAGACTTAGGCATACCTATTATGGGGGTGGATTGTGCTGATACGACCACAGGGTCGTATCAGCAAGGTTATCGCCGTTTTGCAGGGAACATCGCTGGAAAACCAGCGATGTTCCCTGCAAAACGGCGATTTCCCCCGCTATCGCTGGTAATTATATCGCCCTGGGGAAAAGCGTTGTAGATAACGCACTACCAGGGCGATATAATCAAGCGATAGACGGCGATAAGTAGAAAAGCGCTAAGGGCGCTTTGCGTTGACTTATCGCCGTCCTCGTAGATATGCCCCGAGGTTGGTATCCGAAGCTTCAATCGTGGAAGTAGCACATGATCAGCAAACAGAAGTATACATGATTGGTGGCTTCAGTTGAAGCATGAGTATGCACCGACAAAAACAGAGGCTGCATTATGAGCAAAAAAAAAAGTTATATGCTAGAAACCAGCATATCGATTTGTCTTTTAGAAATAAAATGAAAAGCTCCAAACTCCCCATTAAAATAAAAATTTTGATTTGTGGATTTTTTGTTTTGGAACAAATAAAATATTTAATAATCTATGTATTTGTTTGATGTATCCTTGTTTCTCTATTTTTGTGTATTTTTTGAGATTCACATTGTGGAAATTGCTCAGGACGGGGTTCCCAGCATCCAATAGTGTTTCAGTGAGGGTCCACCGAAGTCAAAAGGTTAAACACTGTTCTACGACATATCCATGGAAAATACCTAATTATTTGAAACATTTAAATCTGGTTTTATAAGTTATTTTGAACTCAAAATGTTCACTGATCCCTGCCCCAGTCAAGTCCTAGTCGTTTCACAACTTTTAACAAATACTTTTTTTACTTAGCACATTGTTATTTTGAAATTAACTTGATGAAAATGTCCATATTTACAGCGTACTGTACTTGAAGTCCAGCTTCTTTGAGTATAGGGGCATATTAGCAAGACCCACGTTAAAATTATCGCCGTTTTAGCGGCAGGAAACTGCCGCTAAACGGCGATAATGGGCTTGCTAATATGCGTTATAGAATTCCAATAGAAGCCCAGGTTAGATGTGCAGGACATCTAACCTGGGCTTCTATTGGAATTCCATAACGCATATTAGCAAGCCCATTATCGCCGTTTTAGCGGCAGTTTCCTGCCGCTAAAACGGCGATAATTTTAACGTGGGTCTTGCTAATATGCCCCATAGTTTCCAAAGAATGAGAGTACCTTTCCACACTTAAAGGGAGCCTAACATGTTCCTGAGTTTCTAATTATGTTTACTTTGTATGTAGAATAAAAATATAACTAGAAATGCAACATTGACACCGGATTATATGTAGGAACAACGTAGCTGTGGCTGGAAAAGAACCGCAACTTGAACTCAATTTCTGAAAGCAAGAAGTGAAGAAAAACCGTAAAAAACACACAGCTATGACATATTACTTCAACCGCATCGGCTAGAGCCCATGTATCCAATAAATTGAGATAGGGTACACTCATATGACAACAAGGAATGTTTCCCCCAT
The DNA here is from genome assembly GCA_963921515.1 of Calotriton arnoldi. NCBI lineage: Eukaryota > Metazoa > Chordata > Amphibia > Caudata > Salamandridae > Calotriton > Calotriton arnoldi. Next base: position 320,516 of record CAWUFW010012529.1, read on the forward strand.
GCCCCTAAAGTTGGTATTCAAAGTAAAGTAAACAATTACATCATAGAAGTTCATACAAGAAGCCTCATGATAAGATTCCCTAGTGTAGTAAGGGCACAAGCTTAAGGAGTAAATTACCTCAAGTAGAGACAAGTATTCTTCTCTGAGAAAAGTTGATAAAGCTCTGATGTATTACAGAAATGCAGGCCTAGCTTGAAGGAATGGTAAGGTGTATGGTGTGACAATATTAGAAGAGTTATTGAATCTTGTTACTAATAAAACAAAGAGGAATCCCACATCATCAATCCAATGATGCCATATCAAACCTAACCGGTTGTGACATCATACTTCTGGTTTAAAGCCCAAGGACTGACAGAAGTCCAGTGCTTAATTTGTAAAAGTATAAGTGCTGGGCCCAAAGATTTGCTCAAAAACTCATGGGCAGTACTGTTGAAGGTGGGGATGCTGATTACCAAAGCTGCATAGTCAAGATTCAACTACACGCTTCTTTCATCCTCCAACAGACACTCCTTGCCTTTTTATTTCACTTTTGTAGGTTCAGATTCTTTTTCATCCTAGCTTTCACCGTTTGTCATTGTTTTTCCATCTTTCTCTTCCTCCTTCTTTCCTTGTTTTGTGTTTTCCCTCTCCTGGCCGAAATCAAAGGTAGTTGAGGAAATATTAATGCCAGCTCACAAAAATGAGTGGCAGTGGGCTCCACCTGCAACACCATTTCTGGAATATACATGACCACCTTATGCTGCCATTTTGAGGTCACTATATCCCATTATGTATGTGTTGTTTGTGCACCTCTGTTGTGACTGCACCATTCATGGGTGGAGGCGGGGGCTTAAGTGCCATGTACTCCAATACACCCTAATGGTTTGTGTATGACCGTCTACCTTTGGGGAACAAATGTTGAACCATGACCGAGGCCAACATGAATCATGTGAACTTTGAATGAGAGATTCCCATGATCCAATGCTTCACTCCTAAATTTTAAGAGGTTTTAGTCACAGCACTCTGTGCTACAGAGGTCACTGTGATCCAGTGAACTTGGTAGGGCAAGTATTTGATCTTTGCCTAAAGTCCATTAGTTCTGGGACGATGCTCTTGGATCCTAACCCAAACTACTCTCAAGCACATCTGCATCTACTACTCCCAAGCACATCTGCAGAGAATGTCCTCACCCCATCCAAAAGTACTAACAACACATTCAAAAGGCTTCACTCATGAAGGAGGGAGAACATGGCAGCCGGCTAGCAGGTCCGGTCGGGAGCTCTCTGCCTGCTTTGGTAGTAGAGTTACACAATAATGGGTTTAACCCATAACGTCACTGGGACTTGGGTGAAATGAGGTACAACAAAGGAGGGCCCAGTGGAAACACAATAATTATATAAATATCAACATCACCTGATAAATCAATTGCAGACACTACTTATGCATATTCAGGATATTTAATCATATTGAACATATAATGCATCATGTTCAAAGCATAGTACATTGGTCAAAACGATTTAGTGCATAGGTACCCCAAACGGGGGGGGGAGATTGTGCATCAAAATGCAGAAGTGAGGGTGAGTGAAGGAAGGAGGGCAGTGGACAGTGTGTACATACAAACGCATAAAAGGCCTATCCAGCCTTAACCAAGGCTAAACTATTTACAAAGACGGAATGTCAAAGGGGGACATGGTGAATCAATCACTGTTGTCCACATTCAGTACAAAAAACATAAGGCTGTCGATGTTTCGACCCAAGGTTAGTGTAGGCAATTCTGCTCCTTACAGACGGGTCTTCATCAGGACCAAGGGGGCACCCTCAGTCCACCTAGAACTGTGGTGGAGAGGACAGGCCCGTAGGCTCCAATATCAGAGACGGACGAATTCTTGACAATAGAATGTGGATGTTAACTTGTTCCATGGAATACGGTAGAGATGGGGTGAATAAATCAAAGGTTACCTTCGTCTGGTCAATTAGCTTAACGGTGCTGTGAACATCCATATGCACTTACAGGTATCAGGAAGAAGTACATGTAGTCTAATATAATCAATATACACAGTCGCATTGAAGGAGTGAAGGAAAAGTTTGAGGGGTAGCAGAGGAACCTGACACAGGTTTAGAGGCAAATTCACTGTACAGCAATAGTTGTGTTCCATTCGTCAAGCGTGTTAAGACCTTTGTTGATAGAGTCACACCGTGCGATCCAATGGCACTCACATTTATTCAGGAGCAATTGCAAATTTCCACCACGGATAGGAAGTACCGGGCGGTCGATAACTTGCCACATCATGTCAGTTTTTGAATGGTTTTTTTCTCTGTAGTGTGAGACTAGTGGGGCTGTCTTGATGTTGCATCTGATGCGGCTTTTATGTTGAGAAATACGTTGCTTTATCATTGGGTGGTTTGGTCGATATACAGTAAGTTGCAGGAGCAACGTATGGCGTAAATCACGTTAGATGTGTGGCAATTGGAGAATTGTTTAAGTTGGTATGTGTGGTCACTCGTGACGAATTCCTTTGTGTTAAGGGTAAGATCACACACTGAGCAGGACTGGCATTTGTGGTGGGGAATAATGACCTGGAATTGAACAGGTCGAAACGCCGTCGACTACTCAGCACAAACCTTGGCGTTGACGTGGTCAACCGAATCAGTCCAAATCAAAATACCCACCTTGTATATAATTTTCATTGTATCGTTGACCACTCAATTATTTTTGCATTTTACATTGCGCCACTCACGCTGTTTTCTCACCCCTGTGTCACTGCGCCGTTCACCGACACTAGCACGTTCAGTGCACACTTGTGTGTTTTGGTTACTTTTGTAATAATTGTACTGTAGTGCTGATACAACTACTTACAAATAAGAATCTATACTCTATCACACTCTCCTGTGGTCTCCCTTTCTTTTTTTCCCCTCCTCTGAGTGATTTATACTCTCCTTTTATTTGTCCTCCTTAATGATTACCAGTTGAGACATTGTTCTTATGCTACATTATATTTAAGAAAGCAGCTAAAGCAGCAATAATGGAGGCCCATTCGGACCCCAAGGGGAGATGGGTGGCAGTTAAAGTTAAGATCCAGGGCAAACCTTATGTCATCGCTGGTTATTACGTTCCGAATACGGATGACCCCTCACCTCTACAATCCTTGTATAACCAGCTTTTGGAGTTTTCTGCTCCCATAATTTTGGGCAGTGATTTTAATTTATTATTAGACCACAAGAAGGATAGGTGGCCAAACATAAAAGCATCCCTAGAGTCGAATTTACCCCAAATGAGGGCAGTGCTTAGATGCTGTATGCAGGACTTTGGGTTGTTGGACGTATGGAGAGAGAAAGGGGTGGGAGATCAAAAATTTACATTTAGGAATAGGAGACATGGTCACGCTTCTAGGATTGATTATTTCCTAGTTGAAGAAGGGGAAAGTAGGATGGTAAAAACGGTGGAACATCTGCCAGCTCACCTGTTAGATCATTCAACAGTTTGTTTGAAACTGAAAGTGGGGGAGATGCCCCCCCCCAAGGTGGACATTGGATAGAACTTTATTGTTAGACCAACAAGTAAGGATAAAGTTGAAGGAGATGACCGTGGAGTACTTTTGTATAAACAGCACGAGCACTTCAGCCCAAGAAACCTGGGACGCGTATAAGGCAGTTATAAGGGGGAGGTTGATTGGTATTGCTGCTTTTAAGAACAAGGCTATCAAGAGTAAAATAAGCTCCATAGGGGATAGATTGGAGCAACTGGAAGAATTGGTTAGGAAGGGAGACCAAGGACAAGGGATTCAGGGTGTCAGCTTGCCTGAGGAGGAAATAAGAGAAAGGAAGGAAGAGTTGTCTTGTATTCTAGAGGGAATAGTTAGGAGGAAATGGGAGGCGAGTAAGCTTGCGCACTATGAATATGGGGAGGGGTGTGGCAAACTCCTAGCTTGGAAATTAAAAACGGAACAAAAACAGAACAGAATTTCAGCTATTAGGGTAGAAGCGCAAAACTCACTTAGATGTGAGGACAGGGAGAGAGAAGGGGCCTTCACAGAGTTTTTCAAACCTTATATACAGAAGATGTTGGAGCTACAGAGGAGCAAGTTGAGAAGTACTTTGAGGACCTGCCAACTCCAACACTGTCAGAGGAGCAAAGGGGGTTGTTAAATTCAGAAATAACAACTGAAGAGGTAGTGGGCGCAATAGAAATATTGAATAGGGGGAAGGCGGCTGGTCCGGATGCCCTCCCAAATGAGATCTATCTGTCCCTTAAAGAGGAGGTCACCCCTTTCGTGACAAGATTATTTAATTTGATCTTTCTCAGGGGGTCTGCTATACCGAAATCCTGGGAGGAAGCAACCATCTGCCTTCTGCTAAAAGCAGGGAAAGACCCAAAGTGTTGTGAATCCTACAGACCTATATCATTGTTGAACAGTGATTATAAGATTTTCACGCAGATTCTGTCCGGGAGGCTAGTAGGAGTTGCGGACAAACTAATACACCCGGATCAGAAAGGATTCATTAAGGGCAGGCAGATTCATGAGTTAACTCATGAGTTGCTGGGGGCAATACATATAGCAACCCAGGGAGGGCTCCCTTTGGCAACAATCACCTTTGAAGCAGCAAAGGCTTTTGATAGGGTGAGCTGGTCCTTTCTGCATAAAGTCACAGAGAAGTATGGGTTGGGGGAGGCATTTGGTAGGGTTCTAAAAATGATCTATAAGAATCCATCTGCCAGGATACTGGTAAATGGGAACCTTACCCAGAAGATAGTCATATCAAGAGGTACAAGGTAAGGCTGTCCTCTCTCCCCCCTTCTTTTGGACCTTTACATCGAGCCTCTTGCTAGTAAACTCAGAGCTAGTCATCAGATCTTGCCGTTTGTATTCCAGGGATGGGAGAAGAGGGTGGCTCTGTATGCTGATGATTTGATGGTATTTACATCAAATCTGTCACTCTCACTTCCACTAATTTCAGACATCTTGGATAAGTTTGGGGAGGTTTCAGGTTATCAGATAAATTGACAAAAACCGAAGTGATGGACTGGAACTCCCAGAGTAATAATCCCCTGGTAAAAGACTCAATAAGATACCTAGGTATTATGATATCTAAGAATTTAGAGGATGTGGCACGGGTGAATTTTGAGAAGGTAGCAAGTGAGACTAAGAAATTATTAAAATCCTGGGCAGGGCTTCGACTCTCTTTTTTGGGTAGGTTAAATATTTTAAAGATGCCAATGCTACCTAAATTTACTTTTTGTTTGCTTCAATACCCTTAGAATTTAAGAAAGCTTGGTTTGACAAACTACAGGGAGCTCTGAGTAGTTTTATTTGGGCCTCCAAGGCTACCAGAATTGCATGGAGGAAAGTCCGCAGGGGGAAACAACAGGGAGGAATTGCTAGCCCAGATATGCTCTTATATTATAAAGCGTTTCAGTTCAAAACAATGAGAATCCTTTTGCAAGAACATCAAAAGTACCCTCCGTATTTGCAAGCTATGACCCAGTTAGAGGGGTACTGGTTTTTGAATAAATTCGGGCACCCAAACTTTTTTTAAAAAGTGAAATTGAAAATACTTTTAGCAGCCTGTAAACTCTGGTCTCAAGTTAGGAGAGTAGTAGGAATTCCGTATTACAGCAGCCACGCCCCAATATGGGCTTCTCCGGGGACCCCTGAATGTTTGAAGGATAAGCTCTCAGGCCCTTTAGCAGAAGCAGGGATAACGAGATGGGGCCAGTTACTCGTTGGAAAGACCTTAGTAGACTGGGAGCAATTGTCATCAATGCTGAATGGGGGCATTTCCAGATTCAAGTACTACCAGCTGGCCATCTGGCCAAAATCATTGGAGAAGGAAGTGGTGGGAAATAGTGAACTGGAAGAAAACATTTTTAAAAGCCCTTCACAGAAAAAGAGGTATCGGACTGGTACTGGCTGTTCGAGCTTGCCGGAGAAGAGGAGTTTACTCTTCCTACAGAGATCTGGAGGAAAGATCTGCCGTCGGGGGACGTACAAAGTCTCTTGCAAGTATCTATGTCTACTCTGTGGCATGTTGTTAGTGCTGCCTCACTCAGGAAAAACCATTTATTCACGATACATAGGGCATATTGATCACCGAAAAAGCTGACAAGGATGAACAAGCAGGTGGTTAAGAGCTGTCCAAAGTGTGGGGAGGAAGAAGCCGATGACCTGCACATGTTTTTCCGCTGCCCCAGCCTCCAGGTGTACTGGCATGACGCAAGTATGGTTCTCGCAACAGTACTGGGCATGAACCTGGAGGTAAGCTTAAGCTTAACTATGTTCGGGGTTGTGAATGAGGAGGAGGAGTTAAGGGTAACGCTGGGTAGTAAAAGGAGGAATCTGCTGTTTATGTTGATACTGTTAGCCAGACGCAAGATCTGCATTAAGTGGATATCTCAGCACCCCCCTTTGAGGAGGGAGTGGCTGGATTCGATACGAAGGGTGCGAACGCTGGATCGGAATAGGGAGGGTGTTAAGAAGTTTGATTTTTGGGATATTTGGGATCAGAATTTTAAGTTTAGTTTATTTTCACGGGTGTGTTAAGCTGTTAAGTTTGCAATACTGACTCAAATATCCGCTGATTAAGCAATTTGCAATAACTGTCGGGTAGAAGGGATTAGGACTGGTACTCCCAGGCCCTTTTCCGTTTTGACCCTATGGGACAGAAAGATTGGGGACTCGCGCCTTGTCATCTCACCGGTCGGTGGGAAGAGCGAGACCCCCTTGCTTTCTTCTAGTTGGATTATTGCACAAATGAGGACTAAAAAAAAAAGGCTTTACTCATCCACAATATCTGCTTGAGGATTGATTGGCATCAAGCATCACATAATTAAAGGATACCATCATGAATACAGTCAGGTCAATGCATGCCTGGAATGTATATACTCTTTATCTGTTGTACAATTCGTAAATTACTAAATTAATGATTATCATGGGTAAGGTTTTTCAGAACTTGAGACAGCCATACCCACACATTTTCCTTAAATGTCTGTTAACAATTCCTGCTTGAAACATGTTTAGACAAATCCTCATATTGATTCCTGACAAGCTTGTTAAAAGGGTTATAGGCCCTGCCGTCACAGTTTTTTTCCCCTCAAGTTGGCCCCGCAATGCATGAGGCAGACATTTGACTGGAAAACTCTTCACCCTAACAGCTGACATCTTTCAATTTGACAGCCTGGCTGCCACCAGTGTGGTAGAGGTGATGCCTCTGCTACTACTGTTGTTTACCCACTGGGCCATCAATCCTGTAATTACTCCCAATGGGTGACTTAGAGATGGGAAATAATGGGACTTTACTCCAAACATTGCAATGCCCCACTGACTCACATCTACATTACAGTATCTCATTTAGAGTAAGGGGGAAGGCAATGATTCTGTTGGCACAGTCATTCCTTGCTGTGTCACTAGGGATAAGAATGGTGTCAGATGAACTACCCAATTTGAGGTGGCCTCTTTGAAGCACTGGTCTAAAATCTCTCTATACTCCTTCAGTCGTGTTTGATATCATTCCTAATGGAAGACCTTCTGTGAAGGAGTGCCACTGAAACTATGTTTGTGCTGGATATAAAAACATTTAAGTATTCCACCCATTCTTGGAGAAATCTCAGAGAAAGTGGAGGACAATTCTTATGTGAATGCTGGAAATGGACCCCAACTTTAAGGGGGGGGGGTATTTGTTCAGGATCTGTAAGCAATGGGGTTTCTGGTTGGTTAGGGTATGCACCTAAGCCAGGCAGAACCCACCACGCTAGTCAGAGTCACACACCCAAGAGAACCCCTGCTCACCCTCTTGGTAGCTTGGCACGAGCAGTCAGGCTTATCCCAGAGGCAATGTGTAAAGCGTTTGCGCAATACACTCACACCAGTGACACAATAAATACACCACAAAAGAGACTCCACACAGGATTATATAAAAATATTGTATATTTTGTACATAATATTTTTATGAATTACATATTACTTTGCCAACTAGGCAATTGTCAAACATCACAATGAGTGTAATGAGAGAGAGAGACATATATTGCAGACATCATGAAAACACCATTACTGTGCATACTAAGCAGTTACTTTGTAAAGAACTTGCTGTCCTAAACTGTGGGAGGTAAAACCGACATACAATAACCTTTAGGGCATGGAATGAATGAAAACACAGAAATCACCCAATATCACCCGGAAACCACCAGTATAATGTGTAATGTCGTCTTACTAGAGGCCATCACATGAAATCCTCCTATAGAAGCAGAACACAAGCCTCAGCGCCTTTGCGCTTCTCTAAGCAGGACTACAGTAGATTCTTGGGAGCCTTAGATAAAGTATGAGAATTTACACATGAAACGTAGGGCACAGGGATGTCTGTGCACGTCTGTGCACCTACTACGACTTATATGGTAGTACGGGCAGTTTCATGACTGTGGCAAGTTCCTTAGGGAAATTCGGGGGCCCTCACAAATATTCATGGGAGGAGCACTGGTAGAGAAGGCAACTGCACGCAGGTTAATGATATTTATTGTACTCAAGCTTATATTATGAAAGGTTTAAGCTTTATCAGTTAAATGTACCTTTATATTCTTGAATAATACCATTTAGATATTTATGAAATATACTCAATTATATATATATTAGTAGTTGAATGGCCTGCATATAATTTTTAGAACAAATGTACTAAAAATGTAATTATTACTGGATAATAACTTCATTGTAAAATTGTTACATCCTGTACAAATATTTAAACGTCTCTTGTTGCCGCTAGTAACAACTATTAAGCCAAACTTTTAATCACACATTTTTAGTTGTTAATATCAAAGCTTGTGGCTTGCAAAGCCTACTTTGGTATAGCTTACTATATAATTTAAAATAAGTGTGTCTACTGTGAATAAAGGTAATATTAAAGATGTCTACTAGTAAGAATCAAAGATGCAGGAGTTGGGCAATACATGTAACCATGCCTCCATGTTTAATCTTTCGTCCTACTGTATGGCACAATACATCCTAGATTACACAAATGAGATTATAATTCCATGTCATTTGTATATTCCTTGTGCTGCGTGTTATATTTACATTTGCTGGATTTAAGCTTTGATTGCAATTCGTTTTTTAAATTAATTTAATTTAACTTTATATTTCATTAAGTCAATATTGACGCAGCAACAAAGCACAAAATAGAAAAATGGAGAATAAGACTGCAGTACATGGAGGAGATTGTGGCGCATTTTAGACACATTGTGGCTAGAATAGAACAAAATGGCGTACAAAAGACAGTTGCATCCACAAGCAGCTAAAAGCAGAATGTCACAAGAGATTTCACAAAGAAATGCTAATGTGTCCAAACCAAATGTTGTACATGTTGCAGGAATGTGTGATTTAAGTCGAGAAACTAATGATATATTAAGAAAAATACTATTAGAAATTAGGATGCTGCTTACTGATTTGAGGCAATAGTAAAAAATTCATTGCTTGGATGTTACTTATTGATATTGGATATTGAGATAAGTCAAAATAAAATAGTTTAACAAAAATGTAGGACTTTGAGTGTTTTCATCTTGTGTTTACCATATTTCGATAATATGGTGTGATGATTTTTTTATAATAAAGAGAACATATATTCATTCAATTATTTTTTCAATCATGATATCAAAATTAATTATCTCAGATTTTTGACAACAGTTACATTTCCTAGTTTCTAAAGAAAGCCTATACAGATAAATTAAATTTTTACATAGTCACAAAAACAGGCTTGCTAAATGTATCCAATTGCTACATACATTCATATTTTGTGCACATATCGACATGGTGGTTCCCCTTCTTAAGACCGGACTTATCTACTCGTTTGAAGGAGCAGATGTATTTGTATATGGTTTCCACAATGTATTATTTAAATAAAATGTATTTTCATTCACAAAACATACCTCCTGTGCAACATTAATTCACTCAAGTGCAGATGTTACTTTTTTCATGAGAGTGCAGAAGTAGGGTATTTTGAGTGAGAAAATACTTACAGCCATTACTGAGGTCAGTGACAGTTTGTAATACTCTTTAATGTGGTTGTGATTTCAACACTGTTAAATTGAACATCTCTATTGGGGCTTTAATTTTCTACATTAACGCTCGAAGGATGAAATAGTGTTTCCTTTTTATATTTAACTGACTTTAGCATATCCTCATGATTGTCCATTAGCGACACATCCATAACATGCAAAAGGGGTTACACTCCCTCTATTTTGTCAGGCACTAACATAGTAGTTTTTACACATTCTGCTGTGTCCTTCATATCACCATGGAGTGTTGAAAAGTCATCTTTGACAACTTCAAAAGTTTGTTCCTGAGTATTGCGGATGCGGCATTCAAAATCTTGTGCATTCACAGTAAAATGCAGATTGTGCATTCTCGATGATTAAGAAGTGTTATCATTTATTTGTGACAATGTTTGTGTCTGAACGTCTGTATGAGTATGATTTATTTAGTTTCATCTTCTAAATCATGTAACAGGACATAGAATGTTTCATCATCAACAGACGGTAAAAACATACCCAAACTATCTCGACACTTTTCTTGATTGAAAATCGGTTCTTGTAAAGTGGCATTACTTAAACATAAATTTGAAAAAAATCATTCAGTTATGAACATTTCAATACGATTTAAAATATAATCCTACTTTATATTTTATATTTCTAAACTTTATTGGTAAGCAATTTAAATTGGATAACCTTCATTTAAAAGATAAATCTTTAACATTCACTTGGGAATTATTTGGTAAATGATTGATTGTCAGCTTATTCACATTAATTTATTAGACTTATTTTGTTTTCATTTATTCTTACATATAATGTGAAATGTAGCCTCATCTCTGAAACATATGTATTCATGTTTGTTAAATACCTTTAAACATAGCAAAATATCTGACAATAAATGTTGATTATTCTGTAAATAATTTACAATTATATTATGCATGACAGCTATTATGTTTATTTACAGAAACTATATAAACGTTTAAAAAATATTCAAACAATATAATAAATGTGTTTAATTAAATGTATGATAATTGGCTTATTAATAAATGTTCAAATAAATGTTAAGTTTATAACTAAAAGTGAAAAAGGTCCTACATGTTTTCCCTTACATTTAAACAATAATTAATACATGACACATTCATCTTATGTGATGTACATATGTTTATTTATTTATACACATTTTGATGTTTGTTAATACAAATTATGCATTGTCTCTGTCCCTAAAACTGTGTGTTATTCAATTAAGAGAAGCCATAGCTTTGCATTAATTACAACATGATGCTGCTATATCTACACCTATAGTGTAAGTGCAGTCAAATTTGTAACAAGAGATAAATATTTTCGATGTAGCCTGCTAGTATGATTTTAGCTCAATTATGTTATGACTGTAATAATCTTAAATCTAATCATATATAATATATACATTTTTTTTAATTGCTATGTTATATTTTGTGCATTTTAAAATTGTACTATCACCAATGACCTGTAGTCCATATTCCCAAGGGAAGAGTGAACAATCTCTTATGATTCAATATAAATGTTTAGCAATGCACAATTTTTAAGTAGCAACAGAGCTGAGACAAAGGATTTTTGTCACATACATTTTGATAAATGATTTTTGGTCACACTTATGAGAACACATCAACTACCTTATCTGGACGTGCAAAATATTGTTATAGCAAGCAAATTAGAAGAGTAAGATCTGAGAATTCTCCAAGGGTAATGCACTAGAATATTTGCATGAACTTATTAAAACTTTACCCTGGCAGGGATATATGGGCCATACACATGTCCTTAATATGTATGTGTTGTCTCACTGGAAGACACTGGAAGTTATGTAACGTTTACCTAACATATACAAACCACGTGGCTTAATTTATCTACATGGCAGGTGAATGGTATTTAATTTCAATTTTTTTCTTGGGATTCATGGGTTTCCAAAAATATGGCACATTCATATAATGTGACCTAGAGCTTATCAATGCTATCAACACACTATGGGGCCGATTATGATGTCGGGCGGACACCGTCTCATAAACGGGATTGACCAACCTCCGGTTGGTGATCCCGACCGCCTGATTAGGAAGCGACCGGTCGCATTCCGACATTTCCCTATGGGAGCATGTGTTACAGCCGTACAGCAGCCGTAGTACATGCTCCCATAGGGAAATCGGAGGTGGTGTTAATCCCTGCACCCCATGGCAAACACCTTAAGGTGCCTGCCATGGTGTGCCGGGATTAACAGGAGGGCACCATAGGTGCCCCCTCGGCCCCCAACTGGAGGCTGCGCACACAAGGCGGCCCTGCTAGGGGCCCCAAACACGCTTTCCGACAGAGTTTCCATGTCGGAAAGGCAGGCATGGAAACCCTGCGGGAAACCGTGCATCGTAATTCCAGGGGCGGAAAGGCCGCCCTTTGGAATTACAGGCTGGCCTCCGACTGGCCAATGGGATCCCTGAGCCCTTCGGAAGCCAGTCAGAATGACCGGCCGGTTTCAATTCCAACCGGCGAATTCATAATCAGCCATTCGGAATTGAAACCAATGATGGTGGTCGGAAAGCCTCCGATCAAAGGTCGAAAGCCTCCGATCAAAGGTTGGAGGTTTTCAGACCGCCATCGTAATAAGCCCCTATGTCACTTTACACTTTAAGACATTGCTTGATGTGGCTCAAACTATTGTGATGGGACATAGAAGAGGACACTTCTACAGACAACTGCAAAGAGGCTGGATTTGCTCCTTTCTGACAGACAGCAACCAGTCGGTCAGCCTGGCCCTCTTCACCTCAGATGCTGTCAACCTCATCTGTGGAGTTCCACAAGGATCCTCACTCAGCCCTACTCTGTTCAAAACCTATATGATCCCACTCGCCACCATCATACGTGCCCACAGAATTAAAATCATTCAACAGAGCAGCCGGGCTCAACATCAACCTCCCATCCCACACTCACATCACCCTGCACCTCAAAGCACTCCACTGGCTCCCAATCGACAAATGAGCACTCTTTAAACTTATCACACACATGCAAAGCCTTACACAACATTGGCCCCACACACATTAACAAGTGCATAAACTTTCATAAACATACGAAGCACCTCCATACTACTACTAGCACATACCCCCCATATGCAGAACCAGATCCAATGGTTGTGCCTTCTCCTAACTCTCTCCTAAAGCCTGTAATTACCTGCTCCAGCACATCAGAGCTGCCTGCTCAGTTCTTGAATTCCACAAGAAACTGAAGTCCTGGCTCTTCACCTAGCTCCAACCCTGGCTCATCCCTTTCAACTCCTGGTTCACCACCATAAAAATATACATAGCATAACGTACAGAGAGTGTTAATATTCTGTCCTCCCAGGCTATTTATGGTGTCTGCGAGCTGAGATAGAGTGCACTTTTGGCCAGGCCAGTAGGGCTCCAACCTTAAAGCAATGCAACTGTTGCCAACTTGAACTTTCAACTTGTCCTTCTTTGATTTTTGCTTCTAGCTACCCATACACTTCCAGATTAATTGCATTGTTTTGCCAAAGTCAATGTGATGGTAAAGCTGTTGTCTAAGTGAAGTATAACCAGGGTGTGATCAGCATTCATAAATGCAAAGAAATGTCTGTCCATCAAGGACTTGCCAAATGGAGCAATATAGATGTTAAGCTGATGGGGCAGGATGGAGGATCTTTAGGCTGGGAAACGGCCTTAATAACGAATCCTTTACAACGTGTGTACTAAACAACAAATCCAAAACAACGACCTTTCAATGAACCACAACCTCATTAACCACGACTTCCTAAACCACGACTTACACGAACAACGACCTCCTCATTAAATACGACTTCCTATAACTGGCCAATAGATGGCACTGCAACCCGCTGCTTCGTTGGAGTCCCTTTAATTCAGATGAAGAGAAGGGCAACAACGAAAATGGGAAAGTTGATGGAAATCATCGTGAAACAATTGAGCTGGTGTCAAATATCCCCTGCTGGCCCTGGCAGATGAGGCAGAAGCTGAAAGTTTTCAGGTAGGCCCTCTAAATGAATTTTGGAATTATTAAATAATTTAGGTATGTGTTTTAAAACATAAATATTTAGCAGAAAGGACGGGATGTAGGGATATGTAATTCGTCCGTATTTGTAAAAAACGATAATTAAATTGTTAATTTGTTAATTTAAAGATTCATTACTTAATATTGTTTATTATAAAATACATGTTTAATTTAATTACATTTTTTTCCGTGTTTCAAACATGTGTTTATAAAAGAACATAGTGGTATATTCAGGTAATGTGGCAAATTAATATTTTTCATGGTTTAGGAAGTCGTTATTCAGAATGTAGTGGATTGGCTTTGCTTGTGGTTTAGCTTCGTGGTTTAAGCATTCATTGTATAAGAAGTAGTTGTTTAATCATATATCCCTTTAGGCTACCACACAAGCACTATCCACTTTGGTGAAGTCAAATCAACCAATCAGATGGGCAGTGAACTGCCTGTGAGGAAGAATGTAATTCACTTGGGATCACTGCCACCAATACCAACAGAGACAACATAGTGTAGAAGAATGGAATGGTAACATTTTAATGCAGCAAAAAGATGTCAAAAACATCAAAGCACTTGAGTGGCTCTTGTTCTTTTCCAATCTCAGCTAATCCTCAACAGACAAAAGCACAGATTTTGCATTAAGGGAAGAGGTGTGGCGCAGCGGCTAGGGCGGCTGACTCTGGATCCCAGGGACTCACGGTTCGATCCCCCGCACCGGTGGCAGATCAGCCCAGCACCATGTGACTCTGGGCAATAGCTCGCTTAATCTTCCCGACGGCCCCCAGCGCCGTGACACCCTCGGGTAATTGTTTGCGCTTCACAAAATACTGGACATTGTGGGTTGCCAAAAAACACAGTGCCGGTGATTAGAAACCAATATTTTTTCATGCAAAAAGGTACACAATTGTGTATCAACAATTCCCTCCCAGATGTTTGCTGCACAGGGAGGCAAATACATCAGACAAAGGTTATCATATGAGAAGGCTCAGCATCACATCTTTAAATGAGGGTTAGAACTATAGTATCCTTTCAGGTGGCTGTAACAATGCCAATTGCTAAAAAGCCATTAAGTAAGCCCATGTGGGGAGGTACAATTGTCTTTTGGAGTTTTAAATAAACAATAAAACCAAGCAGGGGTCATTAACAGAATTTGAACAGTGTTGTTACAAAATACCAAAAGGCAATCTTGAGAAAAAGGAGAACTCCTGAAGTAATGTGTCAGTCACAGAAGGCGGTTTCTTGGCCGGAGGGACATAATCCAACTCTATCTCCACCCTTAAGTAGTTGATGTTATTTTAAAAATAACAATTTTAAAACTACACATAAAGCTTGTCACAACATTGTTGTTAAGGGGTTACCTTAAATTGTTAATGATAAACTGTTATTAACTGGGGCGGAGCTTGCCTGGCTTAAAGATGGCCGCAGCTTACCGTAGCTCCGAGAGCCCACTAACATATTCTTAATCATCCTGCTTCGCTAAGTGATAATTACCCTCCTTTGGCCCCTGCCTGGGAGTGCAGACTGCCCGGGGTGAAGATTGCTGTCAAAAACCCGAGTGAAAGCGGTGACGGGAGAGCAGAGGACGGGGGCCCGTCTCCTGGCCCGAACAGCGGCGTCTGACTGGGAGTGTCGCAACGCGCTCGGACTCCGGAGCGGCCCTGAAAGAGAATCTACTGAGGGCTGCGGCTGGCCCCATTCAGTTCCGACCTGCCCATGAATATCTGCGTGGAGCTGGCCCCTCCAAGACAAAGCTACTGGTGTCCCTGAAGGCCAACAAGAAAACTGGATGCCGCTTTGGGAATACCCCGAGCGGGCGACTCGGAGACAAGATGGCGTTGCAAGGTAGTGGGGATGCTGCTGGGGGGCGGAGGCACGTGGAGAGCCTTTTCCTGTGGCCTCGGCCCCCGCGGCCCTCCTGGTGGCCAGAAACGCACCCCCCCTAATTAATGTGAGGACTGGGAGGCCTGGACTGGTTATCTGGCCTGTGGTGGTGCCTCTCTCCCTTCTGCTCAGCTGCTTAATATAGTGAAGGCACCTACTTGCACAGGGGAGACGACGCAGTCGAAAAAAGGGTTAGCTGCCTGAACCACAGTGAACGTGGCCCACATCGGAGCGGGGGGAGAGCCTGGGGAGCCCCCCGTAAGACCTGCAACCCTAAGCCCACGAACAACTCTTGCCACCTACAAGGCCCCTAAGGCTTGGCCTGCGGAGACCGCACGTGGGACCTGATAGGAGAGGACCTCGCGCTGCGGGGTGCTGTCTGCTCTCCTGTGGGCTTGGGCAGAAGAATATAGCTTCATTGCCACATCCTACTCACTGGAACTGCGGTCAAGTGCCTTACAGAGTTGACCCAGCGGGGGCCAGTGGCAAGCGCTCAGACGCATCACTGTCTGGGATTTCACATTTCACTAAGTTGAGATTTGCAGAGGTGGGAGAGGTGCCCCCTCCTTATGGATCAGTTGCCCATTCACGCCCTCATCATGGGCAGAACGGAAAAGTCCCAATCCACGCTACAATTCAAACCACGAAAAAAACCCAGGCAGAAAGACAGAGAAAAACGCCTCGGAATCGGGATCTGAGATGGGGGATTCGGCCGTGGATTCAGATTTAAAGCAAATACATTCGACTATGCAGCGCAGCCTAACCAAGATAGATGGGAAGATAGACGCTCTCACATTTTGTATAGATCGGATGTCCGAACGCCTAGTCAAGCACACAGAACGGCTGGACATGGTGGAGAAAAGGGTCTCGGATGCGGAAGATGCTCTGAATTCTAATCTGCTTTCAACCACTAGAATAGATAAACAACTGCTCAGTGTGCAAGCTAAGGCAGAAGATTTGGAGGTGCGCTCTAGGAGGAATAATGTTCACATAGTTGGAATTGCGGAGTCCACTAATATCCAGAATATGGAACTGTTTGTTGAGAAACTGCTGGTAACACTGCTGGGTAGAGATACATTTTCAGACATTTTCATCATTGAATGGGCACACCGATCCCTGGCCCCTAGACCGGTGACGGGTGCCCCCCCCACGCCCCATCATTGCAAGGGTACTCAACTACAGAGACAGAGATGCGGCCCTTCGGAAGGCCAGAGAGCTACAAACCTTGAGGTATGAGGGAATGGACGTATCCATTTACCCAGACTTCATGCAGCAGGTGCAAGAAGCACATCGCCAATTTCTACCAGTGAAGCATCGGCTCAGGGAACTCAACCTAGAATACAACATGGTGTACCCGGCAAAATTGAGGATACGTGCATATGGAAAGGCACATATCTTTACTGAACCCAAGCAAGGTCTGCAATTTTTGAAAAACCGAGAAGGCAAAGGTCTTCGTGGGGGATTCCTGAGGTCCCATGTGGTGGAGGCGGTCCCACCCCAGACCCAGAGGAACAATGATCCATGATGCAAGCTGTACTGAGGGAGACAGGTAGTGGGTGCCATGCAGTTGACTTCACACGGGGGAGGGAGAAAGTTGTGGGGGAGGTGTGAAATGTCTAAACTACACCAGTGGGCACAGACACTGCTGATGAACAAGGACAATGGGGGTACTCACTGCCTTATCCTCTTCCATCTTCTCCTCTGATTGAGACGCCTCAAGGCTAATTGAGGCAAACCCAGCTGCTTAGTACCTAGCTATTATGGATCAAGGCAGATTCTGCAATGACTGGGTATCAGAGGGGGTGCTTTTGCAGGGTCCTCCCCATGTATATTGACTCACTTGCCTGTGTGGCAGGAATGCAGCTGCATGAAAGAGAGAGGTGAGAAGGGCGCAAATCAATGGTATGGCGGGGTGCAGACACTAATATGTAACTAGCTAGGGAAGCACAATTTTTTCCTTTAGACACGCGCTTGACCGGCGATGAGCAAGTTAGACTGCCGGCAACATCTGCCCCGTGTGTATTACACCTGATGTCATTGTTGTTATTTGTTGTTTCACCCTAGAGGTGTGTCTAGTTTTTGAAGGGAGGGAGGGATTTATCTGAATTATGCTAGGTTGGGGATGGCATAGCGTGGGAGGGGGGTTAGGGATACATGTTCAAATCCTACACCGAGGGGTACGTACACATAAGATTAAGAAAAAGATGCGCACTACACAGAAGTCAGATGCGTTAAATCAAGATGCAAAAATTCACAGCTGTGAACCTGAGAACAATGAGTAAAAAGATTAGGCTCTGGACGTGGAATGTCCGAGGTCTTAATGTCCATAGAAAACTACGCAAAGTAGTAGCCTCCCTAAAGCAGCATCAGGTGGATGTGGCGATGAGCCAGGAAACACACTTAGCCCCCCAAAATGCGATATTGCCCACGAGACGACTACATGATCAGTTCCGGGCTGTGGGCTTCACCTCACCTCACCTGCAAGGGGCATCCTTACATGGGTAAGCCCTAAATCAGGCCTCACACTGCTAGATGCTGAGATAGATCCCAATAGTAGATTTGTCATTACGTGGTGCCGCAAAAAAGGGTTTAGCGTAATGCTAGTTAACATATACGGCCCTAATCATGACGATTCACAATTTTATCATGCGCTAGCGGCCCGCCTACTAAAAGTCTCTGACCTCCCACAAATCTGAGGTGGGGACTTCAATTGTACATTAGACCCAGTGTGTGACAGATCCAAGGGTCAGCCTAGACAGCCTGCTGCGGCCGCAGTAGCAATAAAAGACATTATGGATCAGCTGGGGCTAATCGATGTATGGAGGCAGCGTGCTAATGCCACCCCAGGATTTACACGCTATCCAGCACCTCACGACACGCATACCAGAATTGATTACTGGCTGACATCTAGGAGTCTCCTTCTGCAGATTGATTCCTGTATGCCTCTCCCAAGAACCTACTCTGACCATTCTCCTGTTCAGCTAGATTTAGAAATACCAACAGAGCAATGTGCTCCTTTTACATGGAGGTTCCCCCCTTTTTCTCTGCTAGACCCGTTTTTTCACGTGGAAATTGCTACATCCATAGAGTGGTACTTTGAGGATAATATAGGATCAGTTGCCTCATTCCTGATGGTATGGGAAGCCTTCAAAGTGTACATAAGGGGGGTGGCCATTTCAAAACACGCAGGGGTGTTGTGCTCCATCCGAGACAGACTCGCAAGATTAGAGGCAGAAATAGCGAATCTGGAGAGGGAACACAGGTGGACTGGAGATAGAGCGCGACTAGATGATAATAAACAAGCTCTTGAAGAGTATCACGATGCTGCAGACAGCGAAATCAAGCACCTAGGCAAATATGCTACCGCACGGATATACGGAGAGGGCGAACGCCCAGGGACCATACTAGCAGACCTCCAGCGCCCCAAAAGAGACAGCAATACTGTGGTGGAAACAATGAACGAGGATGGTGTGCTGGTCTGTGATGCAAAGGGGATAGCTGTAAGGTTTAGCAGGTACTACGTAACCCTGGGCGGAGTTCGCGTAGTCGCGCTACGCGGAATACCGCGAAGTCGCAAAAAAACTCTGCGAGCTATGCGGAGTTCCGCAAGCACATGGAGTTGCTTGTTCCGCCCGTCCTCGATGCATTTTTCCTGTTCAGGAACGCGTATTGCGTGTTCGGGGACGCTTTTTGCGTGCTCGGGGGGAAATATCGCGCAAACTTAACCACGCAGTCGCCAATGGGCGCGGCCATCTTGTATTTTCACTTTTTGCTATGGTTCTGGGGCTGTTTTTCTATCCTCCCTATATCTTTTCAATACTTTGTTTCTAGAAACTTTTTTTTAATCTCTTTTATTTATTATCTTTCCCTCTCTATTGCTGATTGTATATTTTGCATTTTGTCCTACTTTTTGTGTGTTTTTAGTGCGTTTTTCACTCTTTTTCTATTACTTGATTTTTTCATTTCTTTTACTTACTTTCTTACTTCCTACCTTTTCTTTTCCGCCCTGCCTACCCAGAACCATGGCAAAGAGCCTTAAGAAAACCAAGGGCCAGGGGAAGAGGAGTGAGAGCCGTGACCGCCTTCCTTGCGGAAGGCGGCGCCCACAAGGGGGGCAGCCACAGGCCTTATTCAGTGAGGCGGAGGTGGCCGCACTGTTTTTTTTTTGTCCAGCGCCACCTCCCCGTAACCCTGGCAGCAGGCGGCAGGCCTGTGTACGGGTACGGGCTCCGGGAGTGTCACCGGCAGTGGGAGAGGGTGCGCCGGGCAGTGTTTCGCTGCTCTGGGGTCCGGCACACCCGTAGCCAATTGACCGGGAGCAGGACCTGCTGGACCTGCTAGGTGTTGAGGTCCTAGGGCTTGGTGAGTAGCTAATTATATTACTATTGTGTTCTTCTGTTCTGCGTTATTACAAATATTTTTTTCGCAAATAGCTAACATGCTGCTTACATGCAGGTAACTTATGTTTAAAAATCTTATTATTATGTGATTGTTACTTCCAGACAGGTGCTCATGCTCGGCTCTAATAACTAATCGTACTTGTTTGCAACTTTGCGCTCTCTTGGGCTGGTTATGTAAGAGAGGTTAGAGAATTTAAGTTAGGTAATGCATATAGGAAAGACTCCAGTCCTTTCCTTTGTCCTGTCAGGCTGTCCTGTCTCCTGTCACTAAGATAGTGGTAGTAGTTAGTATTATTTGGTAATTTAGCGGCCTGCGTGACACGTCCTCTCACATGACTTCACTCCTAGTAGAACCTTTTGCAGTTTGTTCGTATATTGAGTGAATAGAATAGCAACCCGCCAATGGTGTATGCAATATGCATGCGTCCATCTATGCATTAAGAAGAATAAAAATCAGACTTAGTAATTGGCCCGTCAAAGGGGGTTTGAGTTGGAGACAGAGATGATTGGGAATGAGATTGGAACTTAGTAGAAGCAAATATAATTTTTTTGCAATTCATTCCAAAGTCTGGAATAGGCGGGCTAGGTATGTTTATGATTGAGGAATCGGAATTGAACTGTGGAATAATAATGATCGGATGGTACTCGACTGCGATACATACTAGTCGACTACTACTAGTCGAATAAGTCGATCTTTAGGATAGGTCAATGTTATTGCAATTGCCGTTTCCTCTCTAAAAATATTTTTAGAGCAATTATATTTATTTATTTAACACAAATCATTTTTTGTCTCTTTAATTATGTCTTACATGATCAGCATCCAGGGGCAAGAAGAAGATTGGGTCAGCTGGCAGTGCGGCGGGTGTGGGAGCTGGAGGGGCCTCCCAGGAGCAGCAGGAAGCGGCCTCAGGCGCAGATGGCTCTGCTTCTGGCCCCAGTAAGTCCTCCTCCTGGTGTTGTTATATATTAATTTTTCCCTAACTTTTACCGCTCTGTTATTTCCATTTCCTAATTTAAATTTTTCCAAAATCGTCTTCAATCTATCTGTTTCTAAATTCTTGTTTTTTTTGCTCCATTATCTACTACTATGTACTAGTACTAACATTGTTTCTAGTGTCTGTTTTTTTTTTTTACATCAAATCAAACTGCATCTGACTAACCTCTGCTCTGACTCTGTATTAGTCTGTCTATAGCTTGCTTTCTTCTGGGTTTCACTCAGCTTTCCCTCTCCCCTTATATGTGGATTGCCTAGTAGTGGTACTGTAAGACTCAGAGAACCCATTGGTCCTAGGCTACCACTAGTACTAGTACTAGTTAGGACTCCTTACTACTACTAGTACTAGTAGCACTAATCTGCTGTGCAGCTTGCATGCCCAAGTAAGGTATTCTCCGCAGGTTTGTGAGATGAGAAGGCTTTAGTTTCTTTTACTGTCTCATCATGCTCAATCAGTAATGGTGGTCACTCATGTTGGACAGGACACCCCAAAGTGGTGTATTTTACTTTTTCGAATCCAGGCCTAGTACTTTTTAGGTCTCGCCTACGCAGCGCGCATGCGCTGCATAGGAAAAAGACCTTTAGAAATCGCTTCACTTTTGCAGCCAAAAACGTGCACGCGTTGCATTGCTTTCAATGGCAACGCGTGCACGTTTGGCGATTCCCTTGCGGGAGCGAGCTTTGGCGCCATGTGTTAGCAATTATCGCTCCTGGCGCTGCTCGCTCCCGCAAGGGAAACGCTTTCACTTTTGCCTACACTTTTTTTTTTAACTTTTAGCGCGAGGCGCGCGCGCTTGTTGCTGTTATAGCGGGTTGTCACAATATCGACCCCCTGAAATAGTGCTATATTTCGTCAACATAATACTGACTCGTGTCAAAGGTAAGTGTAGATTTATTATTAATAACTCCGTCTTGACAATGTTTCGGGAGTCTGTATAATAGTCTTGATGTAGGTATGTAGGTTGATATTTCGAACTCATTTTGGGACAACACCAGGCAGCCCCAGTCTGATTATGAACCTTAATGGCATTAGTGGTAACTATAACGGGAAGCTGTAAAGATCTCCCTTTCTTCAGCCTGGGAGCTGGATGTCTCTGGAAATGGTTAAGCTCATTCTGGCTTTAAAAGTTTGGCTGGACTGTGCCCAGGGCCCAACTTTGTGGTGATGTGATTAACACGCCGGACGTCGAATGCCTTTTGTTTATCGCCTCCCCTCCCCCCCCTCCCCAGGGTGTGAGCTTCCCAGCGTGTGGTGTCTTTGCACTGGCATGTGAAGTTGCCTCCCTCTGAAGAGGGCCTAGCCGATGTCTGCCTGCCGAGGGAGGGGTACAGAGGAGACTCCAAAGGGCACCTTCACTTATGGTGCTGGTATGGCATTTTCTAATATTTAACCACGTGTGAGGGCGGGTACAGCTGTCTCTTTGTTTAATGGAATACCCAATGTAAATATTACCTTGGACTTACGGTCCTGAGAAGAACCTGCACGCGCTAATATTGGTGTTATCTAGGACTGGTGATATGAAATGGATCGTCTTACTCCACGCAGTTTACCAGTGGCCTTGGAAAATGACAGCGCACAGGCCCAGAAGGCCGCAGAAAAGTTGCATCCTCACCCTGGGCCACCTCGGCGTGTCATAGTTCGCAGCTCCTTACTAGTCTGTGTGGCTGTAGCATGTGCTGGTTCAGAGTTTCGTCTGAAGCTGAGTTTTCATATTTTAGCCAATAAACGGTCAGCACATGCACTTATGTTCAGGTGGCCCCAGATTAGTGCTCACTAGAACCGGCTGCTATTTTTTTTGAGTTTTTTTTCTTTGTAAATTACTTAAAATGCGTTCCCTTATGCCGGGTAAAATTTCATATTTCGCAGAAGCTAAAAACGTCGGCTTGCCTCAAAGAGTAAAAGAATACGCATGATGGCTGAGTCACTGTGGACAATAACAAACTTTGAGTTCTGCAGCTTATAGTGGGATGCTTTTGCCATGCCTTCCACATAACAAATCGTATTCATCTGTGTATTAGGGCTCACTCAGCCGCCGTGTGTCTCCATTTTTAGGTTTCGCAGCGCTGTGCTTGTGAAATCTATTATTTTTATTATAATCTTAAGTGTCTTCCATCCTGCCTCCTCTCTTTCCTGGCTTCTCATTGGTTCCTGTGCATGCTACTTACTTTTCTTCCATTTCTATTGGCTGTAGCATATTTTCTTGCATTTACCAATGCTTGTTCCTCATCTGCTTCTATTATCAGTTTCCCGTCTCTGAAATACTGTTAACATCTGCTTTGATAGAACTATTTTTTCATTAAGTTTTACCTCTTTTTGCTTTTTACTCTTGCAGCATATTTATATGACAAACCCTGGGAGATTAAGTGATTTGCATAAAATCACAGGATGTTGCTCCACCGAGACTCGAACCGGGATCCCCGGCTCTCAAGTTAGCAGCTCTGGCTGCTGCGCTACAGTCTCACCACTCATGTGTTATTTGTCAGGGAGCTCTTTCCTTCTTCTGGACGATAATTGATTAAAAACCGTACTTTATTCATCACATAGGCGAAACAAATGCATTACCAATTCTTGTTTAAGCAGTTGGCTCCCTTAGTAGCCTTACTCCTATTTTTTAGGTCTCGCCTGAGCAAGCGCATGCGCTGCTCTGGCTGAGACATTTAGTAAGTGGGCTTTTAAAAGTCAGACCACACGCTTTTGCTGGCCTCAAGCTTGCGGTTACGCGCGCGGGCACGCGCACAGCCGCCATCTGGCTTTCCTCGCAGCACCCTTACAGCACGCGATGAGGCGCCATCTGGCTTTCCTCTCACTTTCCATAGCTGTACTTCACTTTTGTTTTTTTTTTGTAAAGTGCTTGTTCAACATCGAAGGGTATCCTGGCACTGCAGAGCAACTACAATGATTGATTACACTGCTGTATTCTGGAATTTATAGATCTACATTGTATTTGCAAGATTATGTATAGTTTCATACATATTAGCATATTTTATTATTGTGGTTTTGCTTTTTAACGGTATAGCATAGAAGAGCGCCGATAGGTAACAAGTTTACTGATTGTTAATGCTCTTGGTCGTAGTTGGGATCACTGGTGAGAAACATGGAGCAACATTTTGAGCGCCGTGTTTGCGGTTTGTTTAGAAGGTAATTGTTGCCGACAAGGTTTGCTTCTGATTATTGCATGAGGGCAGGACATGGATTGAACTGGGTTTCTTCTAGTTTTGTTGTGTTTACTATATAAAGAATTAACTCAATGCATTTTCTTTACTTTTAAAATGTGAAAGATTCAACTAAGGGGCCAGAATATTTAAACTGCACAGGGTGTGTTTTTATTTTTGTCTGTGCTGATTTTGAAGAACGTCCTATTTAGCACCTTTTTACATATTTGTCAAATCTGTCTTTTGTGGGCTGTTTTGCTGTATATATTTTTGCGCTAAATTACTTTCACAACACGTAGTACTTCCAACAAGCAGATTTTACCACGCATTAGCCTTTATGACGCATGCTGTTACCATGCATAAAAGTATTTTTAGTTAGCAGAAGAGAACATCTTTGTGTCTAACTTGTCCACAATTGCAACTTGGTGAAGAGTACAAGAGAACAAAAACAGCACCACCTCCAGAAATGTTGGAAATTGTACCTTAAGGAGGCAAGTGTTGGATTTGTGTATTTGTGTCAATGTGTGAGACTGTACATGTCTATATGAGTTACCCTATGTGCACATCATATGTTTCTGGCTGGGGGAATGAGCTCAGCCATGCCTAATGGGACTAACCCATGACAAATAGTGCACATTCTTTGGGTTATAAAATAGGCATCTATGATGTATCGTGGGCTCCGCAAAGGTATTGAAAAATATTAATAGTGCCCCTTCAAAATCTATTTTTATGTCCAATTTATGGGAAAAAGGCACTATAAAATGCACCCACTGACCTCGATTTCAATTCTACATTTTCACAAAGGGGAGAGCACCGGCGGATCCTCTAAAAGCAAGTTGTTGTTGCATGTTTACACAGTCTAATTCTGGGAATTTATTTATGCCACACCATTTTCAAAGTTCACCAGCTGGTGCTGCTACAAGGCCTGGTTCAGAGTGCACCAGTCTTTGATGCAGTAATACCACACCACTTAATAGCAGTAACAGAGAATGTGGTATTTCAAAGGTGAATGATTGCCTCAAAACTCTACGTCTTACTCTTCAGACTGAGTCATAAATTGCGGATTCAGAGTTTTGCCCACCAATTACTTCATTCTTTGCCTCTTTCCTGTTCATATTTTGTCAATGTGTTTCCTGGTGGCATTTAACAGGAAAAATTACTGTTGGTTAACTTTTTTCTAACTTTTCCATATAATGTCTTAACTTGTTTCGGTCGTAATCTCCTGTTTGCACCCAAATCAGCATTACATTAGGACTTGAAAAGAGGTCTAAGTAGTTTCTATTACAACAAGCATTGGCATAGCCAATAGGTCTCGCCTTTGGGATCTTATAAGTGTTTAGCCATGCAACAGTTGATGTTGTTGCACCAAGGAAATTGTG
Organism: Calotriton arnoldi; assembly: GCA_963921515.1. NCBI lineage: Eukaryota > Metazoa > Chordata > Amphibia > Caudata > Salamandridae > Calotriton > Calotriton arnoldi. Next base: position 346,337 of record CAWUFW010012529.1, read on the forward strand.
CTGCATAACTAAATACTTATAAGGTCCCAAAGGCGAGACCTATTGGCTATGCCAATGCTTGTTTTAGTAGCAGCAGTTGATGGTGAACACTGAACAACTGATTACCGTGCACCATGGCTGGAAGGAAGTATGAGGAGTACGAGGACGGCACCATTATTTTCCAACTAAGAGAGACCTCATGTCCGCCCAGTTGGTCATTCTTTCTTCTTTTCTAAAAATGAGATGCACCAATAGCTCTAGTCACTGAGTCCAGTCCTTTGGGTTGTCCTCTTCTTGAGAGGCTTTTTAAAAATTGCCACCAACAAAATGCCCACCGGATATTATTTGATAGGACATACTGGGGCATATTCTCAAGGACTTATCGCCGAGTTAGCGGCACTTTATCGCAGCCAAAGTGGCGATAGATTTATCGCCCTATTCACAAGCTGGTGCTAACAGCCAATATCGCCAGTTTACCTGCAATAGCAGCCGCAAAAAACATCGCCACTGATGACACCGGCAACTAATGCTAATGAGTTGCAGAGTAGGCGTTCCCATGCAAAAACCTGCGACAACGCCACTTCGCAACATTCTCAACAACCAGCCAGATCGGCGATAAGATCACAAAACATGCGATAAGGCGCGTTAGCAGCAGGGAATTAACACCTGCTCTTTCCTGGTATAAGTCGGACGATAACCTGCACCAGAAATGGGAGCTCAGCCCACAGCCACACCAGAAGAACAACAGATGCCATGGAGCTACTGATCATGTAGCCAGGCACCCAAGAGGGCCACAACACCCACCGCCACCCTCCCAGGACCCGCCCACCCCCGGGGCCCTACCCCGGACAAAGATATTTTACATCAACTTTACAAAATCATGAACAAAACAATTCGCCTGATGTCGCACAAGTACAACAATTAACATTCATGTGTGGTCAGAAAAAGGAGAATCATTCATTCATCTTTGAATTTCCAAACAAATTATTTAATTCAAATTTAACTCAAAACAACTATTTGGAAGAGTCATGGCGGGTCTTCTCTGGACAATCTGCAAGACACAGCCTGCAAGACAAAATTCAAGATAAGAAGGTGTGTCATGCGCTCATCAAAGGACAGAGAGAGAGAGAGAAAGAGAGAGAGAAAGAAAGGGAGAAATAGAGAGAGTGAAAGAGAGGGAGATTGAGAGAAAGAGAGAGAAAGGGGGAGAGAGGGAGAAGGAGAGAGAGAGTAACAGAGGAAGAGAGACAGTGAAAGGAAGAGAGGGAGAGGGAGAGAGAGTGCCGACACTGCTGACCCATGCCTCACTGCTCACCTGCTGCCACCGGTGTGTCTCCAACCACGTGCCGGTATACACTGCAGTCCACCAGGTCCCTTATCTGAAACAGAGTCCAGATTTATGAATGGCAGAGTTCATATCAGTGCACATGCCATCATTGCTTGGCCGCCCCTGCGTACACAGGCTGCTGCACCCCAGCTCCTGCCGCCGCCCAGGGGTGTTTGCCCGCCCCTGCGCACCCAGGCCTCACTGCTCACCTGCTGCCACCGGTGTGTCTCCAAACACGTGCCGGTATACACTGCAGTCCACCAGGTCCCTTATCTGAAACAGAGTCCAGATTTATGAATGGCAGAGTTCATATCAGTGCACACGCCATCATCGCTTGGCCTCCCATGCGCACACAGGCTGCTGCACCCCAGCCCCTCCCGCCGCCCAGCGGTGTTTGCCCGCCCCTGCGCACCCAGGCCTCACTGCTCACCTTCCGCCACCAGCGTGTCTCCAAGAGGGCCCACCACGTGCCGGTGCAAGCTCCAAGCCCGGGGCCCGCGACCTTGGCAGCCTCCACATCATGCAGCCCCACCCCATGGGCCACCAGGTCACACATGTGATTCTGGGTCTTGATTTCGCAATGGCAGAGATCATATCAGTGCACACGGCATCATCGCAGGCTGCACACCCGCTCAGCTCTATAGGTGCCACTAACTCTGTGAACCGCGAGGCAACGCCATGTGGCGGTAGACCCGCGCTGCCCGCTGGCTCAGGCCTAAACTGTGGTCCAGCAGGGCTTACACAAACCGCCAGGACTACGCATCATCGCAGGCTGCACACCCGCTCAGCACCTAAGGTCCCCCTGCCTCAGTGCACCGAAAGTCACCGTCCCGTGGCGGTAGGCCCGTGCCGGCTGCAATGTTTCCGGTGCCACCAACTCTGTGCAACGCAAGTCATGGACCCTTACTGATTGAGTCTGATCATATGCCAGGCGGACGCAGCCATGTCACCTCCGGCAGTGGGGAAGAACTGGGACACGTAGCGTCGTCGACCCTCCCTTTATACGTAAGTCAAGTGGGCTGGGTCGGCGTTCGACGGACCAGCATAGGGGTGTGAATAATTATCCCGGGGCTCTGGGCGTGGTTCATTTCTGGGCTGGACAGGAAACCAACTGATGCGTGGGTCTCTGTTGCAGTGTTTGCGCCACACGGCCCGCAATCGACAATGTTGCAATGTTGCATGCACCCAGAGGGCGGCCGCGCACGAAGGGATTGTACAAGGAGCGCAAGGCCGCTCGGGCTCTTGGCTCATGCATGCCAACTGTTGTGTGTGTATCGCTATTGGTGCTAGGCCTGGGCGGTAAATTCCGCTCCGCTCGCAGAATTTGCGGTATATTGCAAATACCGCGGAATTGCCAAAAATTCCGCGATCCACGGCGTAGTGGAATTTTTTCCTTGTTCGCGCTTTCAAAATGCGTGTTTGCGCACGCGGGAGTGACTTACCGGGATCCCTGCGTTTGCCGACGAGTTTTCCTAGCCGTTCACGTGCGCCACGAGATTTTGGTAGCCGGCCGCGCGATCCCACGAGAGTGTGCAATCTCGAACACGTCATTCGGACGCGCCATCGGACATCCGCGTTCGCGAACAGGAAACATGCATCGCGAGCGGGCGGGACAAGTGAAACAAGATGGGCGCGCCAATTGGCGACCGCATGGGCAACTTCGCGAGTTATTTCCCCCCGAGCACGCAAACAGCGTCCCTGAACAGGAAAACGCATCGCGAACGGGCGGAATAAGCAATTCCGCGTGCTCGCAGAATTCTGCGGAGCTCGCTGAGATTTTTTACCGTTTCGCGGAACTTTGCGTAACGCGACTATGCAAATTCCGTCCAACCCTAATTGGTGCACCATAAGCCTAAGGCCTAGCCTCAATTGCAGCGCGAAAGCCACATCACATTTCCAGAATGCAAGCAGTAGTCAGACTAACATTAGGGATGAAAGCTCTTTGTCTCAATACATAAGGCGGAAGGACATCTGCACCTCCGACCTTGGTCTTGCATGTGGCAGGCACCCCCTGAGAGAGATACCATAGCAGATGATGACGACTCCCACACTACGCACAGCGCTAATGAAAGACCAACGTATCCACACCCCACACACAGAAGTCCTTGCTTGAGGTACTCTTGCATGGAATGCCCTTGACACTCACGTACACAACAACCCATACGTCCAAACGTTGCACACACATACGACTCGTTGCTCCGAGCTGTGGCATAACATCCACATAACTGCCGCAGGTCAGAAGAGTGCCGGTTCTACGAGAGCCACCAACACAATGGCAGAACATCCCGGGTGCATGCACAACGCCTGACACGTGGAACTGTACCGTGACCGAATGCTGCCTGTTAGTGTCTGATGCATTGGTCTGCATGTTGTATCCCTTGTCTTGCCCGTACTGACACGCACATGGCAATAAAGTCTACGCAACTTCACTAGTGTTCAACTGTGATGAGTGTTGATTGGAATGACAAATCGTGTGCCTCAATGAGCATTGTCCGTACACAGGGAGGGACTGACTGACGCATTTTGCTTAGGGGTGAGTCCCTATTGCCAGCTCCACCTCTGTGAGCCAGACATAGTGGTTGGGATAGTTGCTGATAGACCTGTGCTCTTATGTGTCTTCAGCAATGTGAGTATGGTGTCCATATTCTTGCCATGTGGATCAATGTGATCCATCACTACAGGCTGTGTCCACCCAGTTGAGTGTGAGTAGGTATGTGAAGAGATGTTCTGTTGTCAAATGTGATGGAGGACACTACTTTAGGCCTGCCAACGACTTTGACATTTCATACCCAGCCCTATTTCTAACATTGCTTGGGGCAAAGTTGAGGAATTGCGCAATTGTTGTTTCAGAGCAATGAGGCCACAGCTAGTGCACACATTCCCAGTCATCTCACTTCCTATGTGTGTCACGGTCAAACATGCGCATTGCTTTCATTTCCCATGGTGTACCTTTTTGGGCAATCAATGTCCTTACATTTATCCATACTTTCATACTTGATCGATTATGGACATGACACATCTGTGTGAATTTGAATGATTTATTCACATTCGGTGGAGTGTCAGAGCTGGAGCAGTACATGGCCATGCAAACCCCACATTACATTGTAGCCCAGTGGAGGGCCAGCCAGAGTCATTTAGGGATTGACAAGTACATCGGAAGAGGAAGAGTACAGTCCACAGTCTGATTGCTGTGTCATTGGTAAGCAAACAAAATATGGCAGTCCATGTCGAGGTCCAAGGTGAGTGTCGCAGAGTGTTTCGGGGGACAGTGGGAGGTGTTGTTACAGGGCATGATGCAGAGGGCAGAACCAAGCTGAAACAGGGCATATGGCGGAGAAGAATGCTACTGGCTCCTTCTTACTACAAAGGTGGAATCACCCGCATCTTCGTCCTCTATGTCATCTGTCTGACATGTGAGTGCTGATGTTTGGTTTTCCGACATTAACCGCGGAGAGAAGGAGGCTTGTTTCCCAGATCACGAAATACACCGGACTGGCATTAAATCGACTCCAACCGACGGGTGGAAGTCTAATATAGCTTCTTCTAAGGCTCCAAACCGGCTGGTGGAGTTCCTTGGGAATTAAGTTTCTACCCATACCTGACTAAGAATTCATTCATTAACAGGCCACCCAGGAATCTACTTTTGGGTTACCGTTCCTCCCCTTTCCTGCCTTGAGGAAGACCCGCCTAGATGCACTTCAACTTTTTGCGCGATATACAGGGTCGAAACGTCGGCGTATTGTATATGTCCACGCAACGCTGATGATCACAGTCCCATTCGTTATTGGATCATTTAAGCATATGTGTTAATAACAAGGACATTTATGAAATCTTTTTCCCTCCCCCTCCCCATTTTTTGCACATTTGTTTTTGTATATAGTAGATTGTATTTATCACCATTCACCACATGTCACTATTGCACTACAGTCACATATTGCAATTGAAATTATAAATTGCGACAGACTTTATTATTTGATTTTCTTCCAATATAATTTTGATTCAAAAATCTTTGGTGTGTGTTATATCTGTATTTATTTCATTATTGAATTGAGTTACAAGTAAGTTGTTACTATTTGTTCTAATTAAGTGATACCCCGACAGAACCATTTTTCTCTAGTAGATGTTTGGTCTGCAGCACTGTGTGCCACTGACACATCAGGGGCCAGAGATGTGTGTGTTGAAGTACCAGCAGCATTCATCAACGACTGCCTTAGTGGCAGCAATGCGATGATGAGGATCTGCAGGGCATGGAAGATCCCAACAACTTTTCGCTGGTGTACATCCGTGGCAGCTATTCTTTCCCCATGCATCCGCTCCATGTTCTCCATTATCCTCAGCATCTGTGCCAACTCTCGGCTGACATCGCTGAGGCCACTCTGACTAGACAGTTGTCATGACTCCAGCGATGTCGGGCATGGATTGTTGGACATCATGGCGCGAACTGTGGGTGTCCGTTAGGGAGTGTAAGTGGTCCCTGATGTGACTTAGAAACCCACGTATGTCATCTAGTTTGGCTGCCATGAGGTCGAACCCCACCCGCACCTGTTCAGCCACCTCCTTCTGGCAGTCTAACACATGGCCTTGGAATGGGATGTGTTCTTCGGTGAGGTGCTAGGAGCCAGCCGTGGTGGTGGGTGCTTCCTGCTGTGTGGTCTGTGCAGGGGGTGGAGTCTCCTCGATGCAGCTGGGCTGCCCTGCTCCTGGAGGTGGGTTGCCGTAGCTGTCCATGAGCTGTTGTAGGGCGTCGGTGTCGAAGGTGTGGAGGTCCTCTTGATCATCACTGTTGAGTTGTCTGGTCTGCTCTGCAGGAGGTGTTGATTGTCCATCTGCAATGTGAAGGGGAGATGCATTTTAACATTGGGTTGACATGTATGTTGATGCATTGTTCAAGTTTACATACAGACTGCATGACAATGTACATTGTTACTGTTTGGGAGGAGCTGACTATTTGATGCGGGACAGTGGACATTTGAACTACATCACGGATGTGAGGTTGTACACGTACATTATCATCTCACAGTTTCCTGCTATGCCAGATGTGATTGGCCAGTTTCTACGCACAAGCTGAACCAGTTGTGTCCTCTGTTCTGTAGTGAGAGTGTTGCACTTTGTACCACATTGTCGTCAATGATGATGTGCTGTTATTGCTATGTGTGTGTGCTGCATTGTGGGAGAGTCGCCCCTGCAGCTGTGATTTTGCTGCCCCTTATCCCTTTGAGGCGGTGTGCCTTTGACTTCTGTGCTTCTACAGTGCTGAGATGTTGCAGACTTGGCTAATTTTGGCTCTAGTTCGGATCTTGGGCATGGTTTATCCGCAGATGTGTTGTTGGCGTCAGGGGTTGTTTGTGCACGTGGATGTGTCAGAGTGTGACCTGCTCCTTTACGGATGTGTTCCACACTCAGCCACCTCAGTGTCGTGGCGTGCACCATGTCATGATAATTGAACTGCAGCCATGCTGTTCGTCATGCAGTGTTACTTGCATTGTCAGTGTGGCTCACAGACACGCAGCTTTGCTGGTTTTGACACATGTGCATGGGTTGGTTGTGAGATTGGTGCTGTGTGGGGAGGGACCCCTTTGTGCCCATAGTGGATGGGGGTCTACTTGCTGTTTGTATGTGTGCTGCAGTGTGCCAAGGGGATCAGGGACATGATCCAGAGTCATTGTGGCTGTGCAGTGTGCTCTACTTAATTGTGAATGTGTGCCATTGTGCCCATCTCCCCCCGTCCCCCCAGTCCCTGTTCGGTACTCACCCTGGTGCTGTTGTGTCAGGTCATGTCGAGCAGTGTCCGGACCCCCAACTCCTGCCACCGTCTCCCCACTGATGACTGTGGCCACCATTTCCTCCATCTCATCCAGCTCCTCATGTTTCGCTGGACAGCCACCTCCAGTCTGCATTGCTGCCTGATGGTTGTCAGCGAGTTTCTTCTTGGTTTTGCGCTTCACATCATTCCAGCGCCTCTTGACCTCTCCAATTGTCCTCCTCCTCACTCCGACTGCATTCACCTTGTCCAGGATGGACTGCCATATTGCATTTTTATTTGCCAATGACACGTTGGAGGTGACGAACAGTTGTTGGTGGTGTCCTATCACCTCCGTGATGATGATTCCTGTTTTCCTGCGGACTGAACCTCGTCTTCCTCGTCTTCTTCTCCTTGCCCTTCCGTGACCCAGAGGTCCCAGGATGGTCCTCCTGGGGACTTGTGGGGTTCTGGTCGTCCTCTGTACTTGCTCCAGCTTCCTCCATTGTGCTACGCAGTTTGAATTATTTTGTTTGTGTTTTTTGGTGCTTTTATAGTGCATTTTCCCGCATGACGCGTGGGAATTGCAGGCCTGTCGCTGGTTATTGCTGATTTTTTTTCCGCGGTTGGCCACATCGCAACTTTTTTCGCGTTTTTTTTGCCGTCACGGTAATTTTATCGTGGTCATTTGACGTGTTAGCGTGAGACCATCGCATGGTACCGCCGTGTTGAGAATACAACGTTAACACAGCGTTATTTTCAAGCGATAGACTGCGATGTGCAAAGTTGCGTTAAGCTAATTTTGCGATAATTATCACACGTTCTTGAGAATATCCCCCACTGTCTACTCTACTCTAGTATCCGAATTGTAGATAGTGATGTGTGTGGTTTATGTATTATTAATTATGTATTTTCAATCTTGCTAATGAAAAACATAAATAGGGGAGGCGTATATGGCATCTAAAAAAATGTGAAATGTTTTTTTCAGGCGTACTGACCACCAGTGCCGGGGCCAGCGGTGAGGGCCATGCCACTCCGGAGGGAGCGGAGGATGCGGCAGCTGCAGGGGGTGAGCCAGCAGCAGTGGCGGGCGGTGGTAAGTCATATTCCTTACTTATTGAGAATGATAAATACACTCGCTGCAAGGGTGTACACTCAGTACTAGTACACTGTACTTCTGCTGAGACTAAGTTGTTGTGAACACTGAACAGTTGAAGAAGACACCCTTTACTTAACATTAGCATTAGCAGCGGGGGTTGAGTAACTAATGGCCTATTCTATTCTATCTTCAACTCAGCAGAGACAGTTTTATGACGAAGACAAAGAGTCAGACGAGTCAACAACATGTATGACTGGCAGAGAAGGATGCATGGGTGAAGGAAGGGGCCCCTGGATGCATATAGGTGGCGGATGAAGATTAGATGATAGGATGCATGGGTAGTTGAAGGATGGGTGAAAGGTGAAAGAGAAAGCAGAAAGGATGCCTATCTGGGTGGGTGAAACTGTATGGGTGAAAGGAATCCTCCAGAGGGTTTGAGGGGTCAAACTCTAAGGCAAGCAAGGACGCATGGGTGGTGGTTGGTTATATCTATGACAAATGTATGTTGTTTATGAAAGCCGGTTTATGATGGCCATGTTTGGATGGATGGATGCCTGGATGGTATCATAGATAGTAGGTGAAAACAGAGTCAGACTGGATGAATAGAATGTAAAAGAAAATTAAACCGTGCCAGAGTACCAAAGCCAAGGGTGAAGATAAAGAATACAATAATAATAATGCTAGAAGAGCAATGCACTGATAAATGAAAAAAGCCCTGGGAAGAACAAGGACTGTTTTTTTGCAAGGTTTTTGATTCAAAGGTTTGAGGTTGTACTTGTATTTCAGAATGGAATACTCCCTTGACTCACAGTAGTTTGCAAGCACAACATATATATTGTGCATGACTATTATTTACCCTACCCACCCATCATTAATCGCCTCCCTCTCCGACTCCGAGGCCCACTTCCGCTCAAGTCCCTACCCATGTCATTTTTGAGTGTGTCAGCCATGGGTGGCTTATCGGCTGCATGGTAACTAGTACTTACAAATCACTCAGTATGTCATCATCATCATCATCATCATCACGTGAGTGACATGATGTCGTGCCGCTGTATATCATCATTCATAAGCACGTCATCATAAACCATCATCATGTGCCTTATTTCAGTAGTCAGGTTGAAAGTGAAATTGTCTGAGCATTTGCCATTGATTTAACAGAGTATGGCCGTAATGGAAAAATATATAATTGTGTAGTACAGCTGCCCCACATGCAGAAAGTAGTAAAGTAACATGAGGCTGCGACACGAGTATGTCTGTCTAGGGCACAAGCTGACTGAGCTGGCATGCCTACAAGATTAATTGTGCTAAACAAGAGAGAGAAGAAGAATACTTCTACTCTACTCTTTAGTGCCTGAAAGTCTAATCATCACATCCAAATCTTAAGGGCAGAGGAAGTGAGGAGGATAATAGTACCACAACTGCTAGTGCTACCCATTCCACTATAATTTTTATGTGTGTAATTTTGTGTTACTGTTTTGCTAAGAGTATTGGTTAAAATTGTCTTTTTTTCTTTCTTGATATAGCTACTGCTGCCCAACCCACCAGGCAGGAGTTAGCAGCCAGGGCACGGCAAAGGAAGCTGGAGGCCATCCCGGATTAATATCTCCGGCTGGTTGTCCTGGAGGCAGCTGCAGCTTCCTCCAATGCCCGGGCCCCAGCCAGGCCCCCCACGTGCCTCCGGTAGTACGGCGCCGTGCTCTGGCAGCCGCCCGCCGCCCATCAACTTCATCATCTACTGCTGCCCCCACCCCTGTTGTTCCTGCAGGAACTTTTGGGGGCGCATGCTCCTCAGGATGGCGCGCCTGAAGGCCAAGCTGGAGGAGGTGCTGGAGCGAACAAGCTGCCACCGGCACCCTCACCGCTAGATGTCACCTCAGTCTTTGATCCTTGCCCCTTTTTTTATCTTTTTTTTGGTGGGTGGGATGTTGGGAGTTGGGGAAACGAAACTTGGGGTTTACTTATTTTTTCTTCAACTTCAACGTGGACGGACATTTATTTAATTTACTGGACATTGGTTGGGGTTAGGGTGAGGGGTGGGTCAGGTGTTGTGGGTTTTTCTTCTAGTTTATATGTGTTAGGGTAATACATTATTTATAGTTTTCCAATACATATGATGCAAATCTTTTCTGGGGGGGTTACTCTTTTATGTCACCTTGTTTGTTTCCTTCTTTTGCTGCAGGGCCGCAGCCATTTTTTGAAATCTGCCAATAGTGTAACACACTGACAGATAGATGCAGTACCCTCACTTGTCCTACTACTGTCAGTCTCGCCTGCTAGTATATGCATTCTGCAACTAAAACCCCTTTGTAGTATGTACTCGGAAGGATGTGGGTGTGGAAAGAATTAATTAATTTGCATAGTATATACATTATTGACTCCCCCACACTTCTTCTCTTACCTGTGATTGATGTTTAGGCAAAGCGATGGCTGCATGGTGATGGTTTGGTTTCCTAAGGTGCCATGGTGGGTGGTGGTAGCAGTAGTAGACAGTTGCATTTGCAAAAAAAGAAAATGAGACAGTCAGTCACCTGAGGGAGACTAGGGAACGAGTACTTAGTAGAAGTACAGTAAGTAGTAAGTACACAAGAAGAAGACTGCCAAACAAGAAGAAAGTGATGATGAATGATATTGATAAGCAATGCTAAAGTAAAATAAAACAGGGATAGCCTAGTACAAGTTACAACAAACTGAAGTTGACTCGACCTATGTGAAGTGGACAAGCGTAACCTTTAGTGCTGGAAGGATGATAAATCGATGCCGGCAATTAATAATTAATAATGGGTTAATAATTATGTTCCTCTGGAAAAAAAAAAGAAAATAGCGAATACTATTTAGCATGGGTGGGCATTGGGCAATCTAATCTGTTGACAGTGTCGCCGATATATATATACTTAGAGCAGAAGAAGATCCTCGCCCTGCCTTGAGTTAGTGTTGCTTTCACCACATCTGCCCCAGCAAGTGGGTGATCAATTATTGGTGTAAATTTAATTTAGTCACACCTCAATATAAATCACACAGCCCGTGGGAAGAGGGTTAGGGTTTGATGAATGGTTGGGAAGGGATATTTGAGGGAAAGGTTTGACAAAGACAAACACTGCACATGGACAACACACAATCTTGGCAGATGACCATCATAAATCTGTTAAGCGAGAAAAAGGAAATGCATGCATGATGATGACTTGATGGTTAATGATAAGAAGTACCAGACTAGTAGTACAGGGCAGCAGTATATTATTTATTATTATTATTATGCAATTGCCTGTCTGCCCTCAGAGAGACCCAAATTACATACATTTTATGTTCTGTTGTACCAGGCTTCCTTTTAAAGCTAGCTAAGAAAATTAAAAAATAGCTGTAGGGGTCAAATTAAGCAAAGAGCAAACATAATAAACAACAACACACACAGTGGTAATGATTGAAGAGAAAAAATGAATCAAATTAATTAAAAGATGATGAATGATGCTAAGTTACTAAGTTATGGTCAAATTGGGGAGTTGCATCTCAGCATTCCTCTTGGTCCTTCCTTCCATGGACGCTCCGTCCGTCAATCTTGGGTGCCACTGCCTGCCTGGCGGATGCAGATTGGTAAGGTAAGTGTGAGGTGTTTTTCCCAGTATAGCACAGGGTAAAGACCAGCCTGTAAGTGTAAATGGAAAAACAAAAGGGATATTGAAAAATCAAGGAGAAAATTAAGGTTTAAATGCATAAATTACTGAGGAGTGCAACAAGAACACTTTCAGAGACGGCATGGCTAAATCATGTCTACTCTGTTTCCAGCATTAACCTACAACAACAGCAGGACAGAGCAGGCCTGCGGCGCCCACCCAACCTCCACTTAGCATAGACTTTGAGCCAGACAGAGCACACATATACAGCAACATAGCATTTTCCAAATTAAGTAACTAAATCAATGCACCGTTGTCAGTCATACCACTACACTCGCCTCCACCACTACACAGACATGTAGGTCTGCTGTGGTTGTTGTTGACTTGTTTACCTTTTAGGCCACTTCATGAAATGCCCTGAGTTATTCCATCAATCATCTCCGATCCTACTGACTGACTGCGACGAGTATAGTATGGTCATCATGGTGTCCAACTCTGTAGTGTACCGAGTGAATCCAGATTCCATATTCAAAAATGCAATGGCTCGGCCTGCAGTAGAAGTACAATTTTGTTATTAAACAACAAGAAGGGAAACATTTACTTGAGTCACTTTTTTGTGTGTAGAATAGATTAAATACTAGTACACTTCATGCACAACAACACAAACACCAATCACTCAGAGTCAGCGTCCAATGCATGCCATCATCATCACCTGTTCTTAAGGGGCAGTCCCTCTCGGCTCGAAAAGGAGGATAGCTATAGTCAATTAGTCATGTTCTTTGGAGGGACTCGACGAGGCAGGCACACATTTCTTGTACTATTCCCCATCCAATGTCTGGCTTGAGGGAAATTGATTTAGGGCGAGTCAGGACTGGAGGAGTGGACCGGAGCATGGCTCGGAGGAGTGGACTTACTTCTTTAATGACTGCACACAGTTGCAACTCCAATCCGGCAATAAAAGAGTAAGATGGTGGTGATGGATTTGTTGTGATTCAAACCAGAAAGACAGAGACACACACAAATAATAAAAGTAAATAAGGAAGAAAGAAAAAGTAACAAGTTGAAAGCCTAGTTGTCAGGGAAGAAGAGCTCGTCCTCAAACTCTGGTGGTTCACCCAGAAGTAGGTCATCTAACACACTACTTCCATGACCTAAGTCGCTGTCATCATCTTCCTGCTGTGCTACTTCAGGTATGGTGTAATCCCGTGGTAAAAAGTGCTAATTCATTTTGATCATGGTTAACCTCTCCACGTTTTGGGGGGAGAGACTGGTCCTTTTCACTGTTACAACGGCACCAGCAGCACTGAAAACACGCTCAGAAGAGACACTTGCGATAGGGCAAGCCAGATAGTTTATAGCCAGCCTGCTGAGCACTGGCCATTGGCCCTTTTCCCAAACCAATACACTAATGGGTTTTGATCAATGTAGACCTCTGTTGGGTCATCCAGATAGGCCTGGACCATCCTCTCAATGCTCAGGGGTGCTCCACTTTGCTCTGCCTCTTTTGCCTTTGCCTCAGCACTGGACCTAACGAGCCCTTGACGTACATACCATTCCTGTGCTGATTTTACTGGGGCTGATGATCCTGTTCTTGCTGTTGTTGATGTTGTTCTTGGTGTTGTTGGTAGTTTTGACTGCTGTGAGCCAACCGCACTGCCCTCAGGCTCTGAAGTTGAACTTGACGCCGGCTGCCCTGCAGTACTTGTTGTGGGCTGGAGTTGCGGGCCTCTAATTCCCAGCCGTTCTTTTTCTAAGCGACTGACTTCCACAGTTATCCAAGTTTTGTACTTGGCAACATCCACTTCTGAAAAAGGAATCAACGTGTTAGTGTTCACTACTGCTTTGTATCGTGGATCCAGAATTGTGGCACAAATGTAATGGTTGGATGACACAATGCCTGTTTGCACCCTTGTATTTTCAGATAAATGAAGGGTTAAGCTCTCCACCAACTCATATGCTTCTTTTTTCCCTCCACACCTGCGTACATTGCAGACACCCCCTTCAGCTGTTCCTGTAGCATGTGCAACAATGGGATAGCTTGGCCCATAGTACAGTCCTTCTTGCTGACTTCACGGGTGAAGAGCTCAAAAGATAGTAGCATCTCTGTCAGGCATTAAACTAGACCTCATTGGTCCATCTCAACGGTCATGCCTTTCACAGTAGCATCCCCTCTTTGCATGACATATTCATTGATTGGTCTGTACTGCTGAAACAGACGTTCAAGCATGTAATAAGTTGAGTTCCAACGTGTTGGCACCTCCTGGATGAGTGCTTTAAGTGGCACTCTATGCTCACGTTGAATGATCCTCAGCTGTTTCCGGGCTTTAAAAGAATGGCTGAAATGTGTGCAGATTCTTCTGCAGGTGGTCAGTAAGTTGCTGACTCGGTCTTCTTTTTTCAGAAAGTCTTGAACAATAATGTTAATGCAGTGCGCCAAACACAGGACCCTGAAATAGCCACCATCGTACATGGCCCTAACTATATTACTGCCATTGTCCGTGGCAACAAAACCAATGTTAAGCCCTCTTGGGTGCAGCCATTCAAAGACCTTGCTGTTAAACTCTTCCAAAATGTTTGCAGCAGTATGAGATTTCTCCATGGCGAACATGGCTACAGTTGCATGTTTCCGAGTGGCATTAAAAATCTCAGCAGTGTCGACACCTGCAGATATCTTTTCTCGAACCCCCACAAAAGAGATCCAGTGTGCAGTGATGCACATGTAATCAGTGGCTTGGCAACTGGTCCACATGTCCGTTGTGAGGTGGATAGTGTGAACAGCACTCTGCTGCAAAGCTTGTCCAAGCAATTCCAGCACGTCGTGATGTAGTGCTGGAACAGCAACTCTGGCAAAATAGGACCGGCTGGGAACCTTGGGCAGATGGTTGTCACAAATTCAAGAAAACCCACCCCTTCCACAAAAGAAAAAGGGAGAAGGTCCAGCTCTAACATTTTAGCCAGCTTTGCATTGTACAAACATGCCGTTGGGTTGTTGCGTTCGTACTGCCCCTCTGACCTAAACATGCTGACAATGGTAGCCTGGATTTTTTTCTTTTCTGGTGCCACTGATGCAGGTGACATCTTCTTGATGCCAGCTGTTGTTGTTGTTAGGCTCAATACACGTTTCGTTGAGGTACTCTCTTGCCTGGGATCCCTTGGTGTCTCAGCCTGACTCTTACTCTTGTGCCACTGCGATGTTGCTGATGTGGATCTGGCCGGTACCACTGGACTGCTGGGGACAGGGCTACTTTGTGTACCAGAGAAAATCTCTCCCTCTTGTTCACCTTCGGATCTACTACTCCTTAATCCCCACCAACAACAATGGGTGCAGTTTTTTGGCCGCTAAGGTGCGCCTCCTACTGGATCATGTGGTGTTTTTTCAGATGGGTTGTTTGGCCTCCGGTACTATAGTTTGTACCAAGCTTACCCCGACTAACACCTTGTCCACAAATGGAGCATATCCCAATGTTCACCTCCTTCCTGCTAACCGAAAAGAAGTCCAAACTGGGGAGCTGAACTTTCTGGAGCTGCTGGTGCCACTTCCAATGCCTGATCAACTGGTTGGTGGGCGTGGAGTTTGACTCTCTGCAGTACCTACTTCTACTGCGGTGGCTGCGCTGGATGTAGGTCGCTGCCGGGCCTTTGAAAATGCAAATATGGAAGCTGGAGGTGGTGTTGATGTTATCTGTATGAGTATGAAAGTTCCTCCAGCATTATAGGTATTAGAATCCAGAATCAGGATCTCTGGACCTTTCCTCATTGCCTTGAACACTGTTGATGTTATCTGTGTTGGTGGTATCCATGCCACATCCCGCACAGCAATTTGAGATGGGGTAATGTCGGCCTCCACTGGGGCAGGACTAATGTCCATGATGACTGGCTCGTCATCATCATCATCCTCCTCTTCTACATCTACCTCCATAACTCTAAGGCTTTCTGGAACCTTACTTTTCCCTAGCCTTGTCTCGTGGCATGTCTCACTCTCAGACTGAGATGGTGGGATCCAAGTGGCGTCTTGATCATCAGAAGGGGGGCTTGCAGAAGAACTCGATGGAATAACCCTCCTTTTCCTTACTGGGGATCTGGAAGACAATGGATCTTCTGAAAGAGTGGCTTGCTCTTCTTCTTCCTCTGCAGGAAGCTCGATTTCCTGAACTTCCCCTACTTCAGGAGGAACAACTACTATTATGGGCAGTGGTTGCAGCTGTTGTTGTCCACTTATCTGAGTTTCCTGCGTTGATTGGGTACTACTTTGCGATAACGATAAGTCAATTTCAACATCACTGCTCATTGGCATTGTTGTGATTAGACTGGTTGCCTCTGTGACAGACATGGGCTTGGGCCTAGGTTGGTGGGGTGGGTCCACTGATGCGGGGGTGCTGCTCCCAGCTTGCTCCCCGGACACCACTGCTACAGGCGCAATTTTGTGTTTCCCAAAAAATATCATGTGCGGCACACCAGACTTGGTAAGTGGCAGTTCCTTCTTCTCACTGGCAACTTTCTTGGTACTGGAGGACCTGGTACCTTTCTTTGGAGCCATCTTCTTCAGATGTCAGCAGCACGCAGTGGCACAAGTTGAAGAGATGTCTGTGGTCACACGTAACGTGACATCGTGTGCAGCAGGACTTCTGTCTGGCAGTACAATGGGTGATGACGCCTCCTCCTCTTTTGTGCACCAAAAAGCAAAGAAGCAAGAAGAATCTCAGTGAAACGTCGCATTTATTGTTGTGGTTCTATTACTACTAGTACAAACAAACAAATATAATATATAACTTAGTGTATGGTCACACTTGTTAGTGTTATTATTAATATTATTGAATTTTATTAACTCAGTTAATAAACAAACATAACAACAGTGTAGGCATTTGTGAGACTTTGACAACAAGGGCTTTCATGGTGTACTGTGTACACTCAGTAAGGATAGGAAAGAAGAAGAACAAAAACAAAAATACAAATGTAATGGATGGAACCTGTTTGGCATTGTGCATTAAGTGGGATGCAACATTCAGAGAGCTGCAGCTGGCAATGGGGATGGAAGCAGTAATCCAAGAGGAACAAAGGAAAGACATGCAGGCCTATGGACTGGCAAAAGCAGCACACTAACTACCACCACAAAATGGCCACCAGCCACATGGTCACTCACAACAAGCAGGAGGCCTGGAAAACAATGAACTCAAGCAGGCCATATTGCCAGACAAAGGAGGCATGCTAAACAACACAGCTTTAATGCAACAATGCAAAAACGAAAATCCACAGGGCTAAAAAAGGTTTGCAAGTTACACAACAACCACACCACACACATCCGACAAAGGCATTTATTTAACACACATGAAAAATACCCCAAAAAAACACATTTTGCAATTCAATCCAATGCCATCCATGACCTAAATGATGTTTAAATTCGACAGACACCACAAAAACAGTTTCTTCATGCGCCCTAAAGAGTAGCTCTGGGCCTATTGGTTGGAAGACCCATTGGCAGACTAGGCCACATAGTGAATCAATTCAAATCAATAATATTGCAAATGTATTAGAAAATGTAGTGAACTGTGCTGCATTTTTTGCTGGGTAAAAGAAGAAAGAATTGCATGCAAATCAAAAACAAGGCATGTGCACCACAAAGAAGGGTTGCAGGCCTAATGCAGAAGCACACTGGCTGCCTTCATAAAATGGCCGCCAGCCACATGGCCAGGCCAGGCCACCAAAACAACAAGAAAGGGAAGACAGACAATGCAGGCCTATGGCAAAAGCACACTGACTGCCTTGCCTTCATAAAATGGCCACCAGCCACATGGCCAGGCCACCACCCCAACAACAAGAAAGGGAAGACAGACAATGCAGGCCTATGGTAAAAGCACACTGACTGCCTTCACAAAATGTCCACCAGCCACATGGCCAGGCCACAACAACAATAAAGAGAAGACAGACAATGCAGGCCTATGGCAAAAACACACTGACTGCCTTCACAAAATGGCCGCCAGCCACATGGCCAGTCCACAACAACAAGAAAGGGAAGACAGACAATGCAGGCCTATGGCAAAAGCACACTGGATGCCTTCACAAAATGGCTGCCAGCCACATGGCCAGGCCACCACAAGTTCCAACAACAAGAAAGGGAAGGCAGACAATGCAGGCCTATGGCAAAAGCACACTGGCTCCCTTCACAAAATGGCCAACAGCCACATGGCCAGGCCACAACAACTAGAAGAAGTAAGCCAAGAGGAACAAAGGAAAGACATGCAGGCCTATGGCAAAAGCAGCACACTAACTACCACCAGAAATGGCAACCAGCCACATGGTCACTCGCAACAAGCAGGAGGCCTGGAAAACAATGAACTCAAGCAGGCCATATGGCCAGACAAAGGAGGCATGCTAAACAACACAGCTTTAATGCAACAATGCAAAAACGAAAATCCACAGGGCAAAAAAAGGTTTGCAAGTTATACAACAACCACACCACACACATCCAGCAAAGACATTTATTTAACACACATGAAAAAAGTGAAATACCCCCCAAAAAACATTTTGCAATTCAATCCAATGCCATCCATGCCCTAAATTATGTTTAAATTCAACAGACACCACAGAAACAGTTGTTTCATGCACCCATGAGTAGTTCTGGGCCTACTGGCTGAAAGGCCTATAGTATTGGCAGACTACTGGGCTAGTGAATTAAATAAATATTGCAAATTAATTAATTTCAAAAGTGGAGAAAATGCAGTGAACTGTGCAACATGTTTCCTTTATAAAAGATGAAAAATTACTTACAAAGAAACAACTAGGCTCCTACTGAACTAAAGGCCACCCACCACAATAAATTTTAAAAAAAGAGGAAAAGTACAAAACAAATGTAGGTGCAATGCCCCAATCAAACAAACAACACCAATTTTCCAACTTACTTGTGAAATCTTAGATTCAAAAGTCCTCAAATCCAATGATATATGATGCAGCAGCCACAAAGAGTAATCCTTCCAGCTCCAAATCCAAATGAAAAGTGAACAGGAGATGGACAAAGCACTGGGAGGAGCCAACTGGACAGGAACAGGAAGTTGGAGACTCTGGGGCACTTCCTTCCTCTTAAAAAGAAAAGTAAAAAAAGATAAAGGACTCCTTGCACAAAAAAGTACAGCCAAATGTCAATCTGAGGAGTGTTTTTAATCCAAATCACCAATTTGAGAAGGTTTTGATGCTGCTCGAGAGAGATTCTTCTCCAAATTGCAAATTCTACGTGTTCGGGATCACGAGCTTCGCAAAACTTCCGCTGGAAATCCGATGGCGCGCCGGAATGACGTGTTCGCGATCGCACACTCTCACGGGAACGTGCGGCCGGCTACCAATTCTCGTGGCGCTCGCGAACACATGGGAAATCTCATCGGCGATCGCAGGCATCCCGGTAAGTCGCACCCGCGCAAACGCATTTTGAGATCGCAAACACAAAAGAAAACTCCGCTCCGCTGCGGAGTGCGGAGCGCGCGGAGTTGCCAAAAATCCGCAAACTCCGCAAGCGGAGTGGATTTTATGCCCAGGGTTAGTACTACGCAGACATATACAGGTCTAAGATAGCGCAAGATGATACTGCCATAGAAGACTACTTGGCACATATACAGATGGCATTGCTCACTGACACGCATAGAGAACATCTTATGGCCCCACTGGAACCAAGAGCGATACAAGTTGCGCTGGCGTCTATGCGATCGGGATCTGGCGCGGATGGCCTAAACAGTAGCCTTTTACAAAGCTTATCAAGACCTGATCATACCTCATCTAGTTACTCTATTTGAGGAGATGGTAACGCAGAAAAAGATGCCCCAGTCGATGAGAGAGGCTATAATTGTCACCATCCTCAAGCCATAAAAATCCCCAACTGACTGCTCATCATACAGGCCTTTGTCCCTCCTGTATGTGGACACAAAACTCTTTTCTAAAATACTTGCTAACCGCATAGCCCCCCTGATCCCGATGCTGGTAGGCGCAGAGCAGGCTGGCTTTGTTCCGGGTCGCAATTTAGCCCTTAACCTCAGAACTGTCTTTGGCGTTATCCAGCATATAAACCCGGAAGTCAAAGCGGTTGCGGTGTTTTTAGACGTTGAGAAAGCGTTTGATTCGGTGAAATGGCCATTTATGGAGGTGGTGCTGCGTCGCATCGGGGTTGGTGAGATCTTTCTCCAGCTAGTTAAGGTATTATACGAAGCCCCGGTAGCGCAGATTAGGCTGGGGAATAGAGTCACATCCCCAATTTCCATCTCCAGAGGTACTCGCCAAGGATGCTCCCTGTCCCCTTTGCAGTATGCACTAGTTGCGGAACCCCTACTGTGCGCATTGAGAGAGTATCACAGACATAGAGGCGTGCGCTTCCCCTGCTATCAACTAATTGCTTCAGCATACGCTGATGACATGCTTTTATATGTGAGGGAACCTGAGACTCACCTTACTCCGGCCCTCGCAGAGGTGGTCAGGTTTGGGCAGCTGTCTGGTTTAAAGATTAATTGGGCCAAATCTCTTATTTTCTCGTTAACCCCAGCGACAGTCCCAGTGCATCTGGAAATCTCACTGCAGTGGACCACGGAGTTGGTCCGCTATTTGGGTCTAGAAGTACACACTGACTCTGCAGTAGTTCTGATGGACAACTATGGTAAAGCTATGGGTAAGCTTGAGGAAGATATCACGAAATGGATAAGATTGCCACTGTCGTTGTTGGGACGAGTCTCGCTAATGAAAATGGTCCTCCTCCTGCGGTTTCTATTTCTCTTTCAAAATATACCCATGCTTCTCCCGGCGCACATATTTGCCAAACTCAGGTCGCTTTTGATTAAGCTAGCCTAGGCAGGTAAGCAACGCCGGGTTAAATGGGAAACGCTAACACTTCCATATTGCATGGGGGGTCTTAACGCTCCAGATTTGAGGGTAGCACTAAGTTTGCACGCCCATGCATGGATACACGGCCCGCAGGACCTCCCACATTTACACATAGAAAAAGTAGCTGCCGACCAGATCATATTACCGCAAGTAATATTTAATGCACCGTCACGGACGCAAAGCATTTTAGAGTCTCTTAACTCTACTATACACGCATGGCGAAATTTATTAGACAGACAAGCGGAAGCGCTCATGTACTCCCCCCGGATTCCAATAGAATGGTGCACCTGGCTCCTGACGGGGGAAGATAGGGAAGTATCCAAAGCCCTGAAAAGAGTGGGCATTGATGAAGTAGGCGATCTTTTCAAGGAGGGCGTACTGCGCAAGTGGGAAGATCTCAGTAGAGGGACAAGCGCATTCGCCATTAGAACAATACCAGTTTTTTTGAGTCAAACATGCAATGCAAGGTCTGCCAGGCGATAGTTTGCAAGTGCCAGAAGAGATGCTGGCCCTCACCTACATTATACAAACCCCCTCCTCATCTAAGCTGGTCGCAAGAATATACAGTATCACACAAGAAAACAGAAGGCCACTACTCTCAAAACCGCGGCACCACAGGCAAAAAGACTTAGCCCGAGTGATAGATGACGACAGTTGGCGCTACTGCTGCGAAGTGTTTAAGCGAATCTCACTAAATGGCAGACACCGCCTTATACATTTCAAATCTATAAATAAGATATACTACACTCCAGATAGGTTACATAGGTATGGTCTAAGGGAGTCTGCAGCCTGCTACCGCTGCTCAGAGACTGAAGGCACCTTTATACATGTTGCATGGTACTGCCCTAGAGTCTTGCAGTTTTGGGAAAAGATCTTTCAGACTCTACGATATTACTGGTCTTTCGCTTACTCTTAACCCATTTCTTGCGTTACTGGGCTATAATAGGGGAATTAGCAAGGATGAACGTTGGCTAGTTGCAATTGGCCTGCTACTAGCCAAGAGAAGGGTGGCAATGCGCTGGGCCAGAGGTCCGATACCTACTATAGAAGAGTGGCTCAAAGATATGGTATACTGCAACACTCAGGTGGACACATATAGTGAACTCCTTCCTCCACTGAGCCAGCCCAAGTCCTACTGGGGACTATTTCAACAACACTTGATAGGCAAGGAGAAGGTGGAACCTGAAGGCACAGGGGAAGATGAATTCGGTGGTCGTCCAACTGCAACAGGGACAGGGAAAACAGCACATGTATAACTCAGGAAAAGCAATAGTCTGATTGTCTCTTTTGTCTTGGTTCATGCAACGAGGAAAGTGGTTGTAATGCATATTGCTTTTGCAAATTCATGTAGCTCTGATTCCTGTGTACTAGAGTGTGTAACCAATATATTTGGAACTGTACTCATATTTTGAAGATGTCTAACTGTATCGGTGTTATGTTGACTGATATTAATAAATAAAATAATACATAAATAAATAAACCTTTATTAACAACTAATGTTTCTGGAAAGCAGATTTCTGCACGTTAGTATATGATACAAATAAAACTTAAAAATTATGTTGACCTATTTATTAAAATCAACTCGTTGCCTGCAAATGTGTGCATCAGACCACCAATTGAGTCAAAAGGCATGATAGCTTATTTCTTCCTATTTCTCAGCGTATTTGATTTTAATAATTTAGAATGTTGCATATTACCAGTAGCGGTCCGTGGTAGGAGTGCCGGCCGGGCGGTGACGTGGGGCGGGGAGGGGCAGGGTGGGGGTAGTAAACCACGGATTACGGCCGAATACAGGTAAGTAAACATTTAAATAAATAAAACGAATTTCGTTGCGCGCACTGCATCGCATTTGGCGATGCAGCGCTCACAACGAAATTCGTTTTATTTATTTAAATGTTTACTTACTTGTATTCGGCCGTAATCTGTGGTTTACTACCCCCACCCTGCCCCTCCCCCACCCCACGTCACCGCCCGGCCGGCACTCCTACCACGGACCGCTACTGCATATTACTCCTTTGATGTGTTTCGGGACGTTAACGTTGAGTCTCTCTTTTAGAGAAAATATATTTACATTTTGTTAAAAACTTGAAACTCAAAAATGAGCCATTTCACATTTTTGAAGATACCTTGCTTATACATAAATATATTTTTAAACATAAGATAAGCATACAGGTACCTTCAGAGCATTTTTGTAACACATTTATGTAATTTTTATATTGCAATCTAATGTAATGTTAATAAGAAATTAAAATAAACATATATTAAATATTTACTAAAGATAAATTATAAAAGAGCGAATTTAAAAAAAAACATTTCGTGCATAACATGTTTGATCAAAATCTATAATTTTATGTAAGAAATTAAATAAATACCTTATTATCTTTTATTTTACATTAATAATTGCCCAGACACACACGTTAACATGTTTAAGAAAAAAATAATTTCTCAATATTAATATTTCTGAGCATGACAAATAAAAAAAATATATATCTTTTATTCTTACCCTGAGCTACTTTTTACTCAAGGTCAGTGGTGTCTGGTCTTTAACACCACCAAGCAGCTCAGGTCTTTTTCCAGCTGCAACTTATTCCTCCATCGTTGTAAGTTGTATATTGTACTTAGGTACACCTCCAGTTGCCATTGCAGTAAGTCGTTCCAGAGGAAACTTTTCTTTGGTACGAGGTGTTTAGTCATGGCAATGTTTTTTGCAGGCTTCAACTGTCCTGGCTGTAGGAGCTACTGCATTTACTTTTCATCAAAGTATAGCTTTCCATAAAACAGTTTTCTATGCTCGGGATAGTCTGAAAGTGACAAATAGCTGATTTCCATGCTTTGATTCCTATGATATTAAACTTTCTTGTGTAAATTTACATTTACCAGGGAGACATTCTGAGCAAGATCCTCGAGTGCCTACAGATTTGTCTGCATTTTTGTATTCTAAGTTCTTTCACGAATTTGCTTTGCATTGTTTTCAATTTTTTTTAATGCTTGCGTGACGCATTGGTGTTTTGGGAAAAGGAGGAGTGCTTCTTAAGCACCCGTGCGTCTTTGTGAAGCCTTGTGTTGTAAATATGACTCTGCGATAATTTATTCCATGCATGTAGCGCAATGCACACAGATTTTGACTCAGTGCTCAACAATTGTTTTAGTAAATCTGGCTGTGGCATCTTGAAGGTGCTGATGTCATTGGGGGTTCCAGATTCTATAATCTGGGAGGGCTGTACTGGTTGGAGGGAGAGACAGTTGGTTGGAGGCTGGAGTCCTATTGCCAGAATAAATAATGTTTTTTTGGACCACATCATTATTTACCTGTGCGCACCCTTTGGAGAGACTACCTCAACTTGGCGATGAGGACGGGAAATGCAAGTTTGAAAGGAGCTCATAATTTAAGTAATTTTATCCCAGGTATGTTGTGCTCGGTCTCTACGGAGGCCAGCGATAAAGGAGTAAGAGCTGTGTTGAAGCAAGACCACTGACCCATTGTCAGTGAAATTGCTCCCCCTCCCTCGCAGCTCCACCATTAAGTGAGGCCTGCCCCTGCACTCTCGAGTGTTTGGTGCTCGAGGCCCTCCTCCACCCGCAGGTTTCCCTGCGCCTCATCCCTGGTGGTCCAGTGGACCTCTATCTCCTTTCTCTAGCTCCGTTTTTCACTCATTTTTTCACTTGTTTTTCACTCGTTTTTTCACTCGTTTTTCTACCCTCTTTTTCTTCTTCTTTCTGCACTTTTCTGCATTTCTGCTCCTTTCTGCTCTATTTCCTTTTTCCTTTAATCCTCCTTTTCCCTCCTTTCCTGCCCGCTTTCCCTGCCGCTGCTGCCCTCGCGGCCCCTCCCCCCCAGCAAGACCAGCGCGACCGGCCCAATCCAGCTCCCCTTCCCGCTCCCGCCTCCCAGCTGTCCAGCCCTCCCCGACCCCTACTTAATGGCGGCCGCTGCGGGGACAGGCGAGCAAGACCACTGACCCATTGTCAGTGAAATTGCTCCCCCTCCCTCGCAGCTCCACCATTAAGTGAGGCCTGCCCCTGCACTCTCGAGTGTTTGATGCTCGAGGCCCTCCTCCACCCGCAGGTTTCTCTGCGCCTCATCCCTGGTGGTCCAGTGGACCTCTATCTCCTTTCTCTAGCTCCGTTTTTCACTCGTTTTTTTACTTGTTTTTCTACCCTCCTTTTCTTCTCCTTTCTGCCCTTTTCTGCATTTCTGCTCCTTTCTGCTCTATTTCCTTTTTCCTTTACTCCTCCTTTTCCCTCCTTTCCTGCCCGCTTTCCCTGCCGCTGCTGCCCCCGCGGCCCCTCCCGCCCAGCACGACAAGCGCGACTGGCCCAATCCAGCTCCCCTCCCAGCTCCCGCCTCCCAGCTGTCCAGCCCTCCCCGACCCCTACTTAATGGCGGCCGCTGTGTGGCCGCGCCGCTGGCGCACCGAAGGCATGCCAAAGTCAAGCCCGTCTGCGCCCGTCCGCGACCCGACCGCGACCAGCGCCAGGAACCCTGGACCTCCGCACCACCAATGCTACGACCCAGCAGCACTCCACGCACTCAACCCAGGCCGAAACAACAACTGCATGCTAGCCTCACCAGCCGACACCCACGGACCCTTCAGCTGTCACCGCTGCAGACAAACCTACAGCACCGCTAGGAACACGGACCCAGCACAACCCGACCGCAAGAACACACCCGTACCGAAGACCTTGCCATGCATCCTCCTCAACATCCGATCCCTCCACAAATACGCCACCGAAATCTGGGACCTCCTCGACAGCACCACCCCGGACGTAGCGTTCTTCACCGAAACCTGGACCAACACCACCTCGGGGCCAGACATCGCCATCGCCATTCCCCAAGGATACAAGATCTTCAGGTAGGACCGCCCCACCCGCCCGGGAGTAGGAATCGCCATCGTCCACAAATCCACCCTCCGCCTGAGCACACTCCCAGACGAAACCACAGACCTGATGGAACACCTTCACTTCAAGGTACTGACCAGCCCTACCACCACCCTCCGAGGAACCCTCATCTACCGACCCCGTGGACCACGCGGCCCGTTCAATAACTCCATCACGGACATCATATCCCTGCATGCCATCGCATCCACCAACTACACCCTGCTGGGAGACCTCAACTTCCACCTCGACAACCAACTGGACCCCAACACCACATCCCTCCTGGACAACCTCCACAACATTGGACTCCGCCAAATTGTGACCGAACCAATGCACTCAGCAGGACACACCCTCGACCCCCTCTTCACAACAGGAAACTCCATCACCTTCAGCCACACCACCGAACTCCCGTGGACTGACCACCGATGTGTCCACTTCACCTTCAGAACACCCACCATCCACAGACACCAGCACCTGCTCCCATGAAGAAACTGGACCAGAATCACTGACGACCAGCTCACCTCCTCATTCAGCAACTCCACCCCAACCATCGCGGGAAACGATGACCCCAACACCGCAGCCCGAACCCTGCACAGATGGATCTCCAACAGCGCCAACACCATAGCCCCCCTCAAGAAAAACAACAACACCCACGCCAAGAAAGCCAGATGGTTTACCACCGAACTTCGAGAGTCCAGACGCACTTGCCGCCGCCTCGAAAAGGCCTGGAGGAACATCAAATCCACAGAAGCACACAACAACTTCAGAGCCGCTACCAACGCCCACCACCAACTCATCAGAAAAACAAGAAAAAAAGGGATTGAAGACAGAATCTCCACACACGCACACAACAGCAAAGAACTCTTCAACATCATCAAGGAGTTCGCCCAACCCACCAGCGAATCGACGGACATTCCTCCCTCACAAGACCTCTGCGACAAACTCAGCACCTTCTTTCACCACAAAATCAAGAGCATCTACGACAACTTCGACGGAGATAAAATAACACACTGAACCCCCGCCAACCACCCCGACACCCTGAAGCCAGCGATTGACAACTGGACAGCCCTCATAACCGAAGACACACTGAAGACAATGAAGTCAATCCACTCCGGGGCCCCCACGGACCCCTGCCCCCACCACATCTTCAACAGAGCCGCCGACACCATCGCACCCATACTCCGCCACACCATCAACCGCTCCCTGGCGACAGCCTCGTTCCCGGATGACTGGAAACACGCCGAGGTCAACCCCCTCCTGAAGAAACCCTCGGCAGACCCCACCGACCTCAAAAACTACAAACCCATCTCCCTGCTCCCGTTCCCAGCGAAAGTCATCGAGAAAGCCATCAACAGCCAACTCGCCACATTCATCGAAGAGCACAACATCCTCGACTCCTCCCAATCCGGCTTCAGAAAAAAATACAGTACGGAAACCGCCCTCCTCGCCGCAACAGACGACATCTGCACCCTACTGGACAAAGGAGAAACAGTAGCCCTCATCCTCCTCGACCTCTCAGCGGCGTTCGACACAGTCTCTCACCGCACCCTAATACGCAGACTCCTCGACGCAGGGATCCAGGACAAGGCCCTCGAATGGATCTGCTCCTTCCTCTCCGGCAGAACGCAGCGGGTCAGACTCCCCCCTTTCCTCTCGGAACCTACACCAACCACCTGCGGAGTCCCTCAGGGGTCCTCCCTCAGCCCTACGCTCTTCAACGAATACATGGCTCCACTCGCCCCCATCGTCAGAACCTACGGACTCAACATCGTGTCATACGCAGACGACACCCAACTCATCCTCTCCCTATCCAACGAACCCAACACCGCCAGACACAACTTTCGAGAAGGCATGGAAGCTGTCGCCAAATGGATGAAAAACAGCTGCCTACAACTAAACACCAACAAAAATGTTAAAAAAAAAATGTAAGTCCGTTTTTATATAGCGCAGCCACTCACCCTTACGGGTCTCAAGGTGCTGGGGGCCGGAGTGGAAATTAAGTGAGCTATTGCCCAGAGTCACATGGTGCTGAGCTGAGCTGCCGCCGGAGCCGGGGATCGAACCGTGAACCCTGTGCTCCGAAGTCAGCTGCCCTGGCCGCTGCACCACACCTCTCCACA
Organism: Calotriton arnoldi; assembly: GCA_963921515.1. Taxonomy (NCBI): domain Eukaryota; kingdom Metazoa; phylum Chordata; class Amphibia; order Caudata; family Salamandridae; genus Calotriton; species Calotriton arnoldi. The sequence continues at coordinate 373,935 of CAWUFW010012529.1, forward strand.
AGACAGAAGTACTCATCATGGGCCCAAACCCCGATGCCTGGAACGACACCTGGTGGCCCCCCGCCCTCGGAAACCCGCCCACCCCCACAGACCACGCACGCAACCTGGGAATCATCCTGGACTCCGAGCTCAAAATAGACCGCCAGATCAACTCTGTCTCGTCCTCCTGCTTCCACATCCTCCGCCTCCTACGTAAGACCTTCAAATGGATCCCCCTCGAACACAGAAAGACCGTCACTCACGCCCTGGTCACCAGCAGACTCAACTACGGCAACGCACTCTACGCCGGAATAAACAAAACCCTCACCCGCAAGCTACAGAACATCCAGAACGCCGCCACAAGACTGGTCCTCAACCTGCCAAGACACTGGCACATCTCCCAGCACCTGCGCACACTCCACTGGCTCCCCTTCAAGGCCAGAGTCACCTTCAAGACGCTCACCCACGCACACAAGGCCCTCCACGACACCGGACCAGCATACCTGAACAGCCGACTCAATTTCCACGCACCCCAAAGGACCCTACGATCAGCCCAGCTCTCCTAAGCCGTGGTCCCCCGCATCAGAAAGACCAGATCAGGAGGCCGCTCCATCTCCTTCCTCGCGGCCAGAGCCTGGAACGCCCTTCCTCTCCATCTCTGACAGACAACATCGCTTCCCATCTTCGCAAGAAACCTCAAAACCTGGCTCTTCGACAGACCCCCTCCTTGATGGACTGGAACCTGCACCCCCCCACCCCCCGCCCTACCCCCAGCGCCTTGAGACCCTTACAGGTGAGTAGTCGCGCTTAACAAACGCCTGATTGATTGATTGGTTCAGGGTGATGTAGCGGTTATCATAGCTTTTGCCTCTAGGGCTCTGAGAGGGTCTGAGTCAAGATATTCTGCTATTGAGAAAGAGGCTCTAGCTGTGTATTGGTCCATAATGAAATTTAAAAAGTTCTTATGGAGACAAAGGTTAAGGTGTACACCGATCACAAACCATTACGTGAGATTTTGGGGGAAAAAAGTTGTGTTGTTGCAGGATTTTCAATTTAATGTAGATTATGTGCTCGAAGTGTCAAATTAAGCAGCATAATGTCTTTCCAGATTGGCAGTGTCAGATGGTAAGAAATCTCAGATTGAAGATAGGTGGGTGGATGAAAACATTCAAGTATGTAAATTGACTGAAGGGTGCAGCTCAGAAACTGAATGGTTGTAAGAAAGGCTGAGGCGTGATTATTGGTGGCTAGGGATGGATTTGCAGATTGAACAAATTATATGGGAATGTGTGGACTATTCTTTAAGTGACAAGACCAAGAAAGTGATAACACCCCAATGGCATGTAGGGATATGCCAATGGTACCTTGGGAGGAACTTGCCCTTGACATATTGGGGCAGATTTACAAGAAACTGACGCATCTGTAGAGATGCGTCAGTTTCCCTGTGCCAGCCTGCAATATCCTTGCGCCACCATGGATGCACCATATTTACAACAAGGTACACCATGGTGCAAGGATTGACAGATGCCCCAGAAATTCGGACGCATCTGTTGGCCCAAACGTGTCGCAAGCACGACGCAACTCCAGCAATGCATGAGGAGGCCTATTCTCACTACACTGCATCAGGTTTTGATGCATTGGCATCCTAGAAGTGGCACAGTGAAATCCTGTAGATTTAACTGCGTCACTTCTACAAGGCTTTCCTGCGTGGGAACACCCACCCTGCATACATTATACCTGACGCAGGTATAATGTGACGCAGGGCTTTACAATGTGACGCATCTCCCTAGATGCGTCACGTTGTAAATTGGCTGCATTTTTTACGCCACCGCTGCGTCACAAAAGAGTCGCAACGGCGGCGCAAAACTGTTGCAAGGGGCTTGTAAATCTGCCCCATTAGGTCCTATAAGTGTAGGGTCCAAATCGATTTATTTACTTCTGCTAATCGATATGTTCTCCTGGTGGCCTGAAGTGGCTGTTGTGTCGGGAATTGCTACAACATAAGTGATTATGTTTTTGGAGAAAGTCTTCAGCAGAGAGAGCAATGTAGGGGCCATACTTACAGACAATGGTAATAATAAAAAATAAAATCACTACCTTGTGCTCGCCGCATCACCGTTTTGGCGATAGGGCGAGTGCAAGGTAAGTTGTTTTATTTATTTATTTTATTTTCACTATCTCGTCGTATGTCGACTTTCGCCCCAACGCCCACCCAACTCCACCGCCCCACTGCGCTTACTCCCACGGGCCACGACTGTTATGTAGGAGAGCAGTACCGGCTGGAGGGAGAGACACTTGGTTGGAGGCTGGAGTCCTATTCCCAGAATAAATAACGTTTTTTGGACCACATCATTGTTTCCCTGTGTGAATCCTTGGGAGAGACTGCCTCACTGGCTCTTAGTCTGCTTTTCATAATTTGGTTTGCTAGGGAGAATATTGCACTGTTCATTTGAGACCTCTTTCTTAGAGTTAATCTTCATAGAGTTTTGAAGATACTGCACCAGTGCCTAAGGACATTCCAAACACAAAGCACCCTTTAAAAATGGCAAACAGCAGTAAAGTAATAACTTTAAAAATTCTAACAGTGTTGTAGTTCCTTACTTGATTGTCTTAATTAGAACATCACCTGCCCATGAAAGTATTTTACTCCTCTCTCTTGACTTTGGACCTGGAGCAGAGCCTTCACTTTCTACAAATATGATTTCATTAATATGGCCTCATAGATCAATGTTATGGATCTTAAAAGCATTTACAGTTCAGCACATGGCCTGTCCAGGTGCAATACTAGTGAAGGATAAAGCATACACGTCTCTCCCGAGGTGTAGCTAATCACAGATGTTTGTAGAGGTCTAAAGCACCAGGGAGTATGCTCTCCTTTTCCTCTGGCTGTGAATGGATGCAAGTGTTCACCGAGGTCAAGGACCGTTATGGCACAACAGGTCTTCTTGTGGGTGAGGCCTGTCACAGTGCTGGACCCAAAAACCTGCAAAAAAATGTTGCTTCTGCACTGGTCATCCTGTGCAAACATTATGGGCCTGATTACGACTTTGGCGGTGCGGCGCCAGGTCCGCACCACTGCAGCACGGCCAAATCCGTAGTCAGACCACCCACCAGATTAGGAGTTTCCTCCTGTCTGGCTTGCTGGTTTTTGGCATTCCACTGCGGTGCCTCAGAAAATGGACACCGCAATGGGAACACCAAAAACAGTTCCTGCAAGTCCATGCTGTGCAGGAACTGGGGTGCAAGCAAACAGGGGGGCACATGTTGTGCCCCCATGCATGCATCCCCATGCAGAGGAGCTTTGTTTCCTCTCCGCCACGGTGTTCATGGAGTAGGAACCTCCATGACATCGCCGGAGGAGAGGAAACTAGTAATATGCTTGGCGGGACAGCGGCGGTCCTGCCAAGCATATTGCAGCCTCCTGACCGCCGCAACACCGCCTGGCAGCTGCGGTGGGGCAATGGCGGTCCAACCGCCCAAGTCATAATAGGGTGGTCGAGAGACCGCCGTGCACCCACGAGTCTTGCGGTCAGTGGACCGCCAGACTCATAATCGGTCCTTTAGCCTGCTTTTCTGGAGTTGTGAACGATGATGCAAAATTGCACCAGCTCAATCTATGTAAACCAGAAATTATGATGCAAAAATGCACTTGTAATGCCCTTCTGTGCTAATGTGCCATACCGTGAAGGCCGCCAAACCAATCTTGGCAATATTAGTAATTTAGGGCCGACAACAAACTGCTACACTGGTTGTATATATTTTTGGATGTTTTACCATTTACCACCATCTTGCAGCGCAGTCTATCCTTTGGTCTTCATCGTACCAGCTATAATGTATCCCTTTTCAAATGTGTTTCTGTGTTATTATAAGAACTCACAGTACAACATAAAATGTCATACAACACTCTTAAATAAAATTAATTATTAAATGTCTTTCTAATTTTGACTTTCACAAATGTCGCACGCCTGCATTTATAAATGTAAAAGCCTAACGGAGCAAATCTCTAATTTCAGCTTTGTTGCTAAAAGTGCAATAACTGGCTTCGTGATTGGCTGAGCTGCCAGCATCCTGCTTCAAGAATAAAGTATAGCTTGTTGTCCCCCCCATTCTTTTAATGACCTTGCCTGTTTTCAGTGATTAAACCATTTGGAAAATAAGCTATGGCTTCACAGAAGTAGGTGGAGTCAGGCAGCACATTGCATGGCCATGGTTCAGTGAGCCCATTACCTCGCACATCTCATCACCTTTTATTGCACGGGATGCTTCATGCCTGGATTGAAAAGTAAACACTGATTAGCACAACATCCAAGGAGCAGAGTAAATGAAGGTACTTCAAATTGCTACAGAATGCACTTATTTTGTTCAAAATGCCAAGCAGGAACCGAAATGGAACAAAATGTTCAGACTTCACTTAGAGAAATATTTTTTTCCATCCATTTTTGTGGAACTGTCAAGTCACACAGTTCATGTGCGACCCCTTCAACCAGTTCTGACTTCTGAGCCATCTTTCTTTCGGAGAAAGAAGTTTTGCTTTTATTATTATATGTATGTCTAAATCCCATCATCCAGAATGTTGTTGGCCAAATAAGCAGGACTGACTGAAGGTGACAAGCATGACATTGGGCCCTTGCAGCTTCACAGATGTGCGTTTGCACCTTTAATTGGGGTGTATGTGTCTGCATATGTGCCTTTCTCGATGATGTTTTTATACTGGGGGATCAGTACAAAACATGATGTTTAAAATAATCTCTATAACTATGTTGAGCTTCCTGCCCTTGTAAAAAAATCACTCAAGTGCTTGAGACATGCATTGTCAAAGTCAATAGGTCTTTGGATCTTGCTTTTGATGCCTACTGGTTATGACAATGCTATTTTCTGATGCTACACAGCATCGCCAAAATAAAAACAAAAAAGTAAAAAAATATTTGTTTTGAGTGCATATGGGTGAGGATGCATGCGCAAGTATGTGCCGCAACGCAAGCAGCCAGCCAGTTGATGTATGCTTGTGGCACCATGCATGAGGGCGCATATGTAATGACGTGGGTGCCATTTTGTCTTTTTTATGTACCATTCCAAGATAACAGGAGCCAGTCTTGGAATGGTAAGTATAAAAATATGTTTAAACGTGTGCGACAGGAGAGGCTTGGCAGGAAAAGACAGCTGCAGGGATCTACATGAAAATTAAAGAGAAACTTTTTTTAAAAAAACTAACACAGGAGAGATGGGGGAACAACGGGGAGGGGGCAAGGAAGCAACAGAGGATAGGAGGAAAAATAAATTAAAAGTACATTAAAAAGGGGTTAATGGAGGGGAAAGCTAAAGATGAGTTTGGGGGGCATGAGGAAACAATGTGAAGCGAGGGGGGTCAATGTTGACGAGTAAACAACACAGGACGGAGAACGCTGTAAAACACATGCATTGTCATGGCATGCTGAATGACAAAGAAAAAGAGTCATCCTTAAATACAAGCAGTGGAAGGATACACATCAGGCAATCTAAATGATGGCAAAGAGGATATGCTCCAGAGGAGGAACAAACACAAGCAGAGGGAAAGTGACTGAATAAGGAGGCAAATGAGAGTGACAATAAATTCAAGCGATAATAAGTAATGGGCGGCATCTAAGCGCACCATAAGTTTTTGGTATGGTCCTCAAGGTAATTTCGGCTACAGACATCTAAAAGCTGTCTAGTAGGCAAGACCAGAAAAGGCCAATAATGCCCTTGTTTTCCTTCAAAAATGTCAGACATATGTAGGTTATTCCCTTGCAATGTCACCACCGTCTGCCTCTGTATCCATGTGCAAACATCTTCGATTGAATTAAAAACCTTTAGAAAATGGCACCTATGAGTGTGTCTTGGCCCATGTATGCGTAGTGTCTATCTTAGGTTTATTCTCATTTTAAGAAAAGGCATTGAAAAGTGGGCACCATGCATGTGACAGCCATCTTGCAAGAGTTATTCTTAAAGCAAATGAGGCTCATGATGGCCACCACAAATGCATCTGCATGAGTGAAGACCATCATTGAATGTTTTTGTAAAACAATACATAACAAAAGAAAAACCAGTTGAAGAGGGTCACCATGTGCTCACAAGCATTCACTTCATCCATTTGCGCATGTTATTTTGTAAAGGAAAAGGAAAGCCATACCAAGACGGTTGCCACATATGCATAGTTGCCACCTTGCAATGGTTTTGTCTTTTGTTTTACAAAAGATCACTCAAAGATGGCCGCCACACCCGATGGTTGCCATCATTGAATTATTTTTCTTAAAAAAAAAGAAAAACTATTGCAAGAGGTCTGCCATGCAAATAGGTGCTTGCATGCACACTGGTCATCTAGAGAAGAAAACAAACATTCCCAAAGCCTGTACATGTCACTTGAGACCTTTAGGAATTGCTAATGCTTACTTTATTCACTGTGCCATTACACCCTAGCGTCACGTAAATCAGTATTGTCCATGCACCAAAAGGAACATCCCATCCTGACCCTTACCCCTGTGCATGCCCTATACCTAAGCCAAATCTATTGGCTTTGCTAATTGATACTTTGTTTGAATTGACTAAAGTCTGATTTTAGAATCATTTTTGTTAGCTCTATTGAAGTGCGCTTCATGTATCATTGTTCTCTCAGATGTTCTGAAGAGAAGGCCAGGGACCAGAGAAGCGAACAGCTTGGGAACTTTATATAGTTACTGCTTTACCCACGTGAGGTCAATCGGAGGCAGACCTCTGTGTTCAACCACTGACAGAAGAAGCTTTTAAAATTCATCAAAGGCCATGCATTCTTAGAGAACAAAGCGTATCCCACGCTCACGGTTTGCCCTTCGCCCTGCTTTTCCTGTCTTTACGTCATTTCTTCCCGCTGTGTCTCGTAAACCTCTCTCTCAAGTTAATTCTTTACTCGGATTGTAGCTCTCTTCTCCTTCTCTCCCTGTAGTAGCTCCCATTCCTCCTTTAAAAACCCGTAGGTTTAACAGGATCTGAAAAAACCTCATGAAATATTCCAACACTTTAGGGTCTAACCTGAAGCATTATTTCTCCAAGAAGCAAATCCTGTGCGTCCATATAAGTGGCGTGTTTGCTGCTCCCTCGGGCTGGTTCAGAGCCGTTTGTGAGAACCTCTCAGAACATGTCAAGCCCAAGGCATGGTTATATCCATCAGTCGCAGAGGTTCGCCTTGCGTCCTGAAAGGCCAGTCTTTCTCTGCTCTGGGAATGTAAACATAGCTACTGACTCAATTATGAATGATGCAGACATTCTTTGCAAACAATAAAACAAGTGTAATATTTGGGGATTCCATTGGGAAACTTTATTTGACATAACTTCGTTAAGAAGTGAACCAGGCATGCAGTTCTAGCTGTGATGTACTTAATACATAGAGGCGATATTAAAGGCAAGTACCTGACTCCGTAATAGACTTTGGTTTAGAGAGAATTCGGGACGAGAAAGAGTTGCTTTCTTGATGAATCTGTTTGATAGCTGCAAACAAAGGGACAACAGAAAATACCATCAGACCCAACAAGCCAAAGTTTTTTTCTCACCTCTTGTAGTGCTTGAAGGTGCTATTTGGGCTCTGACTTGTTTATCTAGTGCACGCTGTCATTACAATGGACTCTAAGGGAGAGAGGGGTGGCCAATCCGGCTATGATGGCGGACATGTCCGGCTGAGGCTCCCAAACCCGGCCTGAATCTTGCCCGTTATTCTGTATCGGGGGAGCCTTGTACGAGCCCACAGTGATCAGGAACATCTACGAAGGCACCTGAGTATTCTGCACTCACCCAGATGTCACGAGGCGGCGAGTCGTGGAGTTCATGCTGTTAGAGACCCGGGCTCAATATGGCGGCACCCGTGAGGGGAAGACAGGCCCATTAACTGCGAGGGCGGACGCTCCCAAAGACGCGCCCTGCTGCGCCCTCGGCACAACATCCAGCAGAGGCAGCGGTGCGTCTGGAGAGAGGAGTCGGCGAAGACCAGAGTGAGGGACAAAATGTCCAGCAAAGTGTGGTGCAGATCAACCGATCCTGCCCCTCCCCCTCCGAGAACAACTGGAGCCGCGAGGCCACGTAGGAACACACAGGAGAGGAGGACGTCCAAACCGCTTGAGACGACCGCTACCATTGAAGATATCAGTAAGTGAATGGGGGGGCCCCAACACAAACTCAATTTCTGCAAAAGCAGATAGCCCCAGAGTTAATCGGCACGGGAGGTGGGAGCCCCCCCAGATGGCTTTGCTGGGTCCCGCGAGACCCCCAACCACAGAACATGACCACTGCCCCACGAATGCCAAAGCACTACAACCAGCCGGAGGGGCTCCTATAAACAGCACGCGAGGACACCCACCTGGGGCCACTCAAATGGACCTAGAGACAGTCCACAGCGAACATTAGCTAGGAAGAAAGCCACCCCACACTACCAGAACGGGGTTGCACTTCAGAGGCGGGTCACCGATTACACTAAGCAGGGAGAGTAAGCCGGTATTTGAGCCGACATGCGAGGAACTACAGTGATATCTCCTCACAAATCAGGGGGTAAAGCTAAATACAGCAAAGTCAATGCCTCACAAGGACTAGTGACTGCCCCACAGAACTGGCAGCATTGCACCATGCGCTGATCCACGGCAAACTATACTACTGCACAAGGCCCTGGATATGGTCACCACCAACGAGAGTGAGCTCCTAGCAAAAAGCAGAAAACACCACATAACCCACCGCTACAAGCAGGGGCGCACACACAGTGACTATCTAGGAAAACTAATTCAGCGAGATAACTAAATACACTCCCCCCTATCAATATATAGTGATGGTGTGAAAAGGACAGGCGCAACAAAAGAAGACTGCACACCATTTACAGCACCGCACACCTGGACTAACACAGAGAAGAGGGCCGCTCGGCACCTGCATCGAGGTGCGGCCTCGGATCGAGGAGACAACAGAGAAAGAAAGCAAAAACCCTGCACTCCGTCATATTAAGATCCATCAAAAGTACGAAAAACAACCAAATCTCAGTCCCAGATCGGTGCGTGCGTGGCCCAGCTGTGAAACACAACTAATTGTGGACAAAATGGGAAAACTACGCTCCCACACTAGTTCCCTGATGCCCGCTGCAACAGGAGACGACCCCACGAGTGCCAAACCTCAACAGAAAGACACGGTGGCTCCCCCTGAACTGACCATGTCTGAGAAACTAGATAAGGTCCTGGAAGCTATTGAGCATTCCAGAGTTTCAATGGAAGAACGCTTTGGCACTTTAGCTACAGACCTCAGTTTACTCCATGGCGACCACCGCAAACTTGTGGACAGGGTGGCAGACAAAGAGAAGACAATCGCAACCATACAACCGTCAATCAAAACACAACAAGAAACATTGAAGACCCTACTAGGCCGGATGACAACCCTGGAGGAACGCTTAGATGACCTCGAAGGGCGATCGAGAAGATGTAATATCTGCGTCCTAGGCCTTCCAGAGGGCGTTGAGGGGACTAACCCCACTGAATATATGGAAACTTGGACCTGATTGTTCACTCCAGACGCAGACCGAACCACATTCTTCTCAATAGGGAGAGCTCACAGAGTGCCAGCCCGAAGGCCACCACCGGGCTCCCCACCTCGCTCGCTACTCGCAAAATTCCTTCACTATAGAGACAGGGATGCCTTGCTCCGGGCCTCCAGGCAACATGGTCCTATTTAAGTTGAAAATAAGCACGTAATGCTCTTTCCAGACTATTCTCGAGTGGTACAGAATGAGCAATCTTCATTTTTAGATGTGATTCGGCGTCTTCGTCAAGACGGAATTCAATATTCACTGCTGTTTCCAGCACGACTCAAAATTATGCAAGATGGATCTACTATCTTCTTCACGGACCCCGAGGCAGCCCATGACTGGGCGGACCACAATTGCAACAAACATCAAAGCTCAAACCTTAAAAACACTAAGCGTCTTCCAACACTGCGCGGCAACCAACATCGTCCAAAAAGACACAGTAACCACCCCAACTCTGAGCTCTGCACCCAGTCCACAAGGTTACCGGACCTGGAGCAAATCATTGCAGAACGAAGGAAAGCCCTACAGGCAGCAGCAGAAATAAGGACAACCTCAGCAGCAATGAACGTTGACAAGGGCCCCCATATCTTCACATCAGAAGAAGGCAGTGAAGAAACTATATCTCAAGCAGGCTCGATGACTCCACCGCTAGTGACACCACAAACAGCCGATATGCTGATATAGCCCATTGTTTTTTTATTTTTTTATTATTATTGTTTTTATTACATTATTAAGCACAACATACATACAATAATCCAAAAGAAAGGAAAATAACACAAAAGTGGATCACTTAAAATGAAAGCGGATACAAACTTAACATTATCAGTACAAAACATGAGAGCGATTAGAGGGGGGTAGACAGGGCACGGGCGACATGACAATTGAAGAGATAAAAAAACCAGCAGCTGGATGCTCCGGCGTGGATAATTCAAATATGAAGGTAGCGAATGGACATGAGAACAGCACAGGGTAATACAATTAATCTTCGGAACCATTCTAAGATATTAAGTTTACAGGGATAACACACAATCATTTACTAGTCTTCAGGCGTAGCTGACCTGGCCTGTTGTGCAGCTTGATATAGAGCAAACATACCCCAAAAACTCTTCGGACGGTTACAGGGAGGGAGCATCTCATTATACACATCAGATTGGGTATTGCAGTAGATCATATCGTGTTCCCACTCTACCATCGTGGGCACAGGGCCTCTCATCCAACGCATCGCTAGCCGACGCTTGGCAAGGAGAAGACCTATTGCCACCAACTTACGTATATCTTTTTTTAGAGGTTTGGTGTAACCCAGGAGCGCCAGCAAGGGATCTGGAGCAAGGGATAGCCCAAGTATGTCGTTCAGCTTCTGGAATACCACTCCCCAATAATGTTGTACCTGAGGGCACTGCCATGCCTGATGAAAAAAACCAGCATGCGGCGTGTGACACCGCTCACAATTATCATTGTCCCTCAATCCATACCCAAACAGACGCAGAGGGGAATGGTAAACTCTATTTAAAAATTTAAAATGGGCAATTCGATGACGACCATTAATAGAGATCTTACGGGTAACCTCACAACAATAGAACCATATATCGTCTGTAATGGGAACGCCGATGTCTAATTGCCAGGCTTGCCTAACCCTGCTAAGGGAGGGAGTCTTCGTGACCAGGGCTGAGGCGTATAGCTTGGAAATGAATTTGCACGGGGACTGGGCGCTTAAAAGAACCGTCAAAGGAGGAATATCCAAGGGCTCCTGTAAATCGTCCCCCAGTATCGCCCGTAAAGCGTGCCGGGTTCTGAAGAAGTGGAATCTTGTCAGTGCAGAGTGTGCACTATCCATGCCCGCCACCTCCTCCCACGTGCCCACCCGTCCATACCTGAAGAGGTCACCCATGTTCTGTATGCGCAATTTCTTGAGGGAGTCAAGAGTCCCCTTCTCCGAACTGAGCGCGAACCATTGGCACCACTGAGCATGCATTCGGGGCGAATATAATTGCGCCCCGTCATACATCCCGAGCAAAGCATTCCACGCGTGAACAACGGAGTTGATCGAATCCAATAAACCGCAGCGCCTCGTTGGGGCTTGCGTTAGGAAGCGAGGCAGGGAGTGCGGGGTGGCCGCAACCCTCTCGACGTGAAGATGTGGTAAATCATGGGGGCCATGCACCCAACTGTAGGCATGAGAGGCCTGCGCGGCCCTGTAATACAGTTCAAAATTCGGAGCACTCAGTCCGCCGGCTGCGTACGGAAGCATGAGGGTGTCCAAAGCAACTCTTGGGGACTTTCCAGCCCACGCTAATTTGATCATCAGGGCCCGGAGTTCCCGAAACAGATGCTGAGGTACCACTATGGGTATGTTAATAAAAAGAAAAAGCAGGCGAGGGAGGACAACCATTTTCATCAAAGAAACTCTACCAGCTAAAGACAATGGAAGTCGCACCCATCTGTGTATGTCATCCCTAAGCTTATCCATTACTTTACCATAATTAGCTTTAATTACCTCATCAGCATCGGAGTGGACCTGAATGCCCAGATATCGCACTGGTTCAGTGGTCCATTGCAGTGGGAAATCGAGCGGAAACTGCACTGTGGAAGGTGTCAATGGAAACAATATGGATTTATCCCAATTAATCCTTAGGGTGGAGAGACCACCAAAGCGCAGCACCTCACGTATCACAGGTGATAAATGGATCTCGGGATCCCTAATATATAAAAGCGTATCATCCGTGTAAGCAGAGGTAATAAGATTGTAACGAGGAAAACGAAGTCCTCTGTGTCCGTGATATTCACGCAATGTCCGCAGCAGGGGCTCAGCTGCCACCGCATACAACAACGGGGATAGCGGACACCCCTATCTAGTACCCCGCGAGACTGGAAACGGGACAGAGATCACATCTCCCGTGCGCACCCGAGCCACCGGAGAATTGTATAACACCGATACCAGTTGCAAATAAACCTCACCGACCCCCATGCGTCGCAGCACAGCATACATAAATTTCCATTCAATCGAATCGAAAGCCTTCTCGGCATCTAAAAAAACCGCGGCAGCCCTAACCTCCGGGCGGACATGCTGCAGAGCCCCAAAAACCGTACGGAGATTATGTGAGAGCGTGCAACCCGGGATGAACCCAGCCTGTTCAGGGCCTATAAGTTGTGGGAGAAGCGGCGACAGACGATTCGCCAAAATTTTCGCGAACAACTTAGTGTCCACGTTGATTAATGAGAGCGGTCGATAAGAGGGGCACCTACGAGGGTCTTTATTGGGCTTCAACAAAGTAATGATCAACGCCTCACGCATGGAAGGGGGCATTATACCATCTGCAGCCATCTCATGGAATAAGGTTATAAGATGTGGAGTGAGGAGATCACTAAAACCCTTATAGAATGTGACCGTAAGGCCATCAAGCCCAGGGGCACTGCCCTCACGCATCGAGCCCAAAGCGAGGCGAACCTCCGCTGCCGCCACAGGGCGCATCAAAAACTCACGCTGCCAGTTCTGCAACCAGGGGAGCTGTATGTATTCTAGATAGTTAGCGATATCATCATCACTGGGGGCGAGTTTAGAGCAATACAGTTCCTGATAATAAGAGCGAAACTGAGCATTAATGTCAGCGCGGACCGTCAGGACCGACCCATCATCCCCTTCCAATTCCACGACACCACCAGCGTCAAGACGGTGGCGGGCCATTGCCGCCAGCACGGAGCCAGGCCGATCAGACTCTCCATAAGCTCTAGCGGAAGCATACTTGCCCATATGCTTGACCTCACTGTCCGCCTCCGCATGGAATTCAGCAAGTGTGGCCTTAAGTTGCTCACGCAACTCAGGGTCATTAGTGAGTAATAGGCGTGCCTCGAGGTCCGATAGACGGGACTCCAGCAGAGCAAGGCGACCACGAATAGCACGGAGAACACCCGCGTGTTTACTAATGGCCACACCTCTGATGAAGACCTTAAACGCCTCCCACACTGTGGTGAAGGAGTCGACCGATCCCACATTGATCTCGAAATATTCAGAGATCGCCTCACTCATCTCTGAGTGGAAAACTGAATCTAATAGCGAGTAGGGAGGAAAGCGCAACAAAAATGGAGGAGGGGAGCGAGGGGGCACTGCAACAGTGACCGTGACCGGCGAGTGATCCGAAAAAGAGCGGGCCAGGACAGTGCAATCCAACACCTTGGGCAGCATGGATTGTGAAATGAACCAATAGTCAATGCGCGTGTGGATATCATACTGTGCGGAATAATGTGTGTACCCCCCACGGGCACCTGAACAGTACCGCCAGACATCTGCCAGCTGAAGTTGTAAAGCAATGTCAGCCACCATCCTCGCCGAGGCAGCAAGCGGACGAGTTGGGCCACTAGAGCGATCAAGGGTCGTGTCCATGATGCAATTAAAGTCTCCCCCCCAGAATATTGGAAGAGAACGGCGATCTTTAAGTAATGCAAGCAGGGAGCTATAAAACCCCGGATCGTCATAGTTCGGACCATAGGAGTTGACGACCAGGAATTCCCACTCCGGGCTGTAGCAGCGGGACAGTACATATCTGCCTGCCGGATCGGTTGTTAGTGGTTCTAATTTGAAACCTGCTTTAGGGTTAAGCCAGGTCAGTACACCCCTAGAATGGGAAGTGAAACAAGCCGCGTGAGAAATCCCTGCCAACCTGCTACCAGTAAGGAGCGCAGAGCCTAGAGGCAGATGCGTCTCCTGCAGCAATGCCACGTCGACCTCCCTACGTTTCAGGTAGGCGATTATTTTCCGCACCTTGCGGTGGTCGTTTAAACCACGGACATTCCATGTCATGAAGGACATTCGTCTGGGCAAGCTGGCCCTAGCCTGAGATTGTGTCATGGCGTCAACAATTGCTTAAAATATGATCTCCACCCGTAGCCCCACCCCCCACCCCTCCCGTCATGCATACAGAAAGTGAACATGTGATCCATAAAAGAAAAAAGGTGAAAAAAGACAACCCGACTAAACATACCTCCCCCCACCCACGCCTTGCACACCCCAACTTTGCAGAGGCGAACATTCACCCACCCATATACCTCAAAAAATAATGACCATGATAATGATGCAAACACACCTTGAATAACACAAAAAAAAAAAAAAAAACAAGAAGTGGTACAGCGGGTAACGCAATGGGGCAGATGTTACCCAGCAAAACAAACTGAACCAGCCCACCGCCACAACACCGCTAGCCAATTACAAAAAACTCCATAATTGCATGACACTCAGCTAAAAACCTATAGCAAAATAGCAAATAAAGATGTGCCATGTTGGTGCCCCTAGTGGACTAAAGATACACCTCCTTGAGATATAACAGAAAAACTCGACACTTCAGTCCAGGAACCAAACCTGAGACGGGAAATGACATTGCTAAAGAGAAACTGACCTGGAACAAGCACGCAACATCTTATTCAACAAAACACATTGTCCAGCCCGCTAAGCGGGTCAGCGATTCATAGAAACGTTATGGCTGTGCAGAACTATTACAAAATTACAAACAAAGCAGTGCTGCATTTACGAAATGTCAACATTATCTTAGTCGTCGTCGTCAAGGCTCCCAGGGACATCATCCGGTACAGGAGCGTCGCTTCGGTCCTTCGCGCGTTTGCCGGCTTTCTCCCAATCACGGAATGCTTTCTGTAGGGAATGTGGGTCTGAATATATCCTGGGCTTCCCATCGAATAGAACTTTGAGACTTGCCGGATATAACATAGCGTACTCAATATGTTGGTCGCGCAGTTTCCATTTCAAGGGAAGGAACTGTCGTCTGGCCTCCTGTACTTTAAGGGTGAAATCCGGGAACAGAGAGATGGAAGCGCCTTCATATTGCAGAGTTCCCAGTTCCCAGTTCCCGTTCCCAGTTCCCAGTTCCCGTTTCGCTATTATAGGCTGAGGCGGGGCACCAGGCTGTGGGCGAGGGCCAAGCGAACGATGCGCTCTCTCCACAACAAATAAGTGGGAAAATGTATCTGCACCTAGAAGGGAGGTTAATAGCTTTTCCACAAATGTCTCCATATTACCGGTCGCTGTAGAGTCCGCCAGGCCCGTAATGCGGAGGTTGCTGCGTCGCGACCGGGCCTCCAGATCTTCTGCCCGATCCTGTAGGACAGACAACGTGCGCTCGACCCGCTTCTTCGTGTCGCCAGCGTCGGCCTGGGCCTCTTCCACGTCAGCTATGCGGCGCTCTGCCATGTCTATGCGCTCTGAATGTTTATCGACCCTCTCGGACATCCTGTCCATCCTATAGGCCAACGTATCGATCTTGGAGTCGATGGCAGTGAGCCCCTTCTGCATGGATGCAATAATCTGCTTGATGTCACCAACTGGGTCGTCAGCAGGGGCCTCCGATTCGGAGAGCGCATTGTCTGTCGCCTCCTCGTGGCGTCTAGACTTACGCTGCTCAAAATTGAGCTTGGGTTGGGACTTATCAGGCTTCCCCATCGTCAGCTCTGCACACACTGGGCGACCCAAGAGACCACACACCAGATCCGGCTGCAAGGCGGTAACCAGGAGCGTATGGGGGTCGGGACAGATCAATAGGGACGACACAGACACATCCAGCAGGAGAAGACAGCCAGCTACCAACTATCCATCAATCCAGCCAGGATGGAAAGGCAGTGCAGAGCGTGCGCCAATGCAAGTGTGAAGGTAAGTACTGGTATATGTCCGGCAGCACACAGAAGAGCAATCACCACCAGTCCCAGGGCCAAGCATGGGGACCTCAGCGTAGCACAATTATTCCACAGGCACAAGAGAGCCTCAGGCACTCTCACAGTTGACAGGGTCCTCACCTCCGGCCGCCCCACCACGCCAGGCCCCAAAGCAAATGTAGGGTAGGAGACAGGCAGCTGAAGAGGACACGCAGCGCCCAGGGGAACAGGCACCCAGCCGACGCACAGATTCCTCACCTCCGCGGAAGAGTCCGCCAGCAATCATCCCCAGGCGCAACAGCCACAGCCGTAGAGTAGCGCGGTCAGGACCGGCCTCACAGGGCCGCCGCCAGTCCCGACAAATAATCAGCAGCCACGCCGTCTCCCAGGCACCGACTCAGCCGTCCACCAGGCCGCTCCCAGGCAGCAAGAGCGCCGCGGTCCCCACAGCTCCGGGGGGCCCGGCACGGCAAGTCAGCGGGCCTGAAGTGATCACCGGCGGCCGCAGGGCAGGTTGAAGCGGCCGCCGGTTCCGGCCCCGCAAACTCAGCCCGGACCGCAGGAAACTCAGCCGGCTCCTCCTATGAGCGCGCGGGCAGTAGGCCGCGCCGCGATCACGCAACCGGAGATCGATGTCTCCCAACAGGGATCCCGGGCAGACCAGCACAGCCCCGGATGGATCGGAGCCTCAGGAGAACGAATCCGTCGCAGCCGCAACGTCCAGAGGTGAGGAGTACAAGGATTCCTGCCGGATTACTGCGGTGTGTGCGGAGCTCTAGATCGGAGTGGCCATTTTCCAGCCGGGCAAGCTCCGCCCCCCCGATATAGCCCATTGTTACTGCTGACCAAGTTCTTCAATGTAGCTCAGTTAAAAATGTTGTTACACGGTGTATGATGCAACACAACCTGTGGCGAGCGATAGGCCATTGATAGGCTCCTCTCAAACTATGGCCACTTGGAGAGGGGCTCCTAGTGGGGATACATCCTCCCAACTCAAGTATATCTCCAACACAAGTATCCCACCTAGATTGGAGGCAGTTGGGCATTAATCAAAACCTCACTGGGTATCAACCGCTCAAGCGTGGGAAAGGAAGCAATTCCTTTTTGTTAAATAACCCTCACACACTCTAGTAGTGTCATGCTTCATCATCGGGTTCACCCTGATTCCTAAAGGTCAGGGTGGGCTCAACCATATTTCAGGGAGCACTTAAGTGAAAATGGCCAGGGGGTTTAAAGATTAAAAATCCTCCTACGGCTCCAGGTATCCCTTTATTCGCGGAATTGTAGGGGATATTAAAAATGGAAAAAGGGGGTGGGTCGCAAGGAAGTAATGGTTCTATGACCCTAGTGCCGACATGTTTCAGTCCGCAAAAAATGGCCCATGCGGGTCCTGGACTTTCTTCACGGCAAAAATATTTCCCTCCCTGGTGTTATTTATTTAGGAATTTCCTATATTTTAGTAGAGGGCAGAAAGCTGCACTCATAAGAAAAGGTAAGTAGATCACTTATCTCTCATCCTGGTCCGTAATGTTTCCTATGCATCCTCATGTGGAGGTATTAAAGTGTCTTGAGATACTGTGGTTTAGAGGGGGTAGCCATGTAGTCAGACTTTCCTCAAAGGTCCTGCCCCGCTGTCTCACCTATTCTGTCCGCGTCTGCTGGCATTGATAGGCTCCCCCATACACAAAAATCCTGCAAATGCCCCCTTGCAAAGCCACCTTGGTTGCGCGTTCCGCCAGTCCCCACAATACATTAGAGTTTTTGCAACATGCTATGTTTAGATATACCGCCTCTTGTGGTAGGTTCCATGTATTGGGAATTCCTCCCACCCCAGTTGACATTCCCCGCCCTGCTACCCACCACTACACTGAAGATCTGTTCACAGGTAGATGAGGAAATTAAACTAATGCGTGACATCAAGGTCAAACTCAGAGAGGTGTATATACTGCCCCACACCCTCCCGGGCTAACCAAATCAAGAACCTCACAATACACCATGGCGCGAAAAGGTGATATTACCATCCTCACACTTAATGTGCACGGTATGCACATGGCGCACAAGAGATACGCAGCATACACTTACATAAAACGACAAAATGCGCAGATTGCATTGCTGCAGGAAACACACTTGGTGGCAGGAGAACTAGACAAGCTGCGCAAATGTTGGCGAGGTACATTCTGTGCAACGACGTACTCTGCGTATGCGCAGGGAACACTCATTTGGCTGTGACCTGGAGTTCCGTTCCGGGAACTATCCAGAACGATGGATGTAGAGGGGCGTTATTTGCTACTGCAAGGGCTCCAAGATGGCTAACCAATCGTGCTGGGAAGTATCTATGCTCCAAACACAGAGCAGGGGAAATTCTGGGACTCCCTTTCTCACCCACTGGCCCAACATACCCAGACGCCCTGGATACTGGGAGGAGACTATAACTGCACACAAAGCATCCTCTTAGATAGATCCTACCCGCCACATCCAGCCTCCCTGGCAATAACACAAACAAAGCGTTTTAATACATGGATGGAGCACTGGGCGCTAGTGGATGCACGGCGCGCTAAATATCCCGATATATAGACTATATTCATTTCACTCTATACCACATGACCTTAGGGTCCGCCTGGAACGCTTCTTATGCTCCCCTCCCATTATTCCTATGGTCCAGGAATCGGAGTATCTGGGCCGGGTCCTATCGGATCATGATGCACAAACACTCACCCTAGCATGTCAACCACCCCCACCACCGGTTCCCACCTGGCGCCTGCCATGTGAATATGAAAAGATCAAGCACTACAATTGCTTGAAACACTGCGTGCACTACAAAATAATGTTCGTGAATAATTAAACACTTTTACACTGAATGTACTCAATCAAAACCTTAATGTATTCAAAGAAACATTCGAACTCAAATAGGATTCAAAACAATATAATCTTTGTTGTATGATGTCAAGTGCAATGAAAAAACATATCAATGGTTTGTAATGATATTACATTATACACAATGCGAAATACACGTTTTGTTGTGCAACATTCATATCCATCAAAATTGGTACAATACATTGGGAGATGCAGATCAGAAGTGTGCGGCCCAATGCATTTCGGGACCATTCGTCCCTTCTTCGGGGGCCACTGTAATGTAAACAAAGGTAATGACCGACAGTCATTATGTTGCATAAAACAATGAAAATACATACTTTGAAAATACATAAACTACCAAAATAAATTGGCACCCATAACTGTAAGATTGGAGTTATTGGAGCTTTCATGCCCTTAATTTTGTGTGGTGAAAAACATGCGTGGGTAAGTGTCCACGCTACTTACTGAGAGCGAACAACATCATTAGTTACTGCCACCAGTGCAAGTTGCAAAAGGCTGAGTTGAACAGGGTACTCATGGTGTTACAAAACGAAGAAAAAAACATGAAGAAACTATGTGAAAAACAGCGTGAGTTTAAAGGAGTACATAACCATGTGAACCGTGTACCAAAGTGCAACTGCTACAAACGCTTACTTTGACGCACAACCAAGATCTAGCTGCCAAGTACACTGGATGAATAAAATGTAGCCTGTAAAAATTAAAACAAATAAACGGTACGTGAATAAAGGAACAAAATGAGACCAACACCAACGATCTAAGTGCAACATATAAATGTTACCTCGCTGAATAGGGAATGCAGAGCGTAACCTGAAACCGGAAAAATACACTTAGGGGTCTTGCATTACAGGAGGCATAAATAATGGCGCCAGCAGGAAAGCTGGAGCGCAAAATATGAAAAGTGAAAGCTCACCATTTGTGAAAAGGAGCAACCCTTCTGTTAGAAACGTGTGTCCGGACGTTTAAGCACCCAGCAGAAAGCCGTGTCGGTTAAAGAACATCAATTCCCGCGGTAAGACAGATCCGATCACGTGATCGGAAAATCTGAGAAATAAAAGCTAACTCGAAATGTGAGGAAAATATGGCGGCCATCTTAGTGAAGAGAAATGTAATGCACCATGAAACAAAAAATATGAGGAAAGAGTGATGTTAGTAACGAGAATGTATACATACTGAAGTACCAAAGTACACTGAGTACAAGAATGTCTAAAGTACAGAAAAAATGAAATAGTGAAAATCTAAAATCTGGCACCATGAGGTGTGTTCATAACAAGAAGCACTAATTCATTTTAGAGATAACAGTAATGGCTGTTGGACAAATAGCAACAGAAGGCTAATTAATGACCATACATGAATGTAAACATGAAATTTGGTAGACACAAACATGCAGTGTGTTATCAACTCGACTGATAATAGAAACTGTAGACTGGTATACATGTTAACGAACGACATTGAAAGAAGAAAAAATGTACAGTCAGTAGTTGATTAACATGAATCAGTGAAACCATGTAAGAAACAATCAATCAAGCCAATATCAGGCTAAACAAATTGTCCGCTATACAACAATTTATCCATTGTACAACAATGGTATTAAAAAGTTTGGAGTCAAAAGCATGGGTATAGTCAATAAACACTGTGGTAGATGGTGATGGTAAAATCTGTCTCTAAAAAAGTGTATCTCTGAAACAATGAATGAATGGGTGACTGAATGTAGAATCCTGATTGTGTGAGACTGGTGGTGTAACTGACAAATGATTTATAGGAAACAACTTAGATCCAGTTTGTCGTTCAAGCCCAATGGCTCCATAGTGTTAAATGTTTTTATCCAAAAAACTTCCTTTTGAGACAGGATTCTGCTGGGATCACTGCCTTCTTTGATATGTAATTTTTCCAAAATTAAGATTTGAACTTGGGTGATATCGTGACCATGCTCGAGCCAATGTACTACTAAATTGGAGCTGGTATTTTTGGTCCTGATCATGCTTTTGTGCTCACCGATGCGTATTTTTCTTTTTCTTTCTGTTTTGCCAATGTATAGATGTCCACAGGGACATTAATACAATAAATCACGTTGGCAGTGTTGCAGTCAGACGAGTGTCTCAGATTGATTTTTGCTCCTGTTCTGGGGTGTGTGATGAAGTTTTGTTGCATCACTTTATTACAGTGAACGCAATTACTACATTTTTTCATTCCTGTGTGTTTGGTGAGACAGTTTGAATGCTTCTTGGCGAGTAACTCCTTGAGATTCTGACTTCTGGTATAAGCAAACAGAGGAGGTTGATTAAATGAGTTACCGAAATCTGGTTCCCGTTGTATTAATTCCCATCTCCGCATGATGATCTTCTTAATGCTCTTAGATTTGGTGGAGAATTTTGATACAAATACCATCCGATTGATGAGTGTTTTTGGTTTGATTGTGAGAAGTTCACTACGGTCAATGGTTTGGATTCGATTCTCTGCTTGTTGTATGATTTCGGAGGGGTATCCTCGTTGTAAGAATCTGGCCTTAATCCAAGACATTTCTTGCTCAAATTTGACAATGGTGGATGATATTCTTTTGGAGCGAATCATTTGAGAATATGGCAAATTATGGACAAGGTGTGGAGAGTGAAAACTTCGGAATAGCAAAATGTTGTTCCGATCGGTGGGTTTAATGAACACATGCCATGTGAATGCCTGGAAGATCAAGTGTTTAAAAAAACGCAAAAGACACACATCCAAAACTATTTCCACGAAAATACTAATACAGCAACATCCAGGAAAGTAGAGTGGGACACATTCAAGGTGGTGATAAGGGGCACGTGTACCCAACTCATCTCCAGAGTGCGCAAAACCCTAGAGCGGTGTATAGTAGAAGAGGATCAAAAACTAGCCACATTGACACAGGCGGCAGATATAAATGAAGCCACACTGGCACAAGTAGCAAACGCCAAGACTGCATACACGGAGGTGCTGGCAGACCTCCGAAGATGTAACTTTAGAGCACATGCAGCCAGAGTACACAGGGAAGGAGACAGAGCTGGCACACTGCTGGCATGGCTAGTGAAACAGGACACTACCCCACAATGGATCACCGAAGTTCGCACCATCACAGGCACCCCAGTCCATTCCCAAGCATCCGTAATGCACGTATTTCAGGAATACTACACAGCTCTATATACAGCCCCTAGCCCGGTAACTTCAGAAACACTGGAAAGATTCTCGGATGTGCTCCCCATGCCCTGTATAGCGACAACTGACAAAAATACCCTAGATGAACACATCACTACAACAGAAGTGACACAAGCTATTCAAACGCTGGTCACACGCAAAGCACCGGGTTTGGTGGCCTACCATTAGAGTTCTCCCACACTTTTTCAGCCCTGCTAGTCCGTCCCCCGATTGGTGGAACTATATAAAGCAACACTAAAGGAGAGCGCACTACCACAATCCATGCAAGAATGAATAATAGTCTCATTTCTAAAGCCAGACCGAGACCCTCGCCACCTGGGGTCATATTGGCCTATAGCCCTGCTGTCCACAGACTATAACATTTATGGCAAAATTCTAGCAGAACGGTACTCCTCAATTCTCCCAACACTAATACACCCGGACCAGTGTGGGCTTGTGCCCGGGAGAAATACTTGCCATAATATCCGGCGGCTTTTCCATGTGCAGGATCAGGTTCGGGACCGTTTCCCCCGCATGCGTGCCTGGTCCTGGACCTGGAGAAGGCCTTCGATACCTTATCATGGTCATACCTCTTTGAGTTCTTCACAGGATAGGAGTGGGGCCCCGTTTACAGGCCTACACTAAACTCATATACACTAGACCGACTTCCAGGGTCAGGCTTGGGCGCCATGTATCACCCTCATTCCCAGTGCTGAGAGGTACAAGGCAGGGCTGCCCGCTCTCCCCGCTGCTATTTGCCCTAGCGATGGACCCACTAGCAATCCGACTCCGAAAAGAAGGCGAACAGTAGGGAATCCCACTAGCGGGAACCATACATAGTGTGTCACTGTATGCGGATGAACTGCTCCTCTATGTCCAAGACATTACCTTAGACCTCACCCAGATCTTTGCCACTCTGACGGACTTGGAGAACGCAGCGGGCCTAAAAGTTAACTGGGCCAGATCCACAATATACCCTTTATCAACCGATCTTCCTCCCCAACAGATGCGCGCTGGAGGAATCGACCTAATGTGGAATGCTTAAGCAACGCGATACCTAGGTGTGCGCTTGTATCACACCCCACAAGACATTTATGAGGGTAACTACCAAAAAGCACGAACAGGCATTCGTTCCTCTGTCAATTTCTGGAAAACCCTCCCCTTAGCCCACATCGGGAAAATAGCAGTGGCCAAAATGATCCTCGTCCCGCGACTGCTATATTACTTTGTTAATCTCCCAGTAGTTCCTCCCCTCTCCTTCTTCCAGGAACTAGACACTCTCCTCATCACCTTAATATGGGGGAGGGACGCAGACGGGTAGTCCTGGCCAAACTACAACTACCGATGGACCAAGGTGGATTAGGGGCCCCTTCATTTGAAGCATACTTCCTAGCAGCTCAATTACAATGGGTGTCACAGTGAACGGCGGGACGCACAATGGGAGAGACCCACACAAGCACAGGGCCAATCTCCACCCCAGTGACTCGACACATGCTGCTCCCAGGGGCCAAGCTTACGCCGAATTGTCCACAACAAATGACGGTGGCGCACACATGTATGAAGCACATACATCGGATATCGTGTGTAACACCTCTTTATTCCCCCTTACTGCTGTTATTGGGCCTTCCCAGAGGCTGTAACCATTACACAGCATGAACCTTACATACATGGACAAAACATTCACTCACTGAAACAAGCTCACTGTTTGCAAAAGGTCACTTGCTTTCATTTGCAGAGCTAATAGCTGACACTGATCTTCCAAGAGGTCAGTTTCTCACCCATGGACAGTTGGAGGCAGATTGCCGCCACACCTGGCGCATGACTGACACCAAGCCACCTACACACCCCGTCCTTCATGCTATCCTACAGATGGACCCCGGGTGTCATATAGTGACCTGGCTATATAAGGCAATCCGAGAGCTTGGCGCGTTTAGACTCCCCTCCCTTCGGGGAAAATGGGAGGCGGAATTTCAGTGACCACTCCATGATAGAAAGTCGGAACAAGCATAGCAATTCCCCCAAAAAGTATCCCGTAATCACCGATTAAAAAATATACAATACTTCCTTTTACATCGGGCATATCTAACACCAGAAACCCTTCAACGAAACTACCCGAACACGCAATTCTTATGCCCAAGATGCCAAGAACCTAGCACGACCTTTCTCCATATGATCTGGAGTTGTTCGACACTACAATCTTACTGGAACACGATACACGCCACACTGCGCAAGGTGACGGGGCTCACCGACATTGCAACATGGGAAGCCAGCGCATTAGGCATACGTAAGTGTCGGAAACACCACAAAGTAGAAACACGATTTGCATCCCTAGCACTCTTGCTAGCCAAACGAAGCATCGCTATGCACTGGAGGACCCTGGCAGGACCTCCACTAGCTGCTTGGAGAGGAGCAGTTACTAAATGGGGAGCATCAGAGGAAGATGCGCTGAGACACGAGGAAGTCTGCGGCACTCGGAAACATCACATCTCCATGCAATGGGCGACACTGCTCCACACCTTCAAACATACTATGCCATACACAATATTTCCACAGATAACTCCAACCTCCCCTCAAGCCCTTCAGGAGAAATCTCACTTAAGCAGCGAATGGGATAACCACCTCATCGCGCCTAACACACAGGGCACGGACATGGGACAAGTATAAGCACTAGAGCTCACACCCGGTTAGAGCATACTCTCTTGAGACCTGATTCAAAAGTGACTAGAAACTAAAACTCACAACATTACCCATCTACGTTAAGCAACATACATTTCTGCTTACACAGTGTATCCCAGTTGATTTCACCCTCAGTTCCAGTTATATTCCCCATCTCAGCACAATGTCATACAGCTAGTAAAACCAGTGACAGGTGACAAATATCGCTGTGATGTACACAATGAAGCTATATTCTTTATTATAACCTAAACCAACAACAATGTATAAGAATAATGTGGCAGACTATAACAATGCCTACAGCAGAAATGATAATGTGTACAAATGCATGTACAAACTCTTACCTAAGATTTAATTGCTAACGATGTTGTCTATTACATGTGTGCAATGAAAATCAAATAAAAAGAATACACCAAAAAATATTACTATGGACTCTCGGCGCTAGATACTGCACTTTCACATTTATTCTGTGAATCTCTCCCTCGCCAGGTTTCAGGATCTAAGAGTCCTGTTGCATTCATGTCATCTATATGAATTAGCCCACTTCACGCCCCTACCAAATTTGACAAGTTTCTTTTGGGGGCTCTGTCGTCCCCTGACTCTTATCCGGTCGTCAGTGTAGACCCTAAAATGTGAGGGTGAGTCTTGACGCCAGCGGCTAGCCCACTGACCTAGGAGCAAGGAGGCTGATCAACTGAGGGCCCCCACTAATTACCCCAGATGCTTTTCAAAGCACTGGCGAACGAGCTTGACAACAACGGCGATACGAATGATTTTTAGTTTTATTCCATGTGCAAAGTGTTCTAGCCAAGGAACATTTTTGGATAGAAGTACTTTGTCTTAGCTTCCACCTACAGACCGGGGCTTATTTACAAGCCCTGTGCGCCGCCGGTGCGTCACTTTTAATATGGAAAAAAGTCACATCCCTGAAAACAAAAAGCGTTTTTATAATTGCTCTTCTGTATGGTACGGGATGGGACCACCCCACCAGTGCCGGACAATCGTCTGTACAGCTAATGGTGAATTCTTGCGCGTCATTTGCAACGACCAACCGGCGTAAAACCGACATATCTACCAACCTACTGGTTCCAACGCATTTTACTCCGGTTAGTCGGTGCAGGTGGAGTTCCACCGGCGCCAATGTATCGTTTGTCTTTCGGACCCCAGAAGGCGCAGACTCATGCCATCACATGTCTCATGAGGCACTAAATGTTATATGCCCTCCTCCTGTCACGCGTGTGCCTCCCCATCTCTGTCTTTTGATGTCCCTCTACAAGGAGGCGGCTCCGAGGGCCTGATGTCATCGCTGCTCTCCGCCTCGAGATACAAATGCTCCTGTTAGGGTGAGTTTGGCCCTCGGGGTTACCGCGTTCATGGAAACGGCCGTGCCGCCTCCGTCCTCCCAGGACTGGGATTACTATGGCGCTTGTTGCTAAGGGAGCTTCCAGCTGCTCGGGTGCTGCTGCTAGCTCTGCGTTTACCTCACAGATGGCGGCTTAGTGGCAGCATCTGTGCCCGCTTACACAAATGGGTAGTGCCAGGCTGGTGCGCGCAGGGGGGCGAGAGGGACAGCAGGGTAGAATTGCAAAGTATTGCGACGAGAAGTCCTTAGGATAAAATACTGCGCAACGACAGAATATTGCAAGCCGACACAAACACCTCTTTCACCTGCGTGTCGGCCCGACACGCAGGTGAAAGAGGTGTTTGTGGAATAAGGCCATGATGAAAAGAGTGTTGTGTGAGCTAAGGGGGCAGCGCAGGGCCATGCGATATGCAGACAGCAGAACAGTGCTGTGTGAACTGAGGCTAGTAGAGAAGTGCTGTATGCCCAGAGGACTGAAGAAAAATGCTGCGTGTGTTCGGGGTCTCACAACAATGGTGTGTGAGTAAAGGGTTTCAAAAGAGCGTCATGAGAGCTGCGCTCAGATGATTAGTTTTTATAAGAACAGATGCAACAGAAAAACAGATAGTGCTATATGAGGCAAGGTCACTTGAACGGTTCTGGGTGAGTCGAGAATACATGAACTGCACTTAGAACTCCCCAGTGGCCAAGCCAGTGTGACATGAGCCCTAGTGCAAGGAAGGAAATGGGCTCCCTTGACCATGTTTGAACTGTGAAATACAGCAATAATAAGGGTTCGGTAGGCCCCACAGGCCTTTGGGCCCGGTGCCACTGCACCTGCTGCACCAATGAAAGCGACGCACCTGGGACTCCCAAACAGTGCTGTCCGAGCTGAGGGTCGCAAGACATTGCACTGTAAGTTGAGTGTAGTAGAAAATGCCGTGTGAACTTAGGGTGATAAAATAGTCCTATGCAAACCAAGAGCAAGCCTACAGGTCTTTGTGAGCATAGGGAACCAGATTCGCGTTGCGTGACTAGAAAAATGCTGGGCTAGGTCAGGATCCCAGAACCTCCTTGGAGCGCGCAGAATATCCAACCACGTATTTTACGAGTTAAGAGCACCTATGTACTGCTGTCAGAGCAAACAACATCAGAACAGCAGCATGTAAGCTGAGGGCACAAAACAGATGCGAGTGAGCCAAGGTCAGCAGGAACAGTGCAAAGCAATACTGTTTGCAAAGGTTAACAGTAGAGTGCTGTTAGAAATGGGATCTTTAGTTGGCAAGGGCTTGCACCTTTGTCCACGTAGGGACCCTTCTTCCTAGTCAGGGTAAGGGTTGTTAGACTCGTGAAGTAACCCCTGCTCACCCTCGTGGTAGCTTGGCACGAGCAGTCAGGCTTAATTCAGAGGCAGTGTGTAAAGCATTTGCACATAACCAACAGTAATACAGTGTAAGCACTACAAACGGACACCACACCAGTTTAGAAAAATAACCAATATTTTATATACTCAAGACAAGACCAATTAAGACAAAAATCCACAATACTATACTTTACGAATGAATACTTGATACGTTAACTTCTTCTTTGCAGGAATAGCACAAAAGCAAAGTTCGTACGAGTCGGTAGCTCCGTCCGAGCCTACCGTGATGCTGAAAACCCCAGAGTCTAACAGTTCCAGCCGACCGCGTCGATACGGGCCAGCAGAGTCATGAACAGACTCGGTTACAGTACCTTTCTCGTTGTGGCTGGTACGGAGTGTACGAGCCGGTCGGCGTTCGTCACGGTTGCGGTGCAAGACGGAGCGATGCAAGGTGCGGTGTCCCTCGATGCGGTGCAGGCAGCGGCTCGATGAGCGTCGTGCAGACGGAGTCGGTGAGTCCAAGGCGTGCGATGCAGGGTGAGACGATGCTCGATGCGGTGCTGACAGGTTGCGATGCAGGCGACCAAGCCGGAGTGCGGGAGCTGGCGTCGGAGCGGTGCGTCGCAGACGTGCGAGCGGTGCCCCAACTGCGATGCGGTCACGACTCTTGAGCCAGTTGCAGCGACAGCGTCGGTCTGGTCCGGCTGGCCCAGTGAAGCGATGCGATGCGAACTGCGGTGCCCACAGGTCACGGTGCAAGCAGCGGCTCGATGTTGGCGGCGTCGGACGTCGCCCACGGTGAGACCAGGGTTGCGATGCGAAGCGGGGCGATGCGGTCTGCGGTGCAAACAGGTCACCGGCCAGGGATGGATTCGGTTGACGGAGTCGGTTGCAGTTCCCTTCCTCTGTGGCAACTGAAACAGCGTTCCAGAAGCGGTACCCAGAGGGTTGTGAAGTCTTTGTAGTCCCTGAGACTTCTTAACAGGAGGCCAGCTCGGTTCCTGGCCCTTGGAGATACTCAGCACAAGTTTGTAGAAAGTTCAGTCCAGTCCTTTCACTGCCCAAGGCAGAAGCAGCAGCTGCAGGCCAACCCAACAAAGCAACAACACAGCAAAGGGGCAGTACTCCTCCTGGCAGCTCTTCCAGCTCTTCGTCTTGGCAGGTTCCTTGATTCCAGCGAGATCTAAATTCATGGGGTCAGGGCCCCAATATTTATATCCCAAATTCCTTTGTTCTCTGAAGGCAGAGAGGCCTTTGCCTAGTCCAAACCAGTTCTGGAGCACTTTGTTGACAAGTCTCCGTCCCTTCTTTCAGTGAGTAGGCCAGGGACATCAGACGCACCACAGGAGGTGGAGCCAGCATTGTGGAGGAAAGGCACTGTCCTATTCAGGGCCCAGGTGCGACCCCTCCCACCCATCTACATGTAGATCTTGCTATTCAGCCCTGCGCTGACTCACCCTGTCTCCTGGCATCCCCCAGCCCCTGTCACTCACACTCCAGACAAGGAATACACAACCTCGCAGAGGCAGGCTTGGATGGTTAGACAAGAAAATACCCACTTTCTAAAAGTGGTATTTTCAAACACAGAATGTTAAAACCAACTTCACTAAAAGATGCATTTTATCATTCTGAGTCCAGGCATACTAAACTCGAATTTCTACCATGTTCCCGGGGTCAGTTAGGATTATAAACTGTAATAATCAAAACCGCCCGTTCTGGCCTAGGGGAACAGGTAGCCTTGCAATAGTGAAAAACGAACTAGGCTGTAATTCACTATCAGGACATGCCGCACACACCCGGGCATGTCCTACCTTTCGCATACACCGCACCCTGCCCACAGGGGTACCTTGGGCCTACCTTAGGGGTGACTAACATGTAGCCAAGGGAAGGTTTAGGGACTTGCAAGTGTGTGCACTTGTCAAGTCGACATGGCAGCCCCAGGCTGCGCACAGGCTCTGCGATGGCAGGCCCGAGTTACACTTTACGGGCTGTTTGCGTGGGTGGCACAATCCAGTGCTGCAGCCCACCAACAGCATTTGGTCTATAGGCCCTGGCACACGTAGTGCACTTTACAAGGGACTGACACATAAACCAAATAGGCCAATCATGGAAACACCAATCCATAACACATTTTATACGGGAGCACTTGCACTTTCCCACTGGACCGCAGTGAGGAAAGTGCGCAGAATCATTACACCAGCAAAAACAGAGTCAAAACCGGGAGGTCAGAAAGCAAAAAGTCAGGGGAAACACGCCAAAAGATGCCAAGTCTAACAAGTGCTGTATGTTCTGAGAGGACCTGAGGGTCGTCTAAGCAAAGGTCACAAGCCCAGTACTGGGTGAACAGTGCCAGGGGGAGTTACTAAACACTGGCTAAATGGGGTGTTGATTGGAATTGGCACATATAAAATAAAGTTGTTTTTTTTGCATTAAAAGAATTCCTGAAGCATAACTGAATTCTTAAAATGAAATGCTACTCAAGTTTATTTTCTCTGTGGGGCCCAGCTGGACGTTCTGTTTTCCCCAGTGGCACTTTCATGTGCAGACAAATATTTATGACGCATCATTGATAACAGCACCAGATACCGTTACATACTTAACCCAAAGTTAAATGACAAACAATAATCACGTGGTACGTGAAAGTCGCCCCGGTTTTTATATGTATTTGCCGGGAGATATAAAGCTTATCATAGCCTATGTGTAGTGATCACACTGAGGCAGGTAAGTGTGGCAACACTAGGTTTAATGTCTGTCCATCTCCACAGCTTCCAGGGAACACAGTAACTGTCCCCCAGTGTTCAAACATACACATTCCATCACCATGACAGTGACATAGGGCATTACATTACAAGGATACAATAAAGGGAATAGAGAGACTACTACAACATCTCCTTTTCTCTCCACAAAATAGAAACAAGTGAAAAGAAAACTAGTAAAATTAGAAGTAAAAACCTAAAACGGGAAAGAAGATGTTATTCAGCAAAAAATGGAACAAGGAAAGGAACAAGGAACAATAAATGTAAGCATATGATAATAATAGCAAAAACAAATATACAAACATTGCATAAAAATGGCATTAAAATGGCATATACAGAACAAAGTGATCACAGATCTAGACGTTTGGGTATAATAACTCTCCTACCACTCCTGCGTGGAGGAACGTACTCGAGAGCCAAACCGCGAGGCTGAGCAGAGGAAGAATCACTAGTTTTCGGAGACTGCTGAGAACTCCTCCTATGCGATTGTTGGAGAAGATCAGCAGAATCACCAGAGTCAAGCCCCAATTGCAACACCACTCTTCTGGGAACTTTGTAGATCCTAGAAAGATTCCACCAACTCCTCCCGTTAATCCGCACAGCAAAACGTGAAGTAGCATCCACTCTAACAGGAGGGCCATATTTGGAGAGACCTTTGGCAACATTGTGGGGTGACTTCATTCTAACCCAATCTCCTACTTTGACACCAGAAACAAATCCATCCACATCAGAGACAAGCGTCTTGTTTATAGGTTCCACCCCAGAATGAGGAAAATCACTCTTAGAACGTAAACCCCATCTCTTCATCCAAGCAGGGCACATATGAAAAGTGGCAACCCGCCCCCGAAGGAGCTCAAAAGGAGTTGAGCCCGTCACAGGATTGGGAGTGGTACGATGCGCCCACAACATGCTTTGAACAGCTTCTTTCATCTCAATCTTGGAAGAAACTGCCCACTGAACACACTCCACTAAACTGCGGTTAGTGCGCTCAATGAAACCATTGGCCTGTGGGTGATAAAGAGCCACACGGTGATGCAGAATACCCGATTGAGATAAAAAGTCAGACATTTCTTTAGAGGTAAACTGCACCCCATTGTCGGAAACAATCTCCTTGGGAAAGCCTTCCCTTGCAAAGAGACCCTGAAAAAATGTAATAACTTCTTGAGTATTGGGATCAGTCATGAAATGAACCTCCCACCATTTGCTGAAATAATCAGCTACAACCAATGCAAATTTGTATTTGTTAGGAAGAACATTAAACAGACCTACAAAATCAACTGCTAATTTCATCCAAGGTCCATCAGGCAGATCTACATTTTGAACAGGAGGTTTAACAATCTTAATGACTTTATCACTGGTACAACAAGTTACACACCCCCCAACCACATCATTAACTTGACGATCCATGGAAGGCCACCAGTAGACACTGCGAATCCTCCTCTTGGTGTTGGTTTGTCCAAGATGACCTTCATGCCCATAATCAATGATGCGAGATCTCAAGGCCAAGGAAGGAACAAATTTATCTCCACGCATAACCATTTCACCACCCTCCAACCTAAGCTCATCAGCAATCTTAAAGAAAGGTTGCAAATCCCCGTCCAGGTGTTTTTCCTTGGACCAACCTGAGACAATAAGACTCTTCACCTTCCTAAGAATAGAGTCAGACTCCATTGCACCAAACCACTCTTGTTCTGTAAAACAAACCACAGAACACGGATCAACCACCGCAATCAAACATTCCTCATCCTGATCTTGAACAGAAAGATCATGTTTCTCCAGAGGCAAAGGCGATCTTGAAAGAAAATCTGCTCTTGTGTTTCTTCCACCAGGAATGTGTGCCACCTCAAAATTGTACTGTAACAGCTTCAAACTTAACCTCGCAATTCTAGGAGTATGATCCTTGACAATATTTCCATTGAGAATGGGAATGAGAGGCTTGTGGTCAGTGAGCAATTTAAACGTTTTGCCCCACAAAAAGCACTTAAACTTCTCCACAGCCCAACAACACGCCAACAACTCCCTCTCGATAACAGAATAGTTTTTCTCACTCTGTCGTAAAGCACGAGAGGCAAAACCAACAGTGCATTCCTTCCCACACCTAAACTGAGTGATCATACCACCCAAATCATCCAAACTGGCATCAAAAGACACAACACACTGTAAATGAGGATCAAAAGGGGTAAGAATCCCACAAGAACCCAGTTCTTGTTATATGCGCACAAACTCATCTTGACACTGTTGATCCTAAACAAAAGTGACCTTCCTTTTAAGTAAACTCCTTAAATGCGCAGTTTTTGCGGAAAAGTTAGAAATAAATTTGGTGTACAATTCACACACACCCAAAAACGAAGAAACTTGTTCCTTGTTGGAAGGACATGGAGCGTTGACAATAGCCTCAATGAGTCCATCTCTAGGTTCAATACCATCACCAGAGATGCGATGCCCCAAATATTCAATGGACTCAACATCGAAAACACACTTAAGTCTGTTTGCCACAATCCCTTTTTCTTGCAATCTGTTTAAAACTTCACTTAGATTCTTGTCGTGTGTCATTTTACACTTATCAGCAACCAAAATGTCATCTTGAAACACAACTGTATCCTGCACACCTTCCAACACTTTTTCCATAATACGTTGAAACACAGAGGCTGCCGACGCCAACCAAAATGGCATCCTCTTAAACTGAAAAGTATCCACAGGGGATACAAAAGTGGTAAGGTGTTTGCATGAGGGATCCAATTCCAGCTGGTGGTAGGCAGATGCAAGATCAATTTTTGTAAAAAACCTTGCACCAGAAAACTTAGAAAGGATGTCATCAATGCGAGGAAGAGGGTGTGAGTCAATCCAAATTTCTTTGTTCAAGCTGCGCAAGTCAATGCAGACTCTCAATTTTCCATCCTTCTTGCGTACAACCACCAATGGAGACAACCAAAGAGACGACTCAATGGGTTCAATAACACCACATTCACACATTCTTCTCAGCTCAGCAGACAAATCTTCCCTGACACTAAATGGCACATTCCTGAGCTCGTGCTTAATAGGTACAGCACCCTCTTTTACTTTGATTAAATGTTTGAACTCTTTGATGCATCCCAACTTATCAGCAAATACATTCTCACTTTGTTCAGAATCACCTACCACTGACACTTGAACAGAGGTCCCAGGCCTAAGGGTCATTCCAAATAGACCTTGGTGGTACCATCCCAAAATGTTGAGACCTTTTCTTGCGACATAGACCTTTCCCTGAATAGATCTGTCCTGGAAAATAAGGGTAGTCTCAAAAAACCCTCTCAACTCAATCTTCCTGCCTTCATACGAAACGGGACTCCTATCTGGTGGTTGGAGCGGTTTGTTCGCCCATTTACTCTCAAACAATTCTTCAGTGACCATAGTCATACGTGCTCCAGAATCCACCAAAAGTTGAACACACTTGCCATCAACAATAAGATCAACAATAGGATCGACACACTCTTCCGAGTCATCTTTGACTACCACAATTACATTGGTCAAGGAACTCACAACTTCATTCACAGAGTCACCCTTATCTTCCTCAGAATAAACAACATTGACATTCCCTCGTACACCACACATCTTAGCAAAATAGCCTTGCTTCCCACACTTCCGGCATGAGGCATACTTAGCTGGACAAACACGAGAATTTGGAAAATGGGTAGGAAAACCACACTTGGTACAAACATTCTTATTTGAAGGAATTTTCTTATCATATCTGACTGGATGACTGGCACTCTTAGATTCAACAAATGACTTGTCTTTCTCCACTTGACGCTTAGCCCCCTGATCCTTACGCTCATTGACCATACCAACAACACTTTTCTCAGGTTTAAGCTCTCTTGAAGCCTTCTGAGAAAGTTCAATGCTTTTTACAATTGTAATAGTTTCTTGCACAGACGGATTTTTTAGAGTCAAAAGCTTTTCTTGAACTTTTTTGTCTCTACAGTGAACAACAATCTGATCTCTAATTAACTGTGAAGTAAAATGTTCAAATTCACATTCAGAAGCTAAAATAGGCAAAGCAGCAACATAAGATACAATACTCTCATCAGCGTCTTGCTCTCTTGTGGAAAACTTATGTCTAGCTACGACCAAACTGCCTTCAACATCAAACTGTTTCTCTAACATTATTACTGCTTGATCAAATTCATTTAACTCATGTTCTCCTTCCACTAGATCAAGGGGCGGCAAATGCTCCAAAACAGCTTGACCCTCAAAACCTAAATTGTGTTCTAAAATAAATCTTTTGCGTTCAGCACTAATCCTTGTCTCCCCATGGCACCTAAATATTAAATAAATGCCCTATACCACACCTTCCACCTGACTGGTAGATCACCTGGAAGCTGTAAAAAGGGAGGCGGAGGTTGAACATTTTGCATTTTTTCCACAAAAAACGTTTTAAATGTGTATCAGTAATGTGGGGAATAATAAACAATTTGTTTCAGGCTACAAACAGGTGCCTGTAAGAAAACAAAACAATTAAAATACACACAAAAGTGTAGAAACAGCAACAACTGAAATCTTACAAGAATAAGCACACTTTGTCAGAATAAATACCTTCTGTACTGCTCCACACAGAAATTACAAATAGAGTAAAGAAAATTTTTCGTGAAACAATAACACCCTCGTGGTAAAGTAAAAAAAAATAAAAAA
The DNA here is from genome assembly GCA_963921515.1 of Calotriton arnoldi. NCBI lineage: Eukaryota > Metazoa > Chordata > Amphibia > Caudata > Salamandridae > Calotriton > Calotriton arnoldi. The sequence goes on from CAWUFW010012529.1 coordinate 408,926, forward strand.
AAATTCAATAATAAACAATGCTTAGCATAACAGTCATGACTTGTAGACCTGAAGAAACACGGAATCCGATGTGCTCTGGAATGGTGCAATTCGTTGTGGAAATCTTCCCTTCACTTTAAAGTAGATAATCCGAAGCGCTATGAACAATGGAATAATCTCTGTCACCAATATGAAAAAAAATAATCACGAAAACCTCTTGAGTACGTTGATTGAGGCTGTGACTTTCTGTGTGACAAGTAACTATGGCAACGATTGGGCATATATCACAGCAGGAGGAGGAGTTGTCACCATTAGAGCGCGTAGCAAAAGTTACGAGCTGTCACCACTAGAGCGCGTAGCTAAAGAACGTAACCAGCGTTGACGGAATTTCAGGAATGAAGCACGTCGGCATGCACTCTGCTGAACGGCGGTATGTGTTACAGAATTTCCGGAAGACAGGAATGACGCTCATCCAACACACACACTGGAGAATGGAAAGAAGCGAAGATTCCAGGCAATCACCAACACCGTTGGAGCAGACTAGTACGTCATCATAATGTGATCAGCAGGTTTGCAGAACAGAGCTCACGGTGCCCGAACAAACGACAGCACAGCACGGCACTAACAGGAAGACACAGCCACATAAAACTCACTATGTGAGCACACGCACAGCCAACTCGCAAAGGATAAAGTTAATGTTGAAGACTCACTATACGAAACACCATTGCGAGGGCGAGATGCGATGCACTTAAAGGCAGTGTCACGCTGAATAATCTAGTTGTCCAATCTCCAGATGAGCCTTCATATGGTACATGGGACAGCAGTAGAACACCAACACCGCTAGGTGGTCAAAACTTGCAAAGAAGTACGAGTCGAATCCACGAATGAGACCCAGGGTGCAGACTTGAGAATGAAGATCCCAAAGAGAACAGCTGCGAACCGTAGGAGACAGGAAACAACAAGAAGAGCTGCAGCACATGTGGGTGGAGAGAGGGACAGCCAACTCGTCGCCAATTTTGTAGTGATCACACTGAGGCAGGTAAGTGTGGAAACACTAGGTTTAATGTCTGTCCATCTCCACAGCTTCCAGGGAACACAATAACTGTCCCCCAGTGTTCAAACATACACATTCCCACACCATGACAGTGACATAGGGCATTACATCACAAGGATACAATGAAGGTAATAGAGAGACTACTACACTATGCCTGCAGCAAGCAACTCACAGTTCACGGTGGCTGGAATTGCTCCTCGTGTGTGCCCACGGAGGGCACAGCAGAACGGTGCCTTATGCGCTCAAATGTATCATTCCTTTTCAGTGGCTCTGAGGGGTGATTCATGGTGGGCTGCAGATGTGGTGCTTATTCTTGTACCTGTTAATGTTTTGGTAGGTTTTGAAAGGGATGTACATGACAGAGGAGTCTACCCAGATTCCTTTTAGCTGATACAGCGGGCAGAGGGTATATCTGCCTCAAATGTACCTCTCTTCCTATTAGATCAGATTGTTTCTCACTGCCAATGCCGATCTGTATTGCAGGTTAGGGATGTCTAGGTCCTCTCCAGGTGCAGCAAAGTCTGGCGTGGTCTGGCTCTTTGCCCTGTTGACCCAACCAGTGACCCAGTTATCCCTACTTCTCACCCAGAGGCATGTGCATGTGAATGCTGGAAGTTACCACTACGCCAACACTGGCACACGTTTACGTCACATTAACAGCACTTCTCAACCGGACTGCTGTACTCCTAGTGGACAGTAGTAGTTCTGAGTGGGGTCACTATGCTTTTAGTAGGTCCTCATCAGCCCTCGACTAAAGGACTGCCATCCAATTAGTAGGAGTGCAGTGGTGGCTTGCCGAGGGAGTGGTGCGGGGCGGTGAGGCGGGGTGGGGGAGGGGGAGGGTGGGGGGGTAGTGGACTCCCTCTGAGTTCTGTCCGTTGTATGTCTGAGTTCACTACCCCCACCCTGCCCCTCCCCCGCCTCGCCCCACTGCCCCACACCACTCCATCGGTGAGCCGCCACTGTAGGCGAGCACAGCATTTCTCTGCACAGCTGCTGTACTTCTAATAGGGAAAGCCTGGTGCTCATCCGCAAGATTCTCTAGCGCAAGTAGATGCTTCTTGACTGAAAGGGCCAGTTAGACCTTGACGGGGTGGACCACCGGCCTACTAGGTCAACATGGCTTTGACCTCGGCTGTCCTGGCAGAGGACTGTTGTAAGAAATGAGGTGGTTGGTTGGGGTGTGAGCCCTGGTCAAGCAGCAACCACAATCCTTGTCAGGGTAAGGCACAAGCAAATCCCAAATTAAACTATGCTCAACCCCATGGTAGCTTGGCACAGAGCAGTCAGGCTTAACTTAGAGGCAATGTTTAAAGTATTTGTCAACACTTCAAACAGTAAAACAGTGAAAACACCACACACAAAAAGATCCCACACCTACTTAGAAAAATAGAGCAAATGAATTTAGTGAATATAATGCCAAAAAACACAAAGCTCCAACTTGGTATATCTGATGGCGCTGGACTGGGTCAAAGTCACACTTTCAGGCCGAATGCGATGGAGCGCAGGTCGGATACCGTCGCCAGGTTAGGCCAGCTAAAGTTTTACCTTATCACGTTTGTGCCAAGAGTCCCATTCGCATTGCAGACGGTCGTGAGGCACAGGGAGAGCGTCACGGGAGGCTGTTGGTGAAGTGTGAGGCGATGGCCCGTGTCACGGGCAGGTGTTCCTGGGGCTCCCCGGTGGCAGTCCCCATGAGCGGTTGATGTTTCAGGGTGAAGAATCAAGTTGAAGGAGCTCTGTGCTGATTTGCGGTGCAAGCGACTAGATCTTGATGTGCACGGGCCAGTTTGCAGTCGCGAAGAACCCAAAAGATCTATTTCAGCACTTGTGAGCCACACCAAGGGCCCAGGTGCTGAGGAGCACCAATCTGGGGTCAGGAGCTCACTGCAGCTAGGTCCAGGGGTTGGTGCAGGATGTTGGGGAGCCTTTTATGTCCCCGAGACTCAGATCAGGAGGCCAGCAGAACTAGCCTCTGGAATCACTCTGGGGTCCTGGGTTCAAGATGAAGTTGCAGGTCCAGTTCTCCTTCCCCAGGCAAGAGGGCAGCAGGCAGTAGGGCAGCACAGCAGGGCAGCAGTTCCTGTAGAGCAACAGTCCAACAGAGACAGTTCTTGTAGCATCACAGCAGTCCTTCTTCCTAGCAGAGTATCCACAGGTCCAGGAGTGTACTGAAGAGTTGGTGTCTGGAGTCCAGTATTTATACACAGTTGTACCTTTGAAGTGTCGAGAATCTTCTAGAGACATGCCTGTGAAGTGCACACATGCCCTGTCTTCCTGGTCCTGACTCTAGACTAACTACAGGGGGTTTGTAACCCTTTGTGTGGACACAGGACACAGTCTATTCAAGTGTAAGTACGGCTGGGCCCAGCTCCTCCCACCCATCCTGCCAGTGATCGCCCATCCAGTCATACATAAGCTCCCCATAGTGTAGGGCTGTTTAGGAGAAATACACAAAGCCCAACTGTCAACTACACCCAATCATGTGATCCAGAGACAGGCTCCAGGCACAAAATGGGTAAGGCAAGAAAATGCCAACTTTCTAAAAGTAGCATTCTCAAAATTATAATTTAAAATCCTACTTCCCCATAAGTTGGGATTTTTCATTAAAATTCCGGAGGCATCAAACATGAACTGGTCACCCGGTCCTATTTGGTAATTACACCTATAAAATGTAAGAAGGTACCTCCAATGTTATCCTATGGGAGAAGTAGTCCTTGCAGTAGGGAAACACGAATGTAAGAGTTTTTCACTACCAGGACATTTAAAACTTAAAGGTACTTGTCTGGCTTTTTAAATACTTTCTACCCTGCCCTCTAGGCTGTCCAGACCCTACCTTAGATGTGACTTATATGTATTAAAAAGGAAGGTTTGAAACTGGCAAAAGATTTACTTTACCAGATCGAAATGGCAGTTTCAAACTGCACACACAGGCTCTGCAATGGCAGGCCTGAAACACATTTAATGTACTACTTAAATGGGTGGCACAACCAGTGTTGCAGGCCCACTTGTAGCATTTAATTTGAAGGCCCTGGGCACATGTAGTGCCACTTTACTAGGGACTTACAAGTAAATTAGATACGCCAATTGGGTATAAGCCAATGTTGCCATGTTTTAAGGTGAGAGCACAAGCACTTTAGCAGTGGTAAAGTGCACAGGGTCCCAAGGCCAACAAAAACAAATTCAGCAAAAAAATGGAGGATTGAAGGAAAAACGTTTGGGGGTGAGCCTGCAGAAAAAGCCATGTCCAACAACTGTCTACCAGATTTAGAAATCCTCACTTGCCTCTCGGGGATCTCTGTGTTTTGGTACATGTTCTTTTTATGGCAAATGCACAGTTCCATCAAACTCTTAATGACCCATTGACTGATTTATCTGCAACCCCATTTTAATCACTGGGCATAATCAAATATATGCACACTTGAAAACATTTTCAACATTAAGGAGTTGATTCCGATCTCGCTTGGAAAGCCCTCCGTATGACTCGGATCCGGAGGGCTTTCCGAGCGAGACGTGCTCCGGGAGTCCGAACGAGCGAGTACGATGCAGCCGTATGCTTACGGACTCGGTTCGCTCGGACTCCCATTGAACTCTATGGGAGCCTGTGTACAGACGCGTACACAGGCTCCCATTGCAGAAAAGGGGTGGGTGGGGAAAAGCGTACACCCTGTGGCGGGCACCCCATGGTGCCCGCAACACTGTGCATGCTAGGACCGGGGGGACCCATGTGCACCCCCCGTGATAGATTCGGAGGGCCCCAGGTGAAGGGGGGCCTGGTACGGCCCCCCAAAGTACTCTTCCGATAGCAGTTTCGTCTTGCTGCGACCGACGCGAAGCGGCTGTCCGAATCGTGCATCATACTCGCTCGGTCGGAAATCGGCTCCATTGCGCGGCACGATTCGTCTACAAACGAGACGTACGGAGCGGTTCGGGTCTGGAAACGATTCGGTCGGCGCGTACGCGATCTTCGTATTGTACTTGGTCGTTCGGACCTGTGTACGATTCGGTCGTAAACAAGGGCTACGAATCGGATCCGGTAAAGCCAAATCCGATTTAGAGGCCTTCCGAGCGAGATCGGAATTTACCCCTAAATGTCACAATTAAAAGCATGGTATCACAAAGCATGTATTATAGAAAACTTGTTTATTTAAACTAAACTTCATTTGTCTATATTTGATATTCCTTCCACACATCATTAACATTGAAATTTAGAACACACCAAACCCTTTACTAAAATCAGCCTACAAAAAGAAAGAACAATCTCCTCAAAGGCAACACGTCCTCCCCACTTCCCGCCCACCCCCGTTCCACCATGTGTATTGAGACAAGTACCCTAAATGCAGGCTAAGCGGAGGTCACACAATTTGGTGCATGTTTCTGTCTACGATCGGGTGAAAATGGGACCAATTAGTAACTCTCCATGGCAAAGGCCCTGGCATGTGACACTGTTCATGGACACTCATCCTTTTCTGCTCGAGACCAGAGTTGTGGCCAGGCTGAGTCAGAGAAGGCCTGCTGCTGCAGAGGGAGTGAGCATCTGTTCATCCCTCTGCAGACAGTTCTGGTGCCCTGCCTTAGACTCTTCTGTCTGTCGCTGACATCTCTCAACACTCAGCAACAGGGTGTTCTGGCAGAATCGCAGTACCACTGAGCGACTGTCCAGAATCCTGTTCAGAGCAGAGCATTAGAATGTGTTCAGCCACAATGCTAGCACTCAAGATAGCAGTAGAGTGCCACGTGAGCTACAGGCACAAGGACACATCTGTGTGCTCTGCCGCAGTGCCAGCACTCATGGCACCAGAAGTGCCACGTGAGCTAAAGGCAACAGGACAGGCTTGTGAAAGCCACAACACTACGCATTGCTGTAAAAGCAAAGGATTCCTGGCGAGTGGGTTGTTAGCACAGGGCATCAGAACCGAAATGTGGGATCCAAGATCATTGTAACAAAACTGATTGAGAAAAAGAAAAGTCACCAAAATAGTGCCATAGCAACAAAGATCACAGAACCAGGTAAGAACATGTCTTTTTACTCTGAAGTAACTGATGGAGCGCAAATCTCACTGTATTTGTAGGGGTGCATCATAATCACATGTAGAGCACACCGGCATATAATTTTGCAACTATACTAACGTGAAGGGTTAGAATTGTGAAATGTATTAACGTAACTACGTGACATATTTTAGATTATTGACAAGTAGCAGGGAGAATTAACATAGGAAATGGCTGTAACTAGCAGAAAATGTTAACATGAAGAACTTGTGTTGTGAAATTAACGCCACTTATAAACTGAATGTGTTTAACACTGATGTATGTCTCTGTCATTTGGTCACCATATTAGTCAAAATGCAATAGGGTTATGCCAGTCTGTAATGCTTACAATGAGACATTATTATGTTAGCTGAAATTGTAGCCCTGAAAGGCAAGTCCCTGACAACTCTTGCTTTAGAATTAATAGTTTGAATTTCATGTGCACTGTGGAATCTGTTCTTTCTCACGTTTGTATTGCAGGTTAATGAAGCAAAGACATTACTTTTCCCTAATGAAAAGTAATGTCTTTGTTTTAGTAGCTAGGCAATGAGAGAAGAAGTTGCAGTTACATGGCTTGGAGGTGATAAAGATGGAGACAAATTCACATGGGAGAAGGCATGGGAATCAAGGACAAATTGTTGCGAAGGAACCACATGGAGAACACCGTGGAAAAGTGCCTGTATGACTGTACTCATTGTGGACTATGCGCACGCTGTGCATTATGGGAAAACTACCTGTGGATAACTGATTGTTGGAATTAGGGCAAGTGCCCACTTTTTTTTTGCCTTCGGAGAGAGAGCAGCTCAGAACAAGCTCTTTCTTTTAATAGTGGCTTTATGCTACTTGACCCATTGATGGTGGAGAGCCTTCTAAGTGTACTGACACTTTTCCTTTTCACTGAAAATGCTTATGTAAAGGATGTCATCTTAGTGCTAGAGTAGGGATGGATTTAATGCTTTTCACTGATCAACCCTCGATGCAGGGAAATTTGACTCATGCTTTCTGATCCTCTTTAAATTGGATGAGTAGATTTGGCTTCATGCTAATTCTTTTGTATTTGTATACCCTCATGTTGAGGTGTCTCTATGTCCAGTTATTTTTGGCTTTGTAATAAACTAACTAATATTATGTAGTTGTCAATGGATTATTCTGTATCAAAGAGAATTATAGGCTAATTAACTGTTTATTAACGATTTTTCTCCACTTTACACTTTCATGCTGCTAAAAAGAACCATCGGAGTGTTTCTCTAGAAAAGGTCTAGAACTAATAGGCCCGGCCCTTTCAGTCGGTAGCAGAGTAGGATGGTTCGCACATGAAGTAAGGGGAGAATTTAGAAGTGATCTAGCATAGGTGGAACATAGAATCCCAAAGCCCCAAACTAGAGACCAATGATCAAGAACGGAAGGCAACGGAATCTGGCAGAGACCGACGGAGTTTGATGGTGCAGCGAGATCAGCGTCGGAAGAAGGAATGAGTATTAACAGGATGTATGTAGTATGTTAGATTGCGGGAATGGTTTCAATGTGTGATGTCTTTCGGAGTTGGAGTGAGAGTCAAGTGAATGTGGTTTCGGGTCTGACGTGGCCCAAGGATTGAGATTTGAGTTGCAGGGCCCAAAGTGGCCTAAGATCCCGGCATATTAAAAGGTGTAGAAGACACCGGGATTGTGATTGTCTGACTGAAGTATTGAAGAGTTGTCGTGAGACGTCATGGGCAGTTCCACCTAAGATAGTGTGAATGGGACGCATGGGAATCCTCTAGGAGACCTTGTGTATAGGGGTTAACTATACTGATTCGGGTCGCGGTCTCCAAGATGATGGTACTGCCGCGACTGCTGTATCTCTTTACTAATCTACCGGTGAGGCTTCCGGCCGCTATCTTTCAAACTCTTAATACATTATTGATTAGTTTAATTTGGGGAGCGGGCAGGCGCCGGCTGAGTTTAAAAAAATTGCAACTTCCGTCGAATGCGGGGGGATTAGGTGCGCCTGATTTATATGCCTACGGTTTGGCTGCTCAGCTGCAGTGGCTATCGTATTGGCTGGCGGGCCGTAATTTAGGTGAAATTGCAAATACATCTCAAATGCTGGCACAGGGCAGACTACACTGACTGTTGTGCTCGAATGCAGATCCCCCTCCTACATCTAATGTATTGCTTAGGACGGCTCTGGATTACTGGAGAAAAGCGCTCCGGTATACAGCAGCTGCCTTTGAATATGCACCCAATATCCCATTACTGGGTATACCCATGAACATTGGAACGTTAACAACCCGGCGGTTGGATCCTTGGGTGCAATCTGGAGTGGACACAGTAGGCGACCTGTTTGGGGGTGAGACGTTACTCTCACATACTGATTTTGTTAATGAACAGGGAGTACCTGAGACGCTGTTTCTGTTGCATGCTAGTCTAGCAGCTTATGTAAAGAAGAAATGGTCCCCGCAGGGAACGGAGCCTACTAAAAATGAGCTTGTTCACCTGATGTACCTTATGGGAACAGGCTGTCATCTTATACGCTGGTTGTATCGCAGAATATGTACACACCAACCGTCCCCTCTGGCTACTGTGCGTGATAAATGGGAGCGAGACCTTGCTCGACCTTGCTCGACCTTTGTCGGACAGGGAATGGACGACCATATTAGAATATCCGAAACGTGTATCCCGTAACACCCGATTCAAATTCATTCAATATATGGTTACCCAGCGGGCTTACTTAACACCACATATTATTAACACTATATACACAGGGGCAAATGCCCTATGTCCCAGATGCTCCGACCAAGATGCAGACCTGATACACATGTTGTGGACTTGTAACAAAGTACGGGGTACTGGGAGGTGATAGCACAAACATTAAAAGACACACTAGGTAACATGGGACCTCAAACGATTGAAGTTTATATTTTAGGGTTGTATAAAAGACGGAAGGACAGTGAAGTTCAAGCTAAATTTCTGGACCTGGCCTTGCTGTTGGCTAAATGAGGTATAACTAGGAGGTGGAAATCTCCAACAGTACTTACTCTTCTGACTTGGAGGGATGAGATAATTAAATTGGGACTTGCGGAAAGCGTGGCCCTCCGTGCTGAAGAAAAAAGGGGTTTACGTAAAAATCCCATAGCCATGAGCTGGGACGCTATAATAGAGTCTTTCAAGGTGGCTGATGTCCCTAATTCTGGAAATGCATAACACGAATCCTATAAGCATCTAACTATATAGACATGCACATAACAGTACTGTCTATAATGCTTGGTTAGGAGGTTCCTATCAAGGTAAATTTCAAAGGTGTGAGGCGGTCTGGAAGACATATTCCATTGTATGGTAGGGATATCCTGCCGCCCTTAAATTACTTTTGTGTTTTCTTCACTATGTTAAATGCAGGTAACGTCAGCGAAGGGGGTGGGGGGATTGGTTTAAAGTTTTTTCTTTAGTTATAAAGAAAAAGCATTTCCCACAACATACTCTTGCTGCTATTTAAGCGGGACAACAGCAAAGGTTTCAGCACAAAGGCAAACAGAACTATTTGCTGGATTGGTAGGGCTTTACATTACTTTCTTTATAACTCTGATGAATATTGCCACATTGTTTCACCTAAATGACTTTTTGTCTGATACTGCTGAATACTTGTATTATTTGTTAATATGTGGAAAATGAATAAAATTTGTTTTAAAAAAAGCTATACTGATTCGGGTGATCCATGCTGGTCGAGGGTTACCATGTGAGAATGTTCTTGAGTGGTTGAATTCTATCGATCTTTTAGAGTGGCAGCCAATTACGGATTTAAGGAGATTGTGTGAGTGAATGCGTACGGAGATATTGTGGGGGAGGGTGAGCCACTGCGAGGAGTGAGAGTGACTTCGGGTTGTTCCGCGCTGCGATAGGCTGGTTGGTGTAACGCCGCACTGGGATTGGTTGGTAGTCATCGGGAAATCCGTGGTTGAAATGATTGCTCCCTCGCAATCAATTGAACAAAAATTGCATTTTTGGTGAATCATGCGATGCTTTAGGGTGTTACGGGATCTTTTCAGGGGTGACGAAGGGGTTGTTACTCGAGTGGGCGAAGAGGCGCCACCCGAGAATACTCCAAAACACTATATGGCGACAAACGTTGAGCTGCACACTATAATCTGGCTCCAAAATTGGCATAAGATTTCTGAAAAGGAGGGTGAATTGTCATTTCCATGTTTTGGCTCATTTAGGTTACATGTACTGGATCAACTCAGGGGAACAATGTGTGCAATGCGACCGTTGCCTAGACCCACATAGTTAGAAGCATTGGATGCGTGCAGCTCATGCTAAGGAAAGAGAGAAATATCAAGGGAGGATGAAGAAAACTGTGAAGGCATATCAGGATGCACAGGGGGACGCTAAGCTTAAGAGGTGGAGAACAGATACCATTGAGGGAGAGAGGTTGTACCCAGTGCTGGTAGGAGTTGGAGGACAACAGGATAGGAACAGAAGGACAAATGGGAGTGACAGTAGTGATAATGAAGACAACTTGTTGGATGGGTTGTTGGTTGAGCGTCCGCCACCCTATAATCCACAACTGGATGAAGGGGGACGAAGCGCGTAAAGTGCAGAGAATGTGGAAAGTGCAGCAGCCCCAGTGGTTCCTAATCCAAGGGTCGTGGGAATGATGTCGTCAGGAGTAGGTGGGACGGGAGTGTCTGGTTTGGTGGTATGGAACAGAATGGTGTTGATGCTGCTTCACGGTTGCCGGAAGCTCTTACAGTACCGGTTACCATTGGTCCTTTTGTTCCTGTTTATGACCCGGGCACAGTGGGAAGCCTTGGCCAGAGACAATCCATAAATGCTGAAGGGACTAGTTTGGGAAGAAGAGGGAGCATGAATGGGAATTGTCATTCTTTAGTGCCTATAGAATCCAGCACCTCTTTAGCGACTACTGCCGACCCTTCCGGAGTACGGATTGACTCCAGCACCAGTTCAAATCTGCAAATGTGGGAAACTCCTATGAGAGGACCAAGTGGCGCGACTCAAGATGCAAGCACAAGTCAGAGAACTTCTGAGAATCAGCACGTTTTAGACATTGCAGACTTAGAGTCATGTTTGAGGGATCATAATAACAGCAAGGAGAGCCATAATAGTAAGTCAAGTCAGGGTACCATCAAGGCTGCAATGAAGGTGAAGCTAGTGGATGTAGTGTGGATGAAGGCTGGATTAGAGAAATCATCAGTGGGAGTCTACCTTTAGACAGAATAGAGACCAATGAGCCAGATTAATTTTTGTTTATGCTAAGGAGGTCACCCGGAGGGCAAGACAAGCACACGTGAAGTTGTTGGTGTTGGCTCAGAGGTATGGAGTAGATTTAACCCGAACTAAGGCATTGCAAGGAAATCACAGGCTTACTTACAGTGACCCAGAATTAGAGGAAAAGAGAGTGACTGGATTGAGGATGCACATTCAAGAGTTGGTAATAGGAATAAGGGCTTGTAGCATGCTGGATAAGTGGGAGGAGAGGTGGTCAAAGAAGAAGAGCATTAGAAAGGTGACAGGAGAGACACCACCTCTAGGAGGGGAAACGCAGGGAGCATAGGTATCTCCGTTATGGGAGGTACCTAGTGGAGGGTACGTGCATGTTCCCTGGAGTCGGGGTGACCTCGCTGCGTTCACAAATGATTTGCCCAAATTAAGAGATAAACCTGCTGAGTGGTACAAGCAAGTCAATCGCTTTGTTAAGATCTCAAAAGTGTTGTGGATTGACTTAAATACCAAACTCAAAATTGTGGTTCCTACTGATCTATGGTCTGCTTGTAAGATAGCTGTTGAGTGGCCTACTGCTGAACCAGATAGGGACTCAGCAACTCATGGTCTTTCGCCGATGGTTATGAAGAAGTCCGATCAGGTGATCACATGGTTGCAGTCCAAAATAGCCCCACATGACATCGATTGGGCTAAGATAGATCTAACTACCCAGTAACCTAAAGAGTCAGTATATGCCTATTACGAGAGGCTGCTACAAACCTTCAAACAGTACAGTGTGTTAGATACGCTCGACCCATTAAGACATGGGACAATTTGTGTCCAACTTCGTGTCTGGACTGAGGCCGGAGCTCAGCCTCATGATCCAACAACACCTAATTTGTTGGCAAAACAAATCTGTGGACGAAATCCTACGGTATGCCAGGTATTGCAGCGATGAGGTGGGGTCTAAATATAGGAGGATATAGGAGAAATTAATGTTAGCCCAAATACGTAATGCCCAAAAAGGAGAGCAGGTGCAGGCAATGATGGGAGCTGTAACTCGTGGTTAGGGGAATGCCCCAGGAGGTGTACAAGTACAATCAGTTGCAGGGTCGATAGGACTGGGAAGAGGGAGAGGCATCCCTATAGATCCAAAGACAGGGATAGATGTCGCAATCTTGAAGAAGACCACTGCCTATCATTTTTGTCACAATACTGGGCTTTGGAAGCATGAGTGTTGCCTTAATCCCGTGAACCAAGAGCAAGGAGGAAAATTTGTGCAAGTGGCATATGGAGTAAATCAGTTACCGACAGTGACCAGGGCAAGATCATTTAATGCGGGAGGGAATCAGAATCTGTTAGTACAAGTGCCTCAACCTCCAAGAATTCCACAAGCCAGTCGAACATATTACCAGATTATTTTAATGGAGTCCCTGGATGGATTTGAACCAGACCCATCCTTATGACGGTGCCTGAGGGGAGAGGAAGACTGTACACTTGGCACAGTCTTAGAGGTAGACCGGAGTGGAACATACGTAGAAGCATACGTAGATGGTCATCCGATTACATTCTTGATTGATACTGGCACTAGCCATTCTACTGTGAGATCCACAGTAGCCCCAAACCTGCCCCTCTTGGGAAAATCGATCCAAGTTGTAGGAGTCTCTAATAAAAGTATGACAAACCCTTTGACGGAGCAGGTGCAGATGAAAATCAGAACCTTCCAGGATCATCATCAGTTCGTGGTGTGTGATTCGAGTCCGGTGTGTTTTTTAGGGTGTGACCTGTTGTGCAAATTGAATTGTACCATCTACTGCCCACTGAAAGGGATCACATTGCAGACTAATGATGAGGGCATTGCTTTCAAATTGGCTAACCAGATCTTTGTACTGCCATGTTTCCTTTACTGACAGTGGAAGACATGCCGCTGGATCTCAGAGACACTGTCCCTCCATTGGTGTGGAACTTCTCAGGAGAGGAGATAGGACTGATTTGAAGAGTCGAGCCAGTCCGCATACAGGTCAAGCCAAATGTAGAGTTTCTGAGAACACCTCAGTACAATCTGACCCCAGAAACAGTGGCAGGGATTACACCTGTAATTGAATCCATGATTGCGCAGGGAATCCTAAAGGAGATCATGGGAAGTCCTTGCAATTCTCCTATCATGGGTTTGCAGAAACCGAGTAGGAAATATTGCATTGTTCAGGATCTTAGGAAAATCAATAGCATAGTGATTCATGTGTCCCGTGGTACCAAATTCATCTGTAATTCTATTTCAGATCCCTTGCGAAGCTAAATGGTTCACTGTGATTGACCTCTGCCAGGCCTTTTTCTCTATTCCTTTGCACGAGGAAAGCCTATTTTTATTTGTTTTCTGTCTGGAGAACCGTGTCTAAACATGGTGTCATATCTCTTAAGGGTACACTGAAAGTCCATACATATTCAATCAGATTTTGAAAAAGAACCTTGAGAGTCTGATTTTGCCCCGAAACTCAGTGTTGGTCCAATACATTGACGACCTTTTCATCGCGTCCGAGACGTGAGAGGCTTGCAGGGATGATACCATTGCCTTATTGAACCATCTGACTGACAATGGGCATAAAGTGCCTCGGAGTAAGCTTCAGTACAGTCTGAATGAAGTACAGTACTTGGGCGATCGAATCGAAAAGGGCAAAAGAAAGCTGTCACAAGAGAGAGTGGAGGCGATCATGAAAATGAATCCGCCTAGCACCCAAAATGAGGTCAGAATGTTCTTGGGAATGGTTGGCTACTGCCTACAGTGGATTCCTAATTTTTTGCTGATGGCGAAGCCTTTGCAGATGATGATTCACAAGGATGTGTGTGATCTGGTACCTTGGGATAACAATTGTTTACTTGCCTTCCTGGAGTTGAGTGAGTGCCTGTGTCACGCTCCAGCTTTAGGAACGCTTGACTACAAAAAAGCATTTTTGCTGTTCTGTAATGAAAGGGAAGGTTGTACTCTATCTGTGCTCACCCAGACACATGGAGGTGCTCATAGACCAGTGGCCTATTTCTCAGCTACTCTAGCTCCTGTAGCTTCAGCATTGCCCGCATGTCTAAAATCCGTTGCTGCAACAGTGTCAGTATAAAACAATGTGAAAGCATTGTGATGGGTCATCCTCTTACAGTATATGTACTACACTCATTTGAGCTTCTGATGATGAGAACTAAAGCACAGCATTTGACAAATAACAAGATGACAAGGCATGAGCAGGTGCTTCTTGCTGCTAAAAATGTTACTCTGAAGTGGAGTTCTGTGTTAAATCCTGCTACCTTTTTACCTATTCCAAGTGCTGATCGGGAAGAATGTGAAGACCATGACTGTCTGGATGTCACTGAGCTTTGTACGAAACTGAGACCTGACTTTGTCGATGAGCCTTTTTCTTGTCCTGATCAAGTCCTCTTTCTTGATGGTTCATGCTTATGAGACAACAAAGGAAATTTGAGAGCAGGCTTTGCTGTTTGTACGATTTCTGGAGTGGTGAAGCAGGGAGTACACTCTGCCCAAGTGGCTGAAATCATTGTCTTGACCCGTGCATGTCGCGTCTCTGAACACATCCGAGTCACAATCTATACCGATAGCCAGTACGGTTTCAGTGTGGTTCATGATTCTGACAGCTATGGTCGGAGAGAGGGTTCCTAACGTCATCTGGGTCCCCAATATGAAATGGGGAGTATTTCAGACAACTGTTGGAAGCTTTACTACTGCCAAGAGAAGTGGCTGTCGTTAAGTGTGCAGCCCATGGAAGGGGAAATGATTTTGTTACTATTGAAAATAGGTATGCTGACGAAGTCACACGCTACTTTGCTTTTTATGTTTTTAATGGAGAATATACTGGCGAGAGTACAGAGAAGACCGAGCTCAACATGATGCTAGCAGCTGCTGACACATGGGACAAAGTGAGGCATTTGCAAATGGAGGTCACAGAGGAGGAACAAGTGGATTGTATCAGAGCATGTTGTGAGAAGGGGAAAGATGACATTTGGGTGTCAGCTGATGGCAGGGCAGTATTACTGGATTTTTTTTGTTGCATCCAATGGTGAGGCAAATTAATGGAGCAGCTCACATAGAAAGGGATGCAATAGTGAGATTATTCAGACAGACTTGGTTCAATCCAAGGTTTCGAGTGATTGCAAAAGCTGTGTGTCATTGGTGTGTCAACAAATGAATGCCGGGACAAAGACTGTTGCTGCCTTGAGCCACATTGGCAAATCAGGGGGTCCCTTCAATCGGATCCAAATGGATTTTGTTGAGATGCCTGTGTGTAATGGGTTGAGAAACATTCTGGTTGTTGTTTGCATCTTTTCTCGGTTGGTCAAGGCCTACCTGACTAGAAGGTGTTATAGCCTCACAGTAGTTAAGTTGATGTTGAAGGAACTCATTCCTAGATTCGGATTTCCAACTACATTGGAGTCGGATAGAGGCACACTTTTCCACAATGAAGTTATGAAGTTACTGTGCACCGCTTTGAATGTGGATCAAAGACAGCATTGTAGCCAAAGGCCAGATTCATCAGGAATGGTGGAGCAAATCAATGGTACCTTGAAATCGAGGTTGGCTAAATATGTGCTTCAACATCTTTGAAGTGGCCTGATGCTTTACGTTTAGTGCTAATGAGTCTGCGTAGCATCCCTGACAGGAGAGCTGGGTTGTCGCCCCATGAAATACAATGTGTTTGCCTGCCGTACCTGCTACAGCGTTAGTGAACATCACAGATGATTTGGTTCTAGACTACTGTAAAGAATTAGCTGACGTGGTTCATTCTGTGTTCCATCAGGTTGGAGCAGCGACTGCACAGACTTCAAAAGAAATTCTCATTGGCATGGCCCATATCAAGTAATACTCGTGACTACAACTGCTGTGAAGTGTGGCGGAGTGCCAAATTGGGTCCATGCCTCTCACACCTGACGAGTTTTAAGTCCCACTAATTAAACAGCTCCTCTCCCAGAAGAACTTCCAGCCGTGACCGAAGGGTCACAAGAGAGGACGAGCCAAGCTGTAGAGGTACCTGAAGAGGTTGGATACGCACCAGGTCGATCTGATGGGGGTCAAGTTACACAAGACCCTGGTATAAACTCTGAGGTAGACGGTAACGTTGCAAGTGACAGAAAGTCTGACTCAGTGAAAGAGACTGGTGTGACAAGTGGTCACGTGCAGTTAAGGAAGAAAGATGCTACAGGTGACTCCTGGCATGTGAGACAGAGAAGAAGGATCCAGAGACTTGCATCTGAAAGAGAACTTGCACTCATAGGTGAATCTTCAGAGTACAATTTAAGTGAGACTGAGCAAAACACAGAGAGTGTGAGAAGACTCAGGAGAGCTTGAGTGCCTTTCCGGAGATATTCCTTGCCCGAGTGGACTTATCTGGTTGCAAATGCCGGGGCTAAGTGGCTTACCGACTCTGATTCTGGAAGACCTTGAATTTCCAAACTTTGGAGCACTACTGTCTCCTCAAGAGATTGCATCATTGAGAGCTGAACTGTTATAACAAGTTATTGAGGAGATTGGCTCTGACCTAGAAAGGGATGTGAACTGAACTTTGAACTGTAAATAATTTGTTTGGAGAAGATAACCTAGGCCAGAGTGGAAGAAGAATACATTTAGAGATTTCTATCTAGAAGAAGAAGAAGACAGAGGGCTAGGGACATCTTCCAAGGTGTGTAAATACTGTAAAACAGAGACTGTTGAAAAGAACTTTCCAAGATTTTAAAAGAAAGTTGCTCGAGAACCTTGCCATAAGTGGATAGAGGCAGAGAAAAGAGTGTGCTGATCCTCTTTTGAACCGTGATCCGAGATACTCTAAAATGGAGTCTGGAAATTCGAATCGTAGGCACAAATGTATTGTAGGTGCACTGATTGTACGGGTGGTTGTAATAATAGCTCTAATCATTATAGAGTCAATTTTAAGTTCACCTGGAAGCAAAGAGCATGGGGTGGGGATACGCGAGACATCCGCACCTACAACTGCTGTCTCAAAAGAGAGTACACTAGTATCTGAGAGAGGCTTAATAGAGCAAACTAATTGCTTCCTTCATGTAGACCTATCCAAGGGTGATTATACATTGAATGCTTACGCTAAGTTGCTATACGAATATGTGGGCACTATGGAGGTTAGAGATTGCTATGTGTGCATGCAATTACCTGCCTCAGTTGAGGAGGGAATACCATACCATCACTTACCCTTGACTTATGGTATTAGTTGTAGTTTACTCCTTAATATGTTTTATTGGAAAGGTCATATGAGTACTACTTTTCAAATTATGACGTGGTACTTTCAGAAATATCTGCACATAAACATCTAAATATGTATGATGCCTTTAAGAGAGTAGAAAGAATGGAAAATTACTTCTCACCAATATTAGACACTGCCTACGCACATAGACATAACTCAACATGCATATTAACAGATATAGAAAAGAAATTTATAGATCAAGTAGAAGATAGACATAGGATATTAGTTAATAATGTTGACAACAAGGACAAAGATTCTGATTGGACCAAGGAGGAGTTAGCTCATAAAGCTAAAGGAAGTTCTGGTCCTATACACACCACGAAGCAAGCTATGCATACGTCAAGCTGAGAGTAGTTACAATTCACTATTTGTGGAACAGAGTGTGTGTGATCATATCTTCTTATGAACAAGAAGAGGAACTAGGAGCTTTTAAGACTAGGTCCTACACAATGCTCCCAATAGTAACGTAAGTCAAAAAGATGTGTAGTTCCTATGGGGGAGTAGACAGGTCTCTTATATGTTGCCCTCACACACCCCGAAGGATGTTATGCTTCATCATTTGGGCTATGCTCCTCGTCGGGCCGGCGCTGCAATGCCCAACGGGCTCCCGCGAAGGGGCTCTTTTTCTGAGATCTTTTAAGAGACAGCCGTTTGGTGCGTGAGGGTAAGTGGTGAGTGTAGTGACTTGAGTGTGAATTGTGATTAAAAAAGGTAAAGTACTGCCCTAGCAGAACTATTTTATTCGAGGGGTGTACTGACCTAGCTAAAAACGTGATGCGCCCTATCTAGATATAATGCTCTTGTAGGGTCTAGTATGTTCTTATGGTCAACATGTTTCTTGCCTGCAGCCCCTAATGGCTCAAACGGCAATTCGTCAGGACCAATGTGAGAGTATGTTCTACTAACTCTACACTACCATTGGGCAGGTGAACAGATAATATAAGTCACCTGCGTGGTGTACCAACTTCCAGGATGGGTGTCCTGTATAGTGAAGAGACCCCGAGCTAAGGGGTCGTAGGCAGTACGGGGTACGCCAGGTAAGCCACTCGTTGCTAAGACATGGGTGGGCGCGCAACTAGCGGTGCTCCTAACCCTGCTCCGGCTCCCGTAGCTCTGCCTTTTTGACTTATCATATCTTCTTAGTCAATGGTCCGGGGAAGAAGTTTTTGCAAGAGTCAGTTCAAATGGTACCGGGAGCATATTTTGTGTGGAAAGAATGCATATGTTCGGTTGCCGAGCAAACGGTAGGGTATTTGTTATTTGATGGACGTGTTTTCGAAAATATATCATGCAAATGATTTGGAGAGTTCTGAAGGAAAGTCGAGCAATAGGGAAAAATGCGGACTGAGTGCTGGAGATGTTGTGGGAGATATATTTGGAGCTATAATACCTAGTTTGGGAGTGGTGCTAAATGACATCAACATTAGGAGTCTGTCTACCATAGTGGATAAATTATCTGTTAACACGGCTCATTCTTTACTACTCATAGATGGGTAGATGGTCTCAATAAGGGCGATGGTGATACAGAATCGCTTTGCATTAGATGTGTTACTTGCAAAAGAGGGCGTAATCTGTCGGATGCAGAAGCTTCAACAGTGTACTTATATCCCTGATAGAAGTAAAGATCTGAGGGGATATATTAAAAACATCACTGATATACATCATGAATAAGGCTCCCTGTTTTCCGTTTTTACTGATTTTTACAGATAAATACAGACAGAAAACATTCATTTTCTTGTCTGTATTCATTTTTAAATGTGGATAAAAACGGAAATTGGGTTGCTTTTTGAGTAAATCTAAATACTGTCTGCCATGACTGCCAGGCCAATAGATGTGTGGATTGATAGATAAGAGGGTTAAAAAAGAAAGGTATTTTAGTAAAGAGGCTTTAACAGCAGTAGGTATGCGCAAGGTTGATACTGAAATTTGAATATTTTCATATAAGTGCACTGATTTATCTTCTGAAGGTGTTCACAGCACTGAAACCTGGCAGACATTCAAGCATGAGTGCATATTTATCGGATAAATAAATGTGGAAATATACTAATTTCAGCTTAATTTTCCCACAAAACCCAAAATAAATATGGATAAATACAGATAAAATTAGCAAAAAATAAATATGGATAAATACAGACGGAAATGGCAAAAAAATAAATACCATAAAACCTGGAGCCCTAATCATGAATACAGGACTTGGCAGCTGAAGGAGTTTGGGATAAGGTTGGGAAAGGATTTGGCGCAGTTGGAAAATGGTTTGCAGATTTGGGAAGTGGAATCTGTGGATACATCTTGAAACCGATAGTGATTGCTATTATCTGTATCATTGTTTGGTAGGGATGATAAGGGGATATAAGTGGCACAAGGCGAGACAAGTGGAGAACTCCTTAAGAGAAAGAGAGAGAAGGATGGAAAGACTGCAGGACAGTTACTATGGGAATTTGAAGGGAATGGAGGAGTACAGACAAAGAAGATTAGCTGTGACATCTGTTTAGATCGGTCTACTCAGAAGGGATGTTTTTGAAGGTTTTTGTGATGACTCAACGTCATCAAAGGGGGAACTGATGGAGCAGAAATCTCACTTCATTTGTAGGGGTACATCATAATCAAGTGTAGACTGCACCCGCATATAATCTTGCAACTGTACTAACGTGAAGTATTAGAATTGTGAAAGGTATTAATGCAACTATGTGACATATTTTAGGTTATTGACAAGTAGCAGGGAGAATTAACGTAGGAAATGGATGTAACTAGCAGAAAATGTTAATGTGAAGAACTCTTATTGTGACGTTAACGCCACTCATTTACTGAATGTGTTTAACACTGATGTCTCTATCATTTGGTAAATGTGTTAGTCAAAACGCAATAGGATTATGCCAGTCTGTAATGCTTACAATGAGACATTCTTATGTTAGCTGAAATTGTAGGCCTGAAATGCAAGTCCCAGACAACTCTTGCTTTAGAATTATTAGTTTGAATTTCATGTGCACTGTGGAATCTGTTCTTTCTCACGTTTGTATTGCAGGTGGAGAAGCATTCATTAGGGAAAAGTAATGTCTATGTTTTAGAAGCTAGGCAATGAGAGAAGTTATGGTTACATGTCTTGGAGGTGATAAAGACGGAGACGAATTCACATGGAAGAAGGCATGGGAACCAAGGACAAATTGTTGCGAAGGAGCTACATGGAGAACACCGTGGAAAAGTACTTGCATGACTGTACTCATTGTAACTATGTGCACGCTGTGCATCATGGGAAAACTACCTGAGGATAACTGATTGTTGGAATTAGGGCAAATGCCCACTTCTTCTTTGCCTTCGGAGAGAGAGCATCTTAGAACGAGCTCTTTCTTCTAATAGTGGCTTTATGCTACTTGACCCATTGATGGGGAGAGCCTACTTACTCCACTTACTGACACCTTTCCTTTTCACTGAAAATGCCTATGTAAGGGACTCATCTTAGTGCTAGAGTAGGGATAGATTTAATGCTTTTCACTCATCGACCCTTGATGCAGGGAAATTTGGACTAATGTTTTCAGACCCTCTATATCCTACTCCTTGAATTAATAGTTTTGTTCATGCTGCACCGTTTAAATTGGATGCATAGATTTGGCTTCATACTAATTCCTTTGTATTACTATACCCTCGTGTTGAGGTTTCTCTATGTCCAGTTATTTTTGGCTTTGTAATAAACTAACTAACTTTATGTAGTTGTCTGTATCAAAGAGAATTATTGGCTAATTAACTATGTATTAATGATTTTTCTCCCATTTACACTTTCATGCTGCTAAAAAGAACTATCGAAGAGTGTCTCTAGAAAAGGTCTAGAACTAATGGGCCCAGCCCTTTCATAACCAGTAGTGTTGTGAGACTTAGGGCATGAGTGCAGTATAGTGAGAATGGATGACATCAGAACCGAGGTCGACTTCAAACAGAGAACAAATAGTTCTGCATGATGCTAGAATACTAGACTAATTCTCTGTGAGCTGGCTCACTGGAACAATCGGATCCATAGAACCAAGAACCTATACTCAAAAAGAGACCCTCTTTTGTGTCTTCCAAAAACCTCTTGCAACTAAAACCTCAGTGCTGTAGATGGTCTTCCCAAAAATCCTCCTGCAATTATTTTGGATGCAGGTAATACCACAGATTCTGTCAATTACCTTTGATTCACTCTGTCCTTACAGAGAAACATTATTTTAAAAACCAAATATTTGAAAACTATTTTTGTGTAAAAACATTTATTTGCTTTTAAATACTTTGTATGATGTTATAATGGTGCATGTTGTTTTGCATGAGTTTGCTTTTCACACTGGACTACTGAGTATATTCTAACGGGCAGATGGACATGGAGGAGCATCAGACCAAAGGTGGTACAGCAATTAATAGAGTTGCAGATATGCAATGAGCATGATTTTGATTGTTGATGCTGTGGAGCAGTTTAGACTAGGTCCATTTGGAAAATTCTATTTGTAAAGGTCTGTTTTAAGAGAATCTCTCAAGGCCTATATTTTGTTCTACTTCTCTTAGGATCTGCCCATTGCTTACCATTGGTTGGCTTTACTGTCTCTCTGATAAGCGCCCTTCTTAATCAATGGCTTGCATGTCTCTTCTTGAGTTTTTACCTTCCTCAGAGCATAGTCTACTTACCATCCTTTTGAGTGGCTGACTTGTATCCTTCCATGGATCACTTGTAGATAACCCCTTTTTTCTTTTAAGTTAAGTACTCCATGATAATGCCTGTGTTTTCCAGTTCTCTCCCTTGTGTCCTTCTCCCTCTCAACAACTATCCGCCCCACCTTCTGTGTTGTTCTCTCCCATGTTCTACGCACTCTCTTTCTCTCTTTTGTGTGATTCTCACTCAGCCAAACTCCCCTACACTCCTTGTTGCTCTCGTTCTCGTTTGCTTTTCCCCACACCAATGTGTTGTTCTCTTCTTTGTGGGCTATTTTTTGCCTCCTCTTCCCACCCAGCTTTAATTTTATTTTATTCCTCCAAACCACTTCCCATTGCTTTCCCTCCACCTGACTACTAATGGTGCGCTTTACTTCATGCATAGTCTGGTGCAAATTCAGGTACATGAAGCGCTTTCTGATTTATCTTTAGTTCTGATGAAGGCCAATCATCAAAATGTAATATATATCATTAATGTGAGGCACATTAGGCTTCACAAGTAAGCCAGACACTGGTTGAGGTTGAAACCATAAAGGTTTATTATAGGATTATCAAAGGTACAAGTTCACATGATCAAATTGGTTGTAAGTCAATAATCAATACATGAGTGCATTTGTCAATATATTTCAAAGCAAATCCAAAGCCACATAACAAAAACAAACTATTATAAAGTTATCTCAAAAAGGAAAGCTAATCAAAGTCAGTTCTCCCAAAAGGAGAGCACCCTACTCTTTTAAATTGTTAGTAAGTCAGGGAATGGGGAATTCTTGCTAAGAGTCAGGTCAAAAATCTGGCAGAGAAACTTCTGAGTTCTCATCTACATTGCCCTAAATCACACAATTCTAACATTGGATACATCTGCACATGGTTCGCATATAGTGGACAACCAATCAGGATAAGGCACACACAGACAATATAAATGCATTATGTTCTCAATATCCTACACAATGAGGCTACTCTAAGCATCCTTCAAATTTACAGTTATCTGCAACATAATGAGACACATTGGACAAAGCTGTACACTGCAGGTGCATTGCAACAGCTCGTTAACACAATTTACAAGTGGTAGAACTGGGGGTGCTGGTTGTTAGAGTATGCACCCTGTACAAGCAGGAACCACAACTCTAGTCAGGGTAAGATAGATACAGTTTGAATCAAATGAGGGGGAGGGAGAGAGAAGAGAAGCGATGATCCATTCAGCTTCCAAATATGATACAAAAATCAACAGGGGGAATGGATCACTTGTAACCACGTTACCAGGGTTTGCTAGTTAGTGGTGCCTTCATAAAAACCCTCATACACATACGTAGATGGAAAAGAAAGGTGGTATATCTTGATTCTCCGCCTAATTGTAACGTGACAGCATCATCATAGGGTTTTGTTTGGTATGCTGACCTCTACCTGGAGGTTAACCACTGGTATTGCAGTTGTGTCCAGAGACCAAAAAGATTTCTTAAAATAAGTGCTCGCAGTGAAGTGAATTTAAAATTCGTTGAACTTCCTCATTTGCGTGTAATTATTTATTAGTGAATGGGAGTTTAAAGAAATTTAAAAATAGTGAGCATGCGTTATTAGACCGTGTTACTAGATCTAACACACTAAAAAAAGTCCATACGTAAGGTCACATGTTTCAGCCCCATTTTGCCCAGCCAGGTCTAGGGGGCTTTCTTCAGGACCAGAAAAAAGTGTGTGTGTGCAAACACAATTTGTGTTGCGCTAACAAGTGGTTTACTATTTGTCCACTGTGGAGATTAGGTCGATAGTACCTTTTAAAGACACACTTTAGGGCGTCTTCGGGGTCCGGCAAGTGTTTCCGGCTTGCTGCAGCTACGGGAGTTTCTCACTTGTGCTTGCTCAGTTTTTACAGAGAATGCGATGAAGAGGAGGAGGGCAGCCCGGGGACACCGCAGCTAAGGTTAGGTGTTTTTTTATTTACTTTAAGTTGTTTTTTAAAAGTTGTACATAACTATTAATAGGGCGGGTGGGAGGCGGGGGCTGGTCAACTCCGCTCCACCGCGGAGTGTGCGGAGATTTGCCTACTCCGCGTTCTCCGCGGAACGCGGAGTAGGCAAATCTCTACACACTCCACGGGCGGAGCGGAGCTCTCCGCCCACCCCTAATCAGAATACAGATTAATGCAGATGAGTTCTCTGTCATACCCACCCTTCCTGTGTTTGTGGCTGTCTAGAGGGAATGCACAAAGTGCAGCCGTCACCCACCCCAGAAGTGTTTTGGAGACAGGCTGCAAGGCACACAGAGCAGTAAGAGCAGAAAAGTGTCCACTTTCTAAAAGTGGCATTCCTAAAATAGTGATGTTAAATCCAATGTTATCATTACCATTTCAAAGATATAAAATATGGTGCTGCTACTCCTTTCTAATCAGGAACTACAGCTTAAAAGTGTATTAAGGAATTCCCAATGCTATCCAATGAGAGGAGTAGGCCCCACAGTAGTGAAAAACGAATTTGGGTGTTTGTCTCTACTAGAACATGTGAAACTTAAAAGTACATGTCCTATCTTTTATTACACAGCACCCTGCCCTTAGGCCTACCCAGGGTTTACATTAGGGGTGATTTATGTGTAATAAAATGGGAGTTTAAGGCTTGGTAAGTGGTTTTAAATGCCAAGTTGAAGTGACAGTAAACTGCACACAGACAGGCCTTGCAATGGCAGGCCTGAGACAGGCTGCGACAGGCTACTTGTGTGGGTGGCACAAACTGCGCTGCAGGCCCACTAGTAGCATTTAGGTTACAGGCCCTGGGTAAATGGTATATCACCTTACAAGGGACTTAAAATTAAACTAAATATGTCAATTGAGTATACACCAATTTCACCATGTTTAGGGGGGAAGCACATGCGCTTTAGCATTGGTCAGCAGTGGTAAAGTGCTCCGAGTCCTGTGGCCAACAAAAAGATACAGCAAAAAAAGGAGGTAATCAGGCAAAATGTTTGGGGGACGCTCACCCTTAGGATTACAGGTCTAACAACAAGAATCACATAAAAGAAAACAATTTCACATGAGAACAGAAAACGAAGGGCACATTGAGATAAAGCTACATGTGAAGTCAGCTTGCTCCGGAAAAGAAAGACAAGTTATGTGAAGAAAGATGGCAACCAAACATTAATCATTTTAAAATGCAGGCCTACATTAGTTATTGTCAGTCTAAATGTGAATAATAAAAAATCAGAACACGTGTGTTACATGTTAATGCTGATATAGGTGGAAAACACATAATATGAAAAACATCTCCACCACTACTCCCAAACGCTCTTCACTGTTTCACAGAGCAAAACCATGCATGCATGAGTATCATTGCTTCACTTTGATGGAAGTAATTCTACTCGCTGTGCTGCTGAAAATATCTCACCCCCCCACCCTCCAAAATTAAAGTAAATGTTGCAGCTCACCTCATCAAACAACTCTGAAAGGCTGACTAAAAACACTAGGGCTGAAAACAAAACAAAACCGACACAAAACAGACTGCATTATGCTGCTAGCGGTCACAATGATTCCCCACAGTACCTTGTTGCAAGGTGCCCCACAGTACCTGGTCGCAAGGTGCCCTACAGTGATGTATCTTCCTAAAGCAATATACAGTGGTGGCCGGCATGGTTCGACGGGTCGGGCGTGCAGGGGGGGTCGCAAGGGCTGGTGGGGGGAACAGTAAAAAAAAAAAAAGAAACACTTACCTTGCCGCGCAGGTCCCGCATCTCTGATCCTGCTCTCTGAGGCACAGGAAGCACAAAAAAGGCTCCCCTGACCAATCACAATGCTGAAATGCAGCGTTGTGATTGGTTAGCACCCTGGCTCCTCTGACCAATCACAATGCTGCTATGCAGTGTTGTGATAGGTTTTGAGCGTCCTGGTTCGAAGCTCAACCAGGGAATGGGGGCCTGGGTTTGTTCTCCACGCAGGCTGTAATGCAGCCTGCAAGGAGAATGGGGAAAGTGCGCATGACTGGTTCGGGCGGCCCGAGAGGGCCGACCAAACAGTCATTGCGCACTTAGGAGTGGGCAAAACACTCCTCCCCTGCCCTGCTCTGAGAGCAGAGCAGCACTGCCCAGCCGCTCCCCCCCCACCCCTGCCGGCCAGCAAAGCAACAAGAAACATAAAATGATAATAACTCAAAGTTATTATCATTTTATGTTTCCTTTGCAGTGCCCTGCTTAAAAGCAGTGGGGCGACGCTCCTCCGCCATAACAGAGAAGCCGCCCCTGGCAATATATCAGGGGATCTCCAACGCAACAGCATCAGCTAACTACAAACCGAGAGAAACAAGAGAGAGAACAATAAAACGCCAGGCCTTCTCGTGCTATGCTCCTGAAGTGTGAAGTACCATCCCAGTATAACTCCATCCTCCGTTTCAGAAAGGTGCCCAGGAGCCTTTCTTCACACAACACCGTATCAATGTGTATCCTCTTCTCCCTGGATCCTTAGGCATCCAGAGATTTACTCTTCTACCTCTTCTGTGCTCAGTAATTGAACCCTGTTCCACTTATCCTCTCTCCTGTTCCTCGGAATTAGCCTATCCAGCCCCTCTTTCTTGCTACTCTGCAGTGTACGTGGTTGCTTTGCAGTTGTTTCCCTTACATAAATCCACCTGCAAAAATACATGGGAGCCCCATTGAACCAGTTCAACACCAAACAATTATGAACTGGGAATAAAACAAATCCAGAAACTGCAATGCATTTAAAATGTCACTTTCAGCTGTTGAGCAACGGGTTGAATCTTAAAATGGCAAGAAGGTTCTTTCCTCATGACCTTGTCGATTAGATGTTATGTGTTGTATATTTTCGGGCTGTGTCCCACAATTCATTTCTATTGGACAGCTGCTACATTATATGCTCATATATTAGATTTTTGCAGGATGAATTGCTCCCAATAAAGGCTGTTAGCTGATGTATTCAATAGCAAAATAAGTAAAATAAAGAAAATTCCTCCTATCACCGCAGCTAAATTTATTTTATATATATATAGCGCTTACTACCCCTGCCGGGGCATTGAATAATAATACTTACATTTTGTTTATTTGAATGTTAACATTTTTAGCACAGGAATCTTTAGACTTAAAAAAACGACTTGAGGTGCTGAACATAGTTGAAAATAAAATGTTGTAAAACGGTGCATGTATCAGGCAACCCAGAGCCTCCTCTGCGAGTATAAATCTCGCCAGCTTCATGCCATCTGCTTTCCTGGAAGCGTCTGGGCACGTTTTGTAATTAAATAAAAACCGTACACGTGTAAATGGAGCAAGAAATGAGAATTTAATAACCTGCGAGTACCTGTGAAATATTATGAAGATGTTTGACTTGATGGGGTCTGGCGGGGATGAGAAAAAGATGATACAAATTCAGAGTACAAATAAAGGGTGAAATAACAAAGCGGTTCTGCTTGGTGAAGGAGCACAATTTAAAAAAAAAAATGAAATTAAGGAGTCAGAAAGCACTAGGCTTGTACCTTGAACCCTTTGGGAGCAATGCATTCTTCTACTCCTCACCATATCCCCTGCTGGCCACATACAGTATAATATGCGATACAAACAATAGAGGTGGGAAAAGGGGAATAGGATAATAAAGAAAAGAGTGACACCAAATATATCTTCTCTGCCTCGTCCCTCCGATGGGTCCTGACGCCTCCAGGTTGGAATGGATATTTAAAAGCAAATGAGAGATTCTTAGTAATCTGCCATGAATGTTCAGCACATAATTATGTCACAGTGACAGTCATACACCTGCAAGTCATCTCTGTGTAACCAACTCTGTCATTCATATAAAGCTGAATTTCTGAAACGGAAATGTAGCAAGGTATAAGTGATTACAGAAACGCTTATTGATCTCCCTTCCTACTGAAAAGATCACTCATCCAACTTCATATTCTGATATTGATTAGATAAATTATTATTGGCTTTTACGCAACTTGAAGAAGAAATTAACATTCATTAATAATCTGTGTTTCATAATCTAGCTTTACACTACACACACACACACATATTTCACTACCTAATACAATGAAACCTGAAATGCACATTGCACATACATACCACAATCAAAATAAATGTTTAATACTAGAATTTCTCTGTTGCTTCACAAAGTTCAAAAAGTCCAAAAGTTCAAAGCAAATGCAAGTCCCAAAGTCTTTGGACTTGATAAGTCAAAAAAATTCAATTTCATTTTCCACTCAACCTGATTTCCAGAATACTTCTCCAAATCCAGATTGTCATTTAGCAAACTTACAAGAAAGGCAATTATTCCTCCAAGATGAATCCACGAGACAAGGGTGCTGTCTGCAGCAACAATGCCGCTCTGTTGGCTAGTAAGGACGCCATGTTATGTTATGTTAAAAAAATGTACACCGATTGGTTTCTTGGTGCTATTTCTAGGAGTGGCCTGAACCCTGGTGATTTATTCATATGCCTGAGTAAACAGCCATGTCTTGAGAAGTCTCCTAAATCTTGCGAGATTGGTGCGAACCTGCATCCGCCTAGTCGCTTCAGTTTGTAGGGGGGTATGACCAGAAGGTGCATATGGGGAACTGCAGATTGCGGGTGGGTATATGTCTTTGAGTAAGGCTAGAGATAAATTTTGGGCTGGTGCCGTGCAAGGATTTAAAAATGAGGCAGCCGATCTTGAAGGCACAGCGTTGTCGTATCGGAAGCCAATGCAGCTTCCTCATAAGATGGGAAACGTGTTGCCATCTTGGCTGCTGGAAGATCAGCCTCGCAGCCTGATTCTTCACAAGTTGCAGTCTTTTGATTAGGTATAATGGAAGGCCAAAGTATTGAGAGTTGGCATAGTCTATGTGCGACATGACCATGGCTAGAAGCAACTGCAGTAGTGCTTCCCTAGAGAGGAGTCTACTGATTTTCCTTATCTTTCTTAGCTGAAAGAAACAGGTAGAGATTACCGATCCGATCTGAGATTTCATAGTGAGGTCACCATTGATTGTGACCCTGAGACTCTTAGCTGAGGGGGATGGGGTTGAGGGAGAACTCAACTCAGCTGGCCAGAAGTGTGAGCTCCACGGATTCCTAATGCCCCCTGTCAGAATCAGTTTGGTTTTGTCGGGATTTAGTTTTAAATGGTTGCTGTTCACCCAATTATGGATGTGCAGCATGGTATCTTGGAATTCGGACACGGAGTCAGTTGTGTTATCGATGGTGAACACTAATTGCGGATCGTCTGCCTAGTTAAATGTGCACACCTTCCTTTCTTTCAAAGACCGGATCAGTGGGAGTAAGTACAAGTTGAACAGGTGCGGGGATAGTGAGGATCTCTGAGGTACTCCACATGTTGTTTTCATATTAGGAGCAGTAAAATAGGATAAGCTAACCGACTGAGAGCGGTCTTCCAGGAATGACATGATCCAGCTGAGAGCCGAACCGTGGAGTCCGGCGTCCCTGACACGGTTCATTAAGATACCATGGTCAACCGTGTCAAATGCTGCGGAAAGATCCAATAGCACCAAGGCCTGGGAGAGGCCTTTATCGGCTTCCTTCCGAAGCTTGTCCAGTACGGTCAATATTACTGTCTCTGTCGAGTGGGAAGGGCAGAACCCTGCTTGATGGGGATTGAGGTTTTCAGACTGTTCAATGAAAGAACATAGGCATTTTGCCACATGAGATTCCAGTACTTTGGCTAGGTAGGGAAGAAGAGAAATTGGATGATAATTAGTCAAGGTCAGGGGGTCAGCCGACGTTTTTTTAAGAAGGGGGACAATGATTGCTTTTTTGAAGGCTCTAGGGACACAGCCCTGTGACAATGACTCATTCAGGAGAGAGAGGTCAGGCTCGGGGAAGACAGAGATGAGATGCCATGAGACATGAGAAAAGTTATATTTGGAAATCCAAGATGGCCACCACAATCTCTAACTCTTCTGAGAGTCCAATCACCTTTGGGAAATGTAGTTCATTGTCTGCTGACATTGCATAGTACAGCCGCCGTGAACGCAGAGCCTCCTGCAAGTCAGCTCCAAAACCTGGTGCATACCTCCAGTCACTCAGCCCATGAAATGTATTCAGCATGGGCGAGTTTGGAGTATGGTGCCTTTCTACTTGTCTCATAGCCAGTGGTAGGCTCTGCCTCATAACAGAAGGCTGCCAACCCTCGCTTGACAGCTTAGGTGGGAAGAACCTCTAATGGAAGGCCTTCTGGTGGAAGTCCTTGTTTGGTCCACTATGTAATAATAAGAAAAAATACTTCAGTCCAGGACCAAAGAACTTTGTTAGAGATGTCTGGATATCCACATATTGTAGATGTTGTGCATAGAGATTTCTCAGACGTTGTTTAAGATGGTGGTTCTTTGTAGGGTTCCCTGACATATTATCGACAACACTAATATCATGCTACAAAATATCAAGTCAAAAGTATCGATTTCCTATATTTATAATGTAAATGACAAAAATATTGAAATAAAAATATCTTTTTCACTAATATCGTGGTCAAAAATATATTTTTTTATAGACATAGAAACATAAATAATAAACATTAAATATATTAAAAAGTAACAGTAATATAATATAAATTTAATGAATGTAATTAATTTAAAAATACATACAACTATTATACTCATTTAAAAAATTAAATGCACATATATGTTAATATATACATTTAATTACATATATTTAATTGTAAAATATTAAACTAATAATTTTCATTCATATTATAATTTACTACGTTTTTAAGTATTATAATATAAAAAATAATATATAATATAATACATACATATATATATATATATATATATATATACACATACATACATATACCCAATAACATAAAAATGTTTAAAAAACACACCAGTTTAATTACAAATAAAAAATAAATTATATAAAAAGTTTAATTTACTACAAATATATTACATATTAAATACATTACTAATTAAACAAATTGTAAGTTTAACAACAGGAAAACATAATAATCTAAGTTTAATTAATAGAAACCAAGCTATAAAATTCTACAAATATTACATATAGAACACCCACTCCAATTTATAAAACAGTAGAGAAATTATTGGACTCAGGAAAAGTACAAAGTACTATTCCCACTACAATAACTGCAACAGTAGGGAAAGTGTTGGATTGCGCACGGGTAAAATGTACTATTTCCACTACAGTCAGTGTAACAGTACGGAAAGTGTTGGATTACGGAGGGGTGAAATTTAATATTCCAACTCCACTCTATACAACAGTAGGGAAAATGTTGGGGAAAAATTTACTATTCCCATCCCAGTCACTGCAACAGTAGGGAAAGTGTTGGATTGCGAAGGGGTAAAATTTACTATTCCCACTCCACTCAGTGCAACAGTAGGAAAAGTGTTGGATTAGGGAGGGGTAAAATGTACCATTCCCACTCCAATCAGTGCAACAGTAGGAAATGTTTTGAATTGCGGGTACATCAAATTTACAATTCCCACTACACTCTGTGCAACATTAGACACACACTAGTTCACTTTAAAAAAAATAAAAAATGTGATAACTATATCAAATAACAAAACATGTAATTATTTAAATAGAAAAATTATATATATAATCTGTTTAGAAAATAAACAAATTACATATTTATTACAATCTTTAATCATATTATAAATTAAATCAAATACTTAAGTAACTTCCTACCCTATACTTATACAAACTATACAAAATACACCTAAAATATATATTTTAAATAGTATAGAATAATATTTACACATTTTACATAATTAATTATCAATTAAAATATTAATAACAATTACCTAATAGTAAAATAAATATATATAATTACCTTCCCACCCTTTATCCTTACAATACCAACAACCCGCACCTAATAAATATATATTATAAAATGTTAATTACATAATTTACATAATTAATTATCAATTAAACAATTAATAATAAACTAATAACAAATTAATTGCATTTAATTAATTTCCCACCCTTTACCCCTACAACTACAACTCACACCTAATATATATAACACAAACAAGTTCTTAATTACCCAATTTACATAAATATGTATCAATTAAATCATTATTATAAATAAACATTAATTATTAAATATTATAATTAATTTCCTACACTCCCTTTACCCATACAAAAACAACAAAATAAATAAAATAAAATCATTACAAAATAAATATATTACCCAATTTGCATAATTAATTATCAATTAAATAATTAATTACAATAATAAATAATTATTAATTAATTATAATTAATTTATTTTCCACCCTAATCCCCTACAAAACCCACAACCTGCACCTAGAAGTTAAATTAAAAAAGAAATAATTACACAGTTAACATAAATAATTATTAATTAAAAAATTAATATGAAGTAAAAATTAATCAATAATTAAATATAATGAATTAACTTCCCACCCTGTCCCCCTATAAACCCCACAACCCGCTGCGGTGCTAAAAATAAAATAAAACTATTAAATTACATTTTAAATCTACTAAAAATTTACAAACTATATTGAAAAACATTAACAATATTTATACAAACAATTTATAACATGTACAATTAAGATATATAGTCAAATACATAAAAATGATTAAAAATCGATATTAATAACAACAATATTTTTAACATCGATATTAACAACATAGATATTTTTGTAATCGATATTAACACATATATTTTTAACATCGATATTACTTACATTAAAATCAATATTCTTGTCAACGATATTATTGTAGTTGATATTTCTGTATGATGATGTTTCCAACTCGATATTTATGTAGGCCGATTTTACATTTTCAATATTTTGCCTGAGTACCTCTTAGTAGTCATGTAAAAAAAAACAAGGGCAAGGTGGCGTCTCCTCATTACACAAATGGCAAAGAAACTTCACCAAATGGTGAATTGATGCATCATTAGTCAGAACCACACAGCGTTGTTCTGGACAAAGGGCTAGACAAAGGGTCAGGGAAAAGGTGGCTCCCACCTGCCAGAGCCAAGTTCAACTTCTAGTTATTCAGGAGTGAAGGGAACAACAGTCATTTTAAGGAGGCAGTACAAAATGCTTTGACAAATAGAAATATCAAACAGCCATTGGATGGACAATCCTTCTATCTGACTTGATGCCTGTGTTTAGCACTTTCAGCTGCTTTGCCCCATGATTCCAGAAACCTGCAGGAGTTTCTGATCTCATATGATCCTCATTGCTGGTCAGAAGAGTGCAACCACTCCCCCTTCTCTGGTGCGGAAAACCTCTACACCTCAGAGTCTCACAGTTTTAACACAGTTGGGTTTTGGATAGAGGCCATGAGGTAGACTACAGATTGAGGTGAGGGTCAGGAGCTAGGAGGTGAAGTGCAGGTTCTTGGTTCAGGATTATGTGAAGGCCCTAGCTATGCCATGGCGGCCAGTTCAGAGGAAGTTGCAAGCTTAGCTGCTAGAACCTCAGTGTGGAACATTGTTGGTGTCTGTGAAGGCCTTGAAAGCATCGCCTTTCTCATTGTTTTTCTCAGATTTTGTAGCAAAATATGTTAGCCCACCCCGTAGTTCTCCAAAACATTTATAGACAGGATTGGTTCTATTTAATATTCACCTACAAAAAGGGCTGGACTGTGAGGATTGGAGAAGCAGCCTCCCAAGGATGGAATTGCCTAGTTAAAGCGGCATCCAATAACACTAGCATGTCTGGAAGGGAAGACTAAAACACTGACCAAATCCAGGCCAAGTGTCATTCAAACAATCAATCATGGGTTAATAGAGCGCAAGCTACTCACCCGGAAAGGGTCTCAAGGTGCTGAGGGATGCGGGGTAAAGAGGGTGGGGGGTCCGCAGATCCTGGAGGGTCACTGAGTTCCATCGAAGAGCCAGGTCTTGAGGTCCTTTAGGAACTCAGGGAGCGATATGGTCTGTCGCAGGTGGAGAGGGAGGGAGTTCCATGCCTAGGCCGCGAGGAGGGAGAAGGAGCGTCCTCCTGCTCTGGTTTTCTTGATCCGAAGTGTAAATAGCATAAACAAAAGGAGAGCGCAGGACTCACAGCCCATATGTACAATTTTGAGGATACACCTTCCCAAGATAAGGCAGGTAGTTCCTTTACTAACCCAAGGACAGGACGGAGATGAAGGAGTATTGGAGATGAGGTCCAGCAGGTGAACTCAATACCCACTGGCCCAAAGCAGATAATGTGATCCAAAGCATGGAAACCTTCTACCATCATGAGCATGTTACACATGCAAGATTTCACAGGACAATAATGGGTAAATGGGTCATGATAAAGTGCTGACTTAACCCAGAAATTCTTTAGGCCAAACATGGTTCAGCAATGCTAGACAGCAAATCTATTTTATGTATAGATTTTGCTTAACTGGGCCATTGTTTCTCTGTTGTCCAGACACACAAGGACCACATTAGGACAAGGTATGGAATGTGGGGAGGATGGGCTACATCTTTTTGCATTGCAGGGGGAGCCCGTTTTATCGCCACGAGGCGCCACAAGGCGCTAAATACCGGTCAGCCCGGGCCAAGGGCCAAGGGCAGGCCCGTCTGCGCCCGTCCGTGGCCGAACGAGGCTGGGCTGGGCCCCGTCTCTTGGATTGTTGACACAGCCTCGTCTTCCGGTGGACAATATGAGACCACAGGTAAGAGGATGGGGAAACACAAACTAACTATGCCCACTACTAAGAATTGCCCACTAACCTCTACCATTACCAGCTTCCTCACTACTGCCATGGGGGCTATTAATAGTGAGATTGAATGTGTGGAGGAGAGATTGGGGGCCACAAAACGGGCACTACACAACAGTCCACTGGTGGAACCTGTGAGTCCAACAGAGAGTCAACGACTGAGGGGCTCTAACCTACCCACGGGCGTCAAAACACCAATGCCACCACTACTTAGCAAGGCTGCTCCCTTGATACTTCATGTCCCCCTCCTCCAAAAAAGGCAAAGGGATGTAGTAAATCAAAGAGGGAAGTGCCGCCACCGGTAACTAGGAGAAAAGCACCAGCACCCACTGTGAGGAAGAGCGCAAGGGCTCCTGACTTGGAAGCTGATGTAGGTCCCAAAGACAATGGAGACAATGGAGACTTACTGCCGCATGCACAATTTGTCAGTTCCTTCGAACTAGTAGTGAAATCCCTCCTCGACCCGTTTTTAAGCATTTTGAATAGCATTGATATGTCACTGAAAATTTTGATTGGCTCAAGTCTATCCAGCCTAACCTCTGGGACCAATAACGCGACAGATTTTGACCCTCTGTCTTCGCGCCATACTACCTTGCCCCCCCAGAGCTTAGTTCCCCAGATTTCGGACCCGCCCTTAGGTTGCTGCTTTGTTACTAACACTAATACTTTAGCCTGCCCCTCTCAATCTCAAACAAATATAGCACCTGTTTTAGCTGGAGGTCAGTCAACCATCTTAAATGGGACAAATGATGTTGGAGTTCTTAATCCTGCTGTTAATCGCCATGTTAAATTAAGGAAAAGTCACAAAAGAACCCTCCATCTTCCACCTGAAGCTACTCCGCTGGTAATAGTCCTCAAGAACGTGCCATCTCTGCCACCCAATAAGGAGGAAGACTTGTCACAGTTAAAAAACAAAACTGTACACTGGCTAGTGAAAGCCACGGACTGGCCAAAAAGTGAAGATTTATTCCAGCACATAAAAATTGTTGAATGAGTTTCGTGGGTGGGCACACAACCTAAAATGGAATCAGGCGACTGTGTTGTTGTAAATTTTAAAAGCAGGTCACTAGTTCATTCCCTTATGGATAGGCTCTTTTGGCGCAGCAACGCCAGTGGCCCTTGTTGAGGCGGTACCCCTGGGATATTTTTATAAGCCAAATTCAGTCGCAGTACATAGGCCACTTTGTACAACTGATAATGTTGTGCATAATTTTGCTATTTCAACCTTTAATCGATTTTCCCCTCTTGATCATGTGGATTGACTACATCACAGGGTGCACAGATCTGCTTGGTCCACTAAGTGTGACTTAGAACAAAGAACTGCCAAGGGTGGTACTGGCGGCCTGGAAATATCAACACAGAATGTTCTGCCATACGTAGGTAGTCCTATTCTCCCTGATTCAACAATGATAGCATTGATGGATTCTTACAACATCTTACCAGCCGAGCAGGTCCAACTCTTGTTGCCTCCTCATCTGGCCATGAAATACCAGGGTGACTGTGAGATAACTGCTCATACAAGTAACGAGGAAGTATTTCACAGTCACAACAGCACAATTGTCTATGGCAGCCTTTTTTGGAATATTGCTGGCTTGTCAAACAAGCTGAAATCTAAACAATGGCTTGATTTTATAAAACGTTATAGTATTGTATGTCTTCAAGAAACCTGGATGAGAGAGGCAGCTTACATTAATGGTTATGCCTCCATACACACCCCAGCCAATGTAGCTCTGGGCGGCCATTCCAAGGGTGGCCTATTAACCTTGGTAGCGACAACACTATCAGACAGAGTAGGTAAGACCCAGCTTCACTCACCACATGTTCAAATGATCAATATTCTTTTTAGGCAGACTGTGACGCTGGTCATTGTTAATTTTTATCACAATAACTTTGTTTCCAATAATACCGCCATTGCCAAAGACTTAGAGAATTCATTAAGCAGACACATACAGGAGATAAATACAGATTTTATTGTTCTCTGGGGGGTGATTTTAACTGTAAATTATGCCCCTTATCAAAGCAGTCTGCATGTTGTTTGCTAGATGGGGCCAGGGACGGTGGTTGCCACTTTTATCACAATCCCTGTGGGAATATTTTTAATTCATTACTTTCAAAATGTTCTCTTTTTCTTACAGTTGATCTTATTCAATTAGAAGGTACGGACCTTGTTTCATTCAAGGGTAGAGGCCAAGGGACTTTAATTGATTTTATTGCCCTATCTGAATATTTTAAACCTCAATCGGTGACCTTTTCTATTCTTAATGTCTGTTTTAGTGATCATTACCCATTGTCCATACATTTAGAGATTCAAACTGGTGACCCCTCTGGGACAATTAAATTATGTCCCATAACTTATAAAAAAAACAAGGGGTTATTGCGCAAGTGGTCTACCGTCAACCCAGACTCAGTTCTCCAACGGGTCTTGACCACCAATAAGAGCCAAGTCTTAGATTGTCTGGAAGATAGTGTAAATCCGCCATCCATGTTAAAGGCCTTTGCTGCAATAACTGAGACTATTAATGCTGCTTTATGCAGTGACAGCAGATTAAGACCCCGGAAGCAACGTAAGTGGTTTAATCGTGATTGCTCACAATCTCACAACAAACTTGTTAAGGCCCTGAAAAAAAAAACCCGGGATAACTTGGTGGTAAAACATCTTCGAAAGGAATACAAACAGGCGTTAGGGAGATGCAAACTGGATATAAGAAAAGAAGCTTGGGAACAACTGCATGTAGCTTGTCAAAGTAAAGATCCCAGACTCTTCTGGAAAACCGTTAACTCAGACTTTTTCCAGAGCTCCCACAATAGTAGTATTTATGTTACAATCATGCCTGACGTGTGGGTAGAACATTTTTCCTGTTTATACAGTGCCAACGGTGAGCACTATTCCAACTTAAACCACGGGGCATCAGAGCTGGCCCAGCCAACGCTTGGCGAAGTTGAAAGGGCATTAAACCAAACAGTGAAGAACAAGGCACCTGGCCCTGACGGCATCCCTGCCGATCTGTTTTTGGCCAACTCTGCTCTATGGCTCCCTCTGCTGACTAATATTCTAAGCTGCATAGCATCCCA
This sequence comes from Calotriton arnoldi, assembly GCA_963921515.1. NCBI lineage: Eukaryota > Metazoa > Chordata > Amphibia > Caudata > Salamandridae > Calotriton > Calotriton arnoldi. The sequence continues at coordinate 446,794 of CAWUFW010012529.1, forward strand.
GGGTCCTCCTAAATCATGGGGATCCGTGATAATAGTCCCCATTTTAAAAAAAGGGGCCAGGTCGGACCCAAAATGTTATCGGCCCATTTCATTAATTGATTGCACCTGCAAATTGTTGGGCAGGGTTATATTAGAGCGGCTGGAGGCCTGGGTAACCGATAGTGGGAAATTTCCGGATGTACAATATGGCTTTAGGAGGGGCCTGGAAACCATTAAACAATGTCTTAATCTGGCTATCCTTCTGGACAGCAGGCAGAAACCTGTAGGAAATAGGCTACGGACCCCGAGATTTAGAGAGCGGGACACTTCACAGACTCTTGCTCCCCAAAATCAAACCCCCGTTGCAGGGACCCCCCTTACTAACAACCGCACTCCAATGTTGGAAGAGGGCCCTACAATATACCTCGGGGACAGCCCCGTACGCGAGGAATATCCCGTTATTAGGTATACCACTTCCTGGGGGGAAGCTAACGAAGGTAAGACTACAGGACTGGGAGGAGGCGGGAGTGGAAGAGGTCGGTTCGCTCTTCTGGGATGGCACTCTACTAGATCATGACATGTTCGTGCAAGCCACAGGAGCAACGGATTGCCATTATCTGCTATATGCTGCAGTCGCCCACTACACTAGAGAGACTTGGGCACCCCAACGCATTGAACCTCCACAACATGAGCTAGTACACTTGCTTTACTACATGGGGAAGGGAGGCCACCTAGTGAAATGGCTGTACACTGGTATCAGGGCACAAGCCTCCATCACTCTCAATGATCTCCGGGCAAAGTGGGCAGAAGACACAGACACGGATATAACCGACAAAGCCTGGGCGAGTATTCTAGAACACCCCAAACGGGTATCATGTAACGCCCGACTTAAATTTATACAGACTATGGTGCTACATAGGTCATATTTAACCCCGAAGAGAATCCAGCGTATGTTCCCTGAGGCCCAAAATTGCTGCCCCCGATGCAGGGCAGAGGAAGCGGGATTTATCCACATGTTATGGGCTTGCCCCCGCCTCGGCGCTTACTGGGGTAGGGTTCGAAGAACACTTGAAGAGACCACACATTTAACGATTCGTGACAATACTGTAGAATGCCTACTGGGTCTCCGCAAATGTACTAGCGCCCTAAGAGTCCAGTTGCGTTCCCTCGATTTAGCTCTTATCTTAGCCATATGAGGGATCACCATGAGATGGAAATCTCCTCGATGCCCTCCATTAACAATGTGGCAGGAGGATCTGATACGATGGTGTTTGGCCGAGAGTGCGGCAATTAGAGGAGAGGAGGCGAGAGGTTTACGAAAGCACCCCATCTCCCTAGAATGGAACCGCATGCTAGAAGATTTTAGAAAGTTCGATCTTGCACCTGGGCCCGTCACTCCTACTCCATAATATATCCATAATGCTACATCACATGCGACACAGACTAGTTAAGGCCATCTTTGAACCCAGGCAGCGCGCCACCAACAACTGGTAGCAAAGTGACCTAGACAGATGTATGGTGATAGGCTGAATGATACAACAACAAAAAAGCAGACCAGGAGGGAGGGTGGTGGGAGGGTAAGGGAATGTTTTAGTTAATGTAATAGTTTAAATTGTATTTCAAACTGTAATTGCTCCAGGTAATAACTTTGTACCTTATAAGCACGCGTTACTGGATGTACATGTGCACAGTATTTACTTTGATGTATTGTGATCTACACTCAAACGTCTTATCCTACAAATTTGAAATTATTTGGCTAAGATGCCTCAACAAAAAATGAAAATGCCGTAATGTACCTAGTAATAACATTGTAACCATTTTTTTGGTGCTCAATAAAGTTTGTAAAAAAAAAAAAACAATGTCTTAATCTGCACCTGGTCATAAGCAAGTACACAATAGCTAAGCCCGGATCTCTCTATCTTGGGTTCATGGACCTTACGTCGGCTTTTGACTGGGTGCAGAGAGGGAGACTATGGGAAAAGATGTTGAACCTGGGTATTGAACCATCCATTGTCCATTTTTTAGCCAAAATGCATCAGATGTGACTGGGAGGGTCAGATATGGAGTGGGCGGGGAACTCTCTGCTCCCATAAAAATGAATCGTGGGGTTCGTCAAGGCTGCGTCCTTGCCCCCTTTTTATTTTGTTTATACATCAACGATTTAGAAAGTTACATCAATCATGGGAATGTGGATGCCCCCAAGATAGGCACCAGAAATCTCCCGGCATTACTTTACGCAGATGATTGTGTCCTAATGTCTAGAACTGGTGTGGGTTTGCAGAAGCTTGTGACCAGGTTTAATGCTTTTATGAATGGACTGGGTCTAAAGACCAATATAGGGAAATCTTATACCATGGTGGTGGGCAAATCCCCCACCATTTTAAAATCATGTTTTATCCCAAATGAAAAGTTGTCCTATGTCCCTACTTTTTCTTACTTGGGAATCCCGTTTGACCAAAAAAGCAACTGGGACCACCTAGTTGAAACAAGGATCAGTAGTTTCAATCAAAACCTGGAGGGGGTATTCAGATTTACGAAAAAGCTAGGCTCAAGCCGATTAATACAATGATTAACATCTATAAGGCTCGCTCTTGTTCTGTCATATTGTATGGGGCTGGAGTATGGGGTTCCTGTAACCCGGTGGGACTACAAAGAGCTGAGAACACCTTCATGATACGCTTGTTGACAGTCCCCAATAGTCTTCCTGCTCCTGTCTGTCATAGCGAACTTGGCATGATCCCTTTGTCCTTCTGCATACAAATAGCACCGACTTTACTGTGGCATTCCCTCTGGGCGAATGAAGAACCAGCCCTTAACCGTGCAATTATCTTAGACTGTTCTAAACTGGATTACATGTCGAAGATACCTTGGCTCAGCTATATAAAAAAACAGTTCGAGTCACTGGGGTTGGCGGATTGTTTTTATAATCCAGCTAATATTACTAAGATCCCTAAAGCAAAACTGAACAAGCATTGGCATAGCCAATAGGTCTCGCTTTTGGGACTTTATAAGTATTTAGTTATGCAGCACAATATCCTTGGTGCAACAATATCAACCGTTGCATGGCTAAACACTTATAAGGTCCCAAAGGCGAGACCTATTGGCTATGCCAATGCTTGTAAGTTAATGCTTTGACTTTAATTCTTGATGCATGAGAATAGAGCATAGGAGGCAGAACGAAGTCAAGTGGCTCAGTTAGTTGTCCACACAATGCATCTGCTTCGTGTCCCCCTACACTCACCTTTCATCACCGACTCTCCTGTTGTATTTCCTCTTAGGGTGTCCATAACGGGCTTTCCAATATCCTGTCCTTATATAGGCACAATTCGCCCTGACCTTATATAGGCATAGAATCCCAGGCCTTATTTAGGCATTAAACCGTGCACTCCAAATACAGGCATGGTCTCTGACATCCGTCCACCCTAACGTCACAACGAGTTCATGAATTCATGAAGAACAGACCCTTAGGCTGCGGGAGTTTCCCTAGTCCAGGACTATTGATTTCTTCAAGGACTCATATATTATGCATGAACCATTATTCCTTAGGGGTTCATTCATGACGTCTTTCGTTGTCCAATTCACGTCAATGCTAACATTCCTAAGGTACTCTCAGGTATAAATATACCTTCCCTAGCCCCTGTAAACCAGAGGAGACCTCGACTTCAGAGGAGCCCGTATCCCTACCTGACGCACTGAGAAGACGCTGCCATTCCCTGCACGCAGAGAGCCCAGCTTCCAGCTTCCAGTGATCTGACTTCCCTTGCGGGGTGTTGGAGTTCAAGTCTGGCAAAGAGATTCCAACCTCTCTCATTCTTCAGGTATGGAGCTGATAAGAACCTAGAGGGACTCTTGGCATTCTAGGCATACTAGACTTAACATACTCTTAGTATACCATAGTAAGGAATACTTCACCTACTTCATACCTTGTCCTACACCTAGGTTAGGTTAGGTACACTGGGGTAGAACTAGCTTAGCACCGCATCGTATGAGTACTCGCATTTTTAGTCTGTGTTATTTATGTAACAGCATTTGGACTATAAGATAATGCTATCGCAGTATTATTTATTTCTACTGCTAACCCTGTACATTATTTATCTCGCATACTGTCTTGTGATCGTAACAGCACATTATACTTACACCAGAAACAAGACTGTTCAATAAATCTTTTATTAAAAAACGCCCGTCTATTATTTCTGTGTAACTCTGAGGAAAACTAAGCATGCACGACTGAGCTGAGTGAAATAGTTATCTAGTGTTTCCACGACTCTGGGACACGTTCTGATTCTAAAAGGAAAACATATTGGTCATGTTTTGCGGCTGCCAGAAACTACTCCCTTCTTGTTGTCAAGGAGTTTCTAGTGGCCTCTGAGCTAGCTGGCACAAGTAATTAAGTTTAATATACTCGATAGGGACATACCGACCTTAGTCCTATGTCAAACCTATAGGATATATTATTCCAATGCGCAGAGCCTATTAGGGAAATAGGAGCTACACTACACTCCCATTGTTGGCATCGGAGCGGCCCTCGGGCATGCCACAGACAGTACTTTGCGGCCCTCGGGGAAACGTTTGTATGACCTAGAATGACAGTAACATTGAGGGACAACCAAACAATTAAAATGATGTGTTCCCCAACGGCGACCGCCACAGCTGGGCATATTTTCCCGTTCACTTTGTCCACCCGTCTTTGGTGGCCTCAAATCAGGTAAAAGGGCAAATAGAAACCACTCGCCAGCCTACCCTCAGAATAAACGTGTCTGACAATTCCGACTGAACTGCTCGGGGCCACTTCCCTCCCCATCCTTCATACACCTTATTGCTCCGTATTTGAGAACGTGCTTAATTAGGCTTAGCTGCTCTCCCGGTGAGCCAGGAATACGGTTGCCTTTTTCGAGCTCAAACTGTATAGACACAGAAGAAGGACGACAATGTTTCTAAACTTATCTGGCAACATTTTGAATAGCAGAAAAACACTTGGGCCTACTTCCACAGTAATGTTTAGCTTATTATCGTGCCCAAATATAATCGTTCCCACTATTAATGGGCAGAAGTTTGTTGATCTGGAGAGATAACCAGACAGATGAAACTACTGATATCTAGAAATACATTCATAATCAAACTCATAAAATAAGAAAATGTCTATTTATTTTAAAATAGATGTCCATTTTACAGTAAGGTAAAAATATGGGAGTATAAATGTCTAATATACAGAGACATAACACCGATATACAGAGTGATACTACTGACTGAGAGTCAGACAAATAGCACTCCTTAAAGCAAGTGTGATGCCACTGCTGCTCCCTCACAAAAAGGGAAGCTAAAAATAATACTAACAAAAAATAGCTATACTGTTTTTCAATGATGAGGGCGTTCAGAGACATACCAAAGCAATACTTGTATGCAAACGATTAATATGAATTCTATGAAACGGCTGGCATGCATTTTAATATTCAGAATTATTACTGCATTATTAAAACACAGAAACGTACTAACAATGGCACATAATATTAATCACTCTCTTCAGGCTAATGAAAATATGTCATTACTAACCCGGATCTTCATACTGCTAATATATTAAAAAGTCAACAAATATCAAACTTTTTTATTACCTCATATGCATATGACAATTCAAAAATACCTTACACTCGGCATTACATATCTGTGCATCAATGAAGAGTGTGTCAAACAGAGAAAGAGCAATTAATACACAGGTATAAAGAATAACGAGATACAGAGATAGAGAGAGAGAGTGGCAGAACTTAAGAGAGACACAGAGGGAGACAAACCGCCAGAGAAAGCGAGGGAGAGAGAGAGACTGAAGAAAAGAAAGTCAAAAGACTTTGAGATTGAAAGAAGAACAGAAAAAAAAAATGGAAGAAAAGGAACCATAGATAGGGCCGAAAGGGAAAGAAGGTGAGAAGCATGGAGGAAGGAGAAAGGAAGTTTGAAAAGGAAATCAGAAAAAAGAAACCGAGAAGTATAGAGGCAGATCAGAAGACAAGAATGGGATGCAGAACAATGTGGTGTGTAAGAGGAAGAATTGGCATAGAAGAAGCTCATTAAATAAAGGAAAAGAATAAAATGAAGTTACTGAACCAGTGGCATAGAAATAGACTACTTGGTGGAGAGGTATTCTTACTGTTTGATGGAGGTCAGGAATCCCAATACGAACAAGCATTGGCCGCGCGGCCGTAAAAGTAACGCCGCGCGGCCGCGAAATGAAATAATAAAAAATAAAAAAACGCGAGTGGCGACGCGAGTTGTGCGCACGCGCGCGCACGACAACAAAAAGTGCTGTGCACGTCGCGCGCGCTTGTGCGCGTAATAGCAAGCTGGTGGCCGGCCTGGGTAGCACTTTCAAAAGCCACACTCACTAAATTTCTCGCAAGAGCAGCGCATGCGCTGACTCTAGCGAGACCTAAAAAGGACCTCCTAACCTGCCTACAATCAACTAGAGGAAACTTAGAGATGGCAAAAAGGAGTGTCTCAGAACACTCGCTTTTAGTTCGCTCTTTAGGTGTTGAGCCTTATCTCTCCTTTTATTTTAGTCATACCAAATTGTTTTACCTAATTAGATTCAGGTTTGGCATTTTGCATCTTTTGGTTTCTTATCCCCGTAAAGTTTATTGTGACGCCAAACTGGATCTGTGCCCCTGCGATTCCAAGTCCACCCAGAGCACGCTCCATTTCCTTTTCTTTTGTCAACTTTATATCAAACCAAGGCGAGATTTTATTATCCCTCTCCTTAAGCTTTTAAACATTAGGAAGTGTCGGGCAGCTTTATATCATCTCCAGCTTTTAAATGACGGATTTACTTGTTTAATGATTTATAGATACATCTCTTCGGCTGTTCGTTTGCGTGATGTTGTTGGGAAATTATTTTATTTGTTTTAACGATTTATCTCTGGGCCCTATTGCTCACGGGTCAGGGGATTGTTATGAATTTATTATACCCTGTCCCTAGTTCATGCTACTATTTTGTAGAAATGCTAATTCATTGATTATTACTATGACAATCTGATTAAGAATCATCACTGCTGCGAAACACATCACTCATTGTCTCTATTACTTTTTAATTCATGTTTTAAATGTTTTTATGATGCACTCTTTTGTGGCTGAAAGTCAGCCGAATAAAGATATTGTGACTGACTGACTGTCAGTCAGTATTGTGACTGACTGACTGCAGATATACTAGGAAATAAACATACCCATCCCGTCCCATCCACTCCCAGTTCATGTCCTGATACACCATGCAACTACTTGCTGTACACTCACCACTCACTAAGTAGCCATCCCTTGTCAGCATGTATAATCTTGCACAAATTAGAGCAAACTCTCCAATCACACATATAAAATCCATGGATACAAAAGGAATAGCAAGGTGGAAAAAGCTCAGTGGAGAAGTAACACGTGTTTCCACCAAAAGTAAAACAATTGCAGAAAGTCAGAATAAGTCATGATGATGTCCAAGAGCACATTTATATTACAAACCTAAGATTTTGTTGACACCATGATGAGTTGATGACTTACTATAGGATAATTTGCTATAATTCAATTAGATTTTTGGAGCCCTCAGTAGACAGCGTTACAATAGACCAACATGTTTAGGCTTTTGGGGGTTACAAAAGTTGATTTGTGGTCAGGTGATAATAACACAACTGGTAATTTGGATTTTAGCATACTTATTAGCTTTTCATTTCAACCCTTGTGAGGAGGCCCTTCATGGACGTCTTTTATGGGTTGCTACTGCAACTCCTGGCATGCCCCTTGTGACCCCTGGCACTGCCTTTGCGACCCCTAGTGTCAGCAGTAGCAAATTCAGTGCCAGGAACATAAGAAGGTCATCCTTATGTACATTGGTAAGGGCTTCACTCCTTGTTTTTTATCAAAATTTTATTATACTGTTAGTGAATAATATTACATTATTTGCTAATAGTTTAATGAAAAATGGAGTATAAATAGCTGGAATGACTTCCCCTGGCAGCTGAAGTAAGTAAAAATAATGCTTTTAAATGTTTGTATGTTATGTGCGTACTTGCAGTTTTGAGTGTGTTCATGTAAGAGGGAGTGTATGTGTGCATATGAGTAGCAGAGTGTGTGTGTATGTGTAAAAGCGTGTGTATGTCTAAAAGCGTGTGTGTGCGTGAAAGCGTGTGTATGCGTGAAAGCGTGTCTATTTGTGAGTGAAAGTAAAGGTAAGGAGCATGTGAAGTCACTACCACTACCCCTGGCATTTTCGTGATTCGAGATCCATTAGCCCCTTTCGATAACAAAGAGATAAAACTGAAAGTAAAAGTTCACAAAGGTAAGTAATACTTCATTTGTTTTTCTGCATTTCTTCCTAAGAATGGTCACACAAATCTAATACAAATTTTAAAACACGGAGGGCCATATTATCAAGAACGGCGATAACATTATCGCCGCTTGCCGCTAAAGCGGCGATAAGGGGCTTGATAATATGCCCTATAGAATTCCAATAGAAGCCCAGGTTTGATGTCCTTCACACCAGAACCTGGGCTTCTATTGGAATTCTATAGGGCATATTATCAAGCCCCTTATTGCCGCTTTAGCAGCAGTTTCCTGCCGCTAAAGCGGCGATAATGTTATCGCGGTTCTTGATAATATGGCCCGGAATGTATGCATATCTTTCAAAAACATGCTGCCATTAGATGATCTTTCTTAATTAAACATTAATGCATAAAATAGTGTAGTTCTCTCTTCTTCATTTAGCCATAGGTAGAAATGGGCAAATCTTAAATTATACGGGTTTAATTTGCGTAAATCAGGGAATTTCATGTTATGCTTGTTAGGCGAAATTCCAGACAATATGCTGTTATGCTACTTTGCGTAATTGCCTGCCATTTACGGTAAAAATGTACAGCAAACACACAGGAAAAAAAGAACACCAGGGGCAGTTGTTCCCAGTGCTTTTGTTTCTAGCCCTATTTTATTGTGCAAATGTGAGCTCGTGTCAAAAATTGATGGTAGGCCGCATTTCACTCTAAAATAGAGTACTAAATGATGGCTTTGTATTTTGCTTAATTACGCATAATTTTGCTGAAAGTTCCCTTGAACACGCAAGAGCAAATTACGCGAATTTCACAGACTGTAATAACTTGCACATTAAACTATTCCACATTTAAACATTCGGTCAGTGCCTTCACAACTTGTTCCCAGATCACTATAACTGAATACAGTTTGTACGTCTTTTCTATCTATCTTGCATACAATGCTGATTTAACCTTTACCAGAGAGTTAGATTGACCTTTCAGTACTTAAAATACTCAGTGGCTTGTAGAAAAGTTATTTGCTGTCCTCGGCGGTGAGGCCTATCTAAGCCTTATCATGTACATTCATTTACCATTCCTTTTCAAGGGCTAATGAGTCAGTCCCTTCAGATATGGCTTCATATTCAAAAACAGATAAAAAGTTGTTGAATTGTTGAAATGCCGCTGTTGTAAAGTTTTTAAGCAGATGTAGAGGCTTTCAAACATAGCACACTTGTGAACTTGGAGCCAATGCAGCCCACGGAGAGGGCCAGAAATCAGTGCCCTCTGAGGAAGCTTATGTACAAGCCGGGCTGCCCCATTCTGAACCAGCTGAAGTTAATGCACAGTAAAGGAATGAAGTCCAAGAAAAGGGTGTTAGCAGAGTCAAGACGTGAGCCTGCTATGTCATGCAGAACATTGTAAAGTGTGTTCCAATAACAACTCTTTAAGACTTTTAGATGAAAGAAACAGGCCTCAGAGACTTTTGAAACCTGAGGTTTACAAGCTAGTTCATCAACAAAATAATCCCTAAGTTTCTTACTGTCCTGGAAGGAGTAGGACCCAGTCTAAACCACCTTGCCACCAAACCAACAAGCATTGGCCTAGCCACTAGGTCTCGCCTTTGGGACCTTATAAGTGGTTAGCCATGCAGTACATTATCCTGGGTGCTGTCCCGCCATGGATTGAAGCATTATCAGTAGGCCTGGGCGGAAAACTACGCTACGCTCGCGTAGTTTGTGTAGTTTGCGCAACTACGCGCTACGCGAATTGCATGTAGCACAGTGCAAAAAAGCGTAGCGGGCATTTTTTGCTTGCTCGCGGTCCTCAACGTCAAGTTGGCGAGCGAGCAAAATGACATCCCGGCGAGACTTTTTCCTCGTTCGCGATCAGCAACATCAAGTTGCCGATCGCGAGCGTGGAAAATAAACCTCCCGGCGAGATTCTCAACACGGGGAGGTCAGGTTTCTCATTGCGAGTGGTTGCGTATGCTCGAGACCGCTCACGATGAGAAACTACCAGTCCGCGTTGAGAAAACTGCCGCTCGAGTACAAATCTACTCGAGCGGCAGAAAACGACTGCTTGCACTGTGCAAGATGCCGTTTGCAATGATTGCACAGAGCGGACAAGCTTCCGGCACTGTGCAATCATTGCGAACAGCATTTCCTACCGCACTACGCAGTTCGCGTAGTGCTACGCGTAGCTCGCGGAGTGCACTTCGCGTAGCTACGCGTAGTGCTACTACGCGAACTACGCCCAGGGTTAATTATCAGGCTTATCTGCACCACTTTTGCATCTTGTGCAATAGCTCATTGGATGCCATGGAAAAGAAAATAACGACTGACTTTTTAGATGGGAGGTCTAACTAAAACAAATAAAAATGGTACGATTATGATTCCCATCGACTCCCTTCATGTTTCAGCAGAAGGATACATTGAAGCGGGATCACAAACTCAGAGTTCTCAGAGAAGCCTTTATTCAGAGTTATTCCCTTTTGTTAATCTCATGCTAATGGGACCAGAAATGCGCCACAAAAATGATCAATCGAACAAAGCACTGCTGTAGTTCTCTTTGTGTGCACTTGTACATTTATCACTATTGGTTGAGCCTTCTCATAAAACCTTTTGAAATAAAAAAAAAAATCTTATAGTGGCCCCAGATGTTAGCAGGACAGCCGTGGTTAAGGCCATGCCTGCTCCACAGAAGAGGCGCAGCAGGCCGCGCGCTGCTTCTTCCGGTGTTATTCACGTTGGCCTTAGCTTGCTGGGCAGCTGGGAGCAGCAGCGGAGGGGGGCAGTGATACAGAGCGTCCTAGCAGGCTCCCTCGGTTGAGGCAGAGATGTTTTTTAAGCGAAGGAGCGTGTGTAAAAATATTTCAAGCAATACCATGAATGACAGGAAATGTCTCTCGGCTACAGATTTTATATACTAAACAGTGTTCGACTTATCCATATGAGGTGCTCTCACTTACTCACGGAAAAAACGGCCGGGTCACAGAGCGTCAAAATCTGAATGCGAGGACCAAGACATTGCTACAAGCTCTATAAAACGTCATCACCTCCTTAAGTCAAGGAGGATATCAAGAAAGAAAGCATTTGCATCACAGGACCACAATTAACAAGTAAACAGCTTGGTGTTATAACAGCGTCGCCCATGCACATAGCTCCCTCCCATACCCTTTAATTTTTATTTAAGTCGAATTCGGGAAAAATATTATTTTAAGTTGTTTTGCTAAGTGCTGCGTCAAACAGACTCGGATTCACACCGCCACGGCTGCGCTCCCCTAGAATTCCGGACTCATCCCGGTTTCCCAATTAATTCTTGGCTGCCGTCGATTCCTTCCCTGATTACCCGGCTGAATTGTACCATCCCTGAACCTTGATTTGATCTTCCCTCCGCCCGGTCTGGGACTTCAGATCCGCGGTTTTCCCACGCGTGTTGACCTTATCTCCACCTTCTCTTAATTGACTAGATTCTAATTGCTCACACACCAGTCCTGATGATGATCTTTTAAACATTAAGATCGAAACGCCGTCGACCTTACAACCAAAACTCCTTCATTGTAATTGAATAGATTGGAGTTTTTAGCTTGTTGTCAATGCGATGTAATGTTTTTAAATGTCACTAAGCACTTTCACTTCACGCACTTGCACTTTTTCGTGTGAGCACCAGAACTATTAACGTTGAATATTGAATGATACTCCATTTATGGTGTTAATAAATGTGATGTCATTCTGCACCCTGTGTCCTGGCATATATTGCTTAATGAGTCCTGCTCGGACTACTTTTGAAAGTATTTGTTTAGATTAACACTGCATTCATTAATAGTAGCCGAGGCTACACGAGGACCCTTGAAGCCTCCCTAAGACCACTGTTCTCCTTAACCCCGTCAAACAGACTGGCACGCATAGTTTCGCACCCTTCAACGATACGCAGAATGTGTAATTAGAATGTGTTTCAGAGATGTACACCTCATTCCGTTCTGACTGCAGGCCCACTCGTACCCCCGGGTTCAACTGCAATTATTACCGATTATTAACACTTCTATAGCTTTCAGCATACACTGAACTGTCTGTCAATACTTAAATTGGCAGCCTTATTAGTACATATCCCATTGATACTCTGGTAATTGAGGTGAGAGGATGAAACACCAAGGGGCATATCTACAACAACTTGCGATAAATATCGCTAACCGCGCTTAGCGCGGTTTTATTTATCGCCGGCTATCGCTGGATTTTATCGCCCGGTTAGCGCGTTATTAACAACGCTTATCACCAGGGCGATAAAAAATCCAGCGATAGCGGCGTTTTTGGGGGGATATCGCTAGAAATCCAGCGATATAACTACAGAGATAAGGAAATCCTTGTAGATACGCCATGGTGGACTTAGCCTGACGATCCACCTCCCATTAAGGGGATGGCTAAGTCAGGATTTTAGGAGGTGTTAGAATCCGGCGAAAAGCGCGCTTAGCGTGACTTTTTACATTGTTAAGAGGTCGCGGGGCCGCATTGTTTATATCGCGATGTTCAGTTAGCGACCTTTTCCGTGATGTTTCCAGACGGAACGCCAACTTTGCATCTCATTAGCGATGTATATCGCTAAGATGCGTAGCGTCACTGAAATGGCTGCTAACATGCGCTAATGCATGTTACCGCCGCATTGTTAATAGGGCGATGGGATTTTCGCCGCTTTAGCGGCAAAAAGTGCCGCTAAAGCGGAGATAATGCCCTTGATAATAAGCCCCCAAGTCAGCCCAGCTTGGGTTTCAGCCCGTGACTGACAGGTAGACAAATCCCAGCAGGAAGGGCTGAACCTACCTGGCTAGCCAACTGGCATGGATGTGGCGGTCATGGGAGTTTGTAAACCTCGGCTTCAAACAGTCCCCTTCCTTCAAAAAACATACTACACTACAGGAAACCCCTCGGTTTTAACAGATGTAATAAGAAATCGCTTCCTGCTGGAATGAGAATACTCTACAACCACCTAGAATTCCGGCTCTTCTCCCAAGAAAATAACTAGGTTATAGCTAACTCCTAAGTGGTATTTATTTTCACACTGCTCATCAATTCATGCTAATACGCAACGATAGCACATCACTGAGTCCAATGCAAATCTGAGTGCTTCGTGAACCTCTAAAGATCATGAAGCGCTACACAAACGTTGCAACGTAATGGTTCAAGAGTTACACACTCGAAAGTTGTGACCTGAAAGACGGCTGATTAACCAAAGGAAACCCGGGCAGTTTTAATTTATTTAGCCGTAAAGTCGTCAGTTCTTAATTCTAGAAGCAAATCCCTCGCGCCCGGTATATTACCTCACACGAGGTTTTCTCGTGATGCTGAGGTGATGCTGAGGTAATGCCCGGCCACGCCTAACCTTGTACTTAATAACACTTCCTGCAGTTTCGCCCACGAACGCTCGCTCACTCCTACAACAAGGGAAAGATATAGAACGAGAAAGATGGTCGCAAATGCAGGGCTGGGGGTTGAGAGGGGACGGCTTCAGGAAGCACTGAACTGTGCAGCCCTGGCGATTGCTCCCCACCCGCAACAGGGGCAAAGAGCAATGGAGTGGGAGGGCAAGATGGTGCAGCCTCCAAAATGAGTGTAAATAAGCATTTCAAAAACACGGTCTGAAAGCAAGTGGAAGTGGGCAGGAAAGAAAGAAAAAAAAATGTCCCAGAAACAAGCACAAAACAAGCGCGGCCGCGAAAGTGAAAGCGACCGCGCTATGTTAAATTAGTAACCTGATCCACGACCAGCTGCCAGCCTGCGTGCCGCTGCTCGCTCCCGAGACCCAACCGCCATGGGAGTGAACGTTTAGAGGAAAGGCGGGACATGCACCCGTCTTTGGCCATTTGCGTGCTTTCATGATTGAAAGCCACACGCAAAGGCCAATGGAATGTGTGGGAGGAGTCCGACCCACACAGAGAAGTCTCTGGGAAGTTTGGAGTGCTTACAAGAAGCCTCCCCATAGAGCAGCGCATGCGCGCTGCACTAGGCTCGACCTAAAAACCATACTGAAGGAGTTACCACCATGACTTAGATTTAAACAATTGGGTAGCATCAAGCAAAAAAATGCAATAAGGTAGCTAAAAATTTGCTATGTGCTAGGTTGGCATTCTTATCCAGTCTTAAAATCAGCTGGGAATCATCTGCATAACACAGGTATGTGAGATTAGAAGACCTTATGAGATGACCAGAGAGCTACATATACGTTAAATAAAGCAGGGCTCAATGAGGTACCCTGAGTAACTTCAGAGGCAAAGGATTTACATCAGGCTTCAACAACGAGTAGCTCATGAGCTACTGGTAGCTTTCCAGCTACCTGTAAGTAGCAACATTGAAAAGAGTGCATTTGAAATAAAAATGTTTGCATTTTCAGAATTTATAAACTGATGTTTGGAAAATAAAACTGAATTTCAAAAATATATTTAAAGCTAATAAATATTAAATGATGTTGAGGAGACTATTACTAATATTATTAACTTGGTGCTAGAGGCACTTTAGCTATGGCTATTAGATATTACAAATGTAAAGGCATTCCACATTCACAAAGTATGTTTTACATTATTGCCGGCAACCATCCCTGAATCACGGAGGTGATCACTGGTAGTAATCTTGCATATGGTAGCCACTAATATAATCTTGTCAAATGTAGTTACTACTGCATCTCTAATAATAATAGTAGCTCTGGAGGATTTCCATTGAACACAAGTAGCTTTTACTACAGAAATGGTTGGAGACCCGTGATTTAGATGAAGACCTATGCAATGGCATGATGACTGTCTGAAATGCTATCAATAGAAAGGAGAAACTGTATTTCATGATATTGCCCCCTATTGGATGCATCCTATTCACAAGAGTTACCTGGGACATGGTATCAATGGCTGCGGCGAGGTAATGAAAGATCATAGCAGCTCAGGTGCGGCTCCTCTGCTATGGCACAGGAGCGTCGCACCACTGCCCACACAGGCAAACGAAAAATAAAATAATCTTAGTGCAGACCATTTCATTTTTCGTCCTGCGGCTGAGTCTTAGGGGGCGGGCCACAGCACTGCAGCAGAGGAGGAGGAGTGGTGGGCCCTGCTGTAAGTGCGCATGAGGGTTTGGCTGTCTGTCTCAGGCCGGCCAAACCCTCATGCGCACTGACATCTCTCCAACCCAGCTGTATTGCTGGGTGGAGAGATCAGCAGGCACGGGCTCCAAGATCCCGATGGAGCACAAAACCAGTGTGCTCTGCCCAATGCCTACGCTGCTCTCATGGTGAGAGCAATGTCGGGATTGACCGCAAGGGAAGCTGGGAGCTTCAGCCTGTGACAAGAGGAGAAGCCCGGGGCCAGCGGTGAGCGGAAGACCAGCAGATAAGTATTCTTTTTTTAAAGTAATTTTAGCCCCCTCATGCTGCCCCCTCCCCCTCGCTCCCCCGCTTTTCCCTCCTCCGCGATGCCCACCCCACCCCACCACATTTATCTTACATCAGCTGCTACTGTAGCAGCTATGACCCCTGAACCATTCAAACCTTATTTTGGACTGCTACCAACACAATATCTGTTGCATAATGGGACCAGAATCCCACATCAGCTGCACCAAGTAGAGAATTCTTCAGAAGGAATGGGGCAAGTTGAGCTTAACCTTTCACTCCGATAATCTTAGAATTAACGTGAAGGAGGAAGATTGGGTTATAATTATCTGGGATTCAGGACCTGATTTAATTCCTGTCAGACGAACCGTGGGTCCGCCTGGGCAACAGAGTAAATTACTCTGTTGTCTTGGTGGAAGGACCGCCCACCAGATTTATAATTGACCGCCAGGTAGGCGGTCATTTATAAAAAGCATTGTCAGGAACCGCCCTGACGGAGGTTCCTGTCAATGCATTTTACTCTCTGCTAAGGGGCTGCATCAGAGTATTTAATTTATCCTTTAAAAAGAAAAAATTTAATGCTCCCCTCACCATGGGAGTTTTCTCTCATGGTAGGGGAGCATTATAATGATTTTACTGTTCCTTACCGCCAGGTTTCACCTGGCGGTAAGGAACAGTAAAAAATGGCAACATGTCTGCCCATTCAAATTGGGTGGGTGGACATGTAGCCATTTCTCCGATGGCCCTTACTCCCTGGGGCCGTTGGAGAAGTTTGGCCTCGGCAGAGACAGAGTCGTCTACGCCATTGCCAAGCTGGAGGTCCGCCCGCATTTAAATCGGGTGGGCAGACCTTCATATTGGCGGTATGTATTCTCCATTGCCATTGCAATGGAGTATACTTACCGCCAATATATAAACACGTCCTTCAGTGTCCAATGAATATTCCCCATTGTCTAATGAAGTTCTTCACTGTACATAACAGTAGTACAATAGTGGGGCTACATCTATATAATACGACCCCAACAGGGGTCATCATAAGAACCATATTTGACCATTTTCATTAATTGCAGAGTATGATCTAGCATTAGCAGTTTAAACTCAGTTAATGTAGGTGTTCAGAAGCTTCATTTGGGGTGACTGATAGTTTCCGCCATGTACATAGCAAGCACTTAGAGCTTAGGGCAAGTGAATCAAAGGTGGATAGAACTTTATTTATTAAAAAGACAGACACAGATTCGTATAGGGATAATAATGGTAAAACTGTTTTTTCATGCTCGATGGATAAGAGAATTATTTCACAATTTTGAAAATCTTCACTGAGGAATTATTGACAGCCACCAAACAAGAGGAGTAGACCTGCTAAAGTGACTTATGTGTCTCTCTTTTATACCCATTTATGGTATCAGATTTTTTATATTTGCTTCTAACGAAAATAACTTACAGGCCCTTTTGGCCTCTGCAAGAGCACTGGTGTAGGATTGGGCTGAAGGTCTGTCACTATGGAAGGCCGAAGTCATAAAGGGGCTACTTGGTCAAGAGCTGTGGTCATCCAAGAATCTAAATATATATTGTGTATGTGTCAATCATCCCATGACACCTAAGGTGCTTTGTTAAGGTGTAAAGAGACATTATTCTCATTAACTTTGGAGAAATTATCTTAAAGTGCTGTGAGAAAGGGGAGAGAGACTGTTTTGTGAGAGTTTCTGAATAGTTTAAAGAAAACAGTATTGCTAATCAGAAAATAGCTACGGCCAGAAACTAACGCCTAAGAAGCAAAGATTATATTAAAACAGTGACTTGAATTGCGCAAACGTGTGGTCACCAGTAGGGTGAAGCCAAGAGAAGCACAGGGCCCATTTAGGTTACTTGAGGAAGGTAGGTCACATTAAAGTTTCCCAAGACTGTGCGTTTGGATGCTTTTTGAGCACGGGACACAAAAAATTGGCAAATTAATTCCTGAACTCAATAGTGCCTCCCGGGGATGATATGCCACGATGCTCAAAAAGGGGAAGGAGGTCAACACTAATCACCAAAAACTTTATGCTGGGAGTTGTCTCAAGTTGCAGATTAGAGAAAACCAGCTGGTCATATTAAGTAACAGTTACAACACCAATACCATTTTTACCAGTGCAATCAACATAAAGGATTTTATACTTAGGAGTTACTGCTAAGAATATATCAGGGAGTGATGTATTCTTGATCCTATTTTCAATTATAAAGAATGTAGCCAGATCAAACATTAAAAGCTAAGGGCCATATGTATGAACACGTTTTCCCATAGACACAGAATGGGTAAAACTGTTTGATACATCTGGCCCTAAGCAAATTGCTACTCCCGTCTGATCATTATAACTGGTACTGCATGTACATGTTTGCAGTGAGTGAGTGTGAGTATACAGACAGGGACATACCATAGGGAAAAGCAGGAATTTCGGTTTTGAGGAAAGCCCCGACCCCATCATGGGGCCAATAAAGGGCTGAAACATGTCGACCCAACTGGACACAAGACGCATAATGAAGTCTTACACGTCCTACCTTTTATTTTAATCTTCCTCTAACCACCCACTTAATAAAGTGTAAATCTGCCCAGTGTCGGTGACCGGGAATATTTACACCTTATCTGGATCCTCTGCCCCATTTTTTCACTATCCCTTCACATACCCTCAATACAAAACAAGGGCCCGCCCACCATTAGAGGATTCTTTGGTAGGCCCGGGATGGTCAATGATGAATCATGACACCAAGGTGGTGTGTGAGGCTATCCCGTATATTTTTATAAATACCTTGTAGGTCCTGACTACAAAAATTGGGATATTAAATCATCCATAAATCTGGCACCAAATGACATATGGACATTGGCACAACCGACTCATACATATATTTACCTCTTGTGCTGTTTAAGTTGTGTGCGCCGACTTACCTAGCCACCACCTTGTATGCTTCAGTGAAAGTGTGTATCCCTATAACTCCTCTCTCCTTACCCTGCCCCTCACTTAGAAAGGGTAGTGAGCTGTAATCGTAACTCAACCATATCTAAGATTTCTATATGGGCATTGCACTTACCTAAAGAACAACTCAATGGGATGCAGGATCCAAAAGTGGCTTGTATGAATATACCATCATGAACAATTTACCAAGCAGCTGTGGTTTAACCACTAGCACACACCCAAGTCTTTCAATGTCCAGCTGCAAGCTACAACACTGCTAGATAAGCTGAACAATTAATCTAATAAAAGTAGGACCGCACTCTCTAAATGTCCAATGTCACATTTCCATTCCAATTGTTCTAAAAGCATTCAAAATGTATACAACTCCAAAAATAACATCAATGCAAGTTCTGGATAGATTCAATCGCTTTTTTCTTGGCTGAGCTAACTATAACTCGCACCCCCAGCAATGCACTGCTTATAATCTCACATATTACATCTTTCATGACATGGTCAGTGACATCACTGATGATATCTCAAATGACATCACTGATGACATCATTGATGACATCATCCAGTGACTGTGAGTATTTTTATAAAAGGTATGTGTTAAATATACATACCAATGTGTATTGGTGAATCAGTGGGTGTATGAGTTCCTGTATGGATGATTCAATGGGTGTATGACTGACTGTATAAGTGAATAATTAGGTGTCTCAGTGAATTTATGGGTTAGTGACTGGTTGTGTTTTTCTGTATCAGTCTGTCAGTTGGTGTCTAAGTGGCTGCATGGGTGTGTGAGTGGGTACATGAGTGGTTGTATTGGGTCCAGTGGAGAGCAGTTTTTGTGATGGATTTTTGTTTTCTTCCAATGATGTGTCTTATCCATCTCCATCTTTTTCTCATAATTATAGTGTCCATGCTCTCTGGCTTGCATCTGGTGAGCAGTTCCTGGTTGAAGATGCTTTGTGGCAAGAAAATGTGCAACATTCTTCTCATATTACTGGTGTGGAAGGCTGAAAGTTTGGTGATGTCGCTTTTCATCATCCGTCAGCATTCTTATGCATACAAGAGTGTGGACAGCATGCAGTCATAGTAAAGCCTAAGCTTGGTGTTGGTGCTGTACTGTGATGACATCCACACATTGTTCAACATCCTGAAGGCATTCCTGGCCTTTAGTCTGCTCTTGATGTCACTGCCTGTCCCTACATCATGTCTGATAGTACTGCCTAGGTAGGTGAACTCTTCAGTCACCATCCACCTTGATTGGTGAAGGATTTGTAATGTTGAGGGCATGACTTCTGATTTCTTTGTGTTGAAGTTCAGGCCCACTTGCTGCGCATGGATGGTGAGGCAAGACATCTTTTCCTGTATATGCTGGTGTGTGAGAGCAAGGCTATGTCATCAGCATTATCAAGGCCCTCCAGTGTAGAGAATAAGGTTGATCTGATGCCTCTGGTTTGGTCGTCTGTTGTGCGTCGCATCGCCCAGTTGATGACTAGGTTGAAGAGCAATGCTGACATCACTAGTTCCTGTCTCCGATCAGTCTGGAATTCAACGCTATACTCACTATCTCCCACCTGCAAGGTAGTGGAAGTTATGCATATGTTTTATAACAAACGTTAACATATTTCAAATGTATCTGTATACTCAAAACCTGTTCAATATTGCTAATGCTACTGCCAACACTGACACTCAAAGTTACTAAACATTTAAATTTGTGCAAAAATGTATATGTTTAAACAGCCGCGGCTGCTGCAGTTAAGAGCGGTGGGGCAGTTGGCCGGCTGGGGGAGATTTCGAGAGACGACCACGAGGGAAAATTAATTATTTATTCAATTTTCCCTTGTCGTCGTCTCTCATAATCCCCCCCCAGCTGGCCCCACCTCTCTTACCTGCAGCGGCTGCGGCTGATTGTAAATGTATCTCTACAATCATACCATATCCAGGGTTGGCGGTGCTGGTGCCTAACGTGTATGTGGTTTTCAAAACAAGATCCATAATCATGGAGATGGTCATAAATATTAAGAGAGAGAGGGTGTGTTACCACCAGGCGGGATCCACAAGCTACCATTTACCTTCTGAGGTGGTCTGAGCAGTGGTTCCTCTAGGTCGCACTCTGGTCTATGCTTTTCTTGGCAGAGCCGAGGGATGCCCTTTTCATGTCTGACGTATGTGGGTGGCTTGGAGCCGGCCGAAGATGGCCGCTGCCTGAGGGAGCTCCGTGGCGACGCAGGAGGGATGTGAGCTCTCCAGCGGACCTATTTTAATTTTCTACATTTCTGTGGGCTGAATTGTGCATCGGATACCTCCCGCCACCGTTTGATATGTATTTGAGACCTTGGTGAGCACTCGTTCTTTTTTAAACGCGCTCGTTACGTCTCCTCAGTTCATGGCGGCCATTTTAACTCTGCAATGCCCGTTTTCTCCTCAACACGTCTCAGCGATGAATACCTCTTAATGGCAGTTCTGCTTAGTGTAACCCCGCGTTTCTGCCTCTCTATTGTATTATTTTTAACGCGTGGGTTATTTTTAGTACCTGCATAGCATCTGTTTCAAGGAAGTGCTTTACTCTCTGCCTAGCATTACCTTATGACAGGAATATTATTACGCTGAACTCTTTTCACAAAATTGCCTCTGCTCAATATTTCTATGATAATTCACATTGAGACACCCTTTTCTCTTCAAGTTCTTGCAATAACTACAGTTAAAAGGACTACTTGAACTAAGAACAGTGCTACATATTTATAAGTTTCACAGAAGTGTATGGGGAGAACAAAATCTCGAAAGAGTGCGGCTGGTCCTCCTGTTTCTTTCTCCTCTTTGGCGGACCACAACCCCTACTCAATTCTCTCCATGAATATGGACGGGACGGATGGTTCTGCGTCTCCTGCATCTTCTTCTCATGTGGATGTTCCAACATTACCCACTAATGCCTCAACTCCCTCAGCAACTTCTGCTCTGAAAGTGTCTACCACTACTGGTAAGCGTGTCAAGGCAAATCCTCCGTCTCCTACTGTGTCTCCTACACCAGATAGTATGGAGGTGTTGCTTGAGGAAATACGGGCTCTACGTCCATATATGGAGGAGACAAATAGACGTCTTCAATCCCTGGATGATAAATGGTCTACTATGGACACTAGAATTGTGCTAATGGAGCGTCGCATAGATTCTGTCCAAGAGGTGGCGCATCAACTGCTGACTGTACAATCTGAGGTTCTTTCTCTCCAGAAACAGGTAGAAAATGTGGAAAACTGCAGCCGTCGCAACAATTTACGCATTTATGGTTTGGCAGAGGGTTTGGAAGGTCCAGATCACATCTCCTTCTTCACAACCTTCCTTCCACAACTCCTTGGTCTTCCTATGTCTCCTACTTTAAATATTCAGCGGGCTCACCGTTTGGGTCGGAATTCAACTACAGCATCCTCTTCATCCAGACCTAGAGGAGTTATTATGTACTTTTTGGAGTATTCTGACTTATTAAAGGTCTTACAAGCCGCTAAAGCCAAAGATCGTATCACCTGGCAGAACTCCACTCTTTATTTTGCGCAAGATTACGCCGAAGCAACAGCAGAACGTCGGAAACAATTCCTTGCTATGCGTCCAACTCTTCGGAATCTTGGTGCCCGTTATGGACTATTCCATCCCTGTCTATTCAAGGTTACATACCGAAATAAGACGACGACTTACGAAGATCCTGTTTTGCTCCGGAAGTTCCTGGACCAGTGCCACGAAACTGATATGGACACATCTCGTTTTGTTCCTCCCTGATTTGGTGTTATTCTATGTCTCCTTGACCTTCTTGTATCCAAGCATGTTTTGATATCTCTTTCCCAATGTATCCCATGTCATCTTAATGTAACATATTCCATGTTTTCTTCCTAACATTTATTCATTGTTTTTCTCATTTTTACCCATCAGGTGCAGTAACCCTATATTCATGATTTGTGTCTCCCCTGGTCTGTTCTGGATGATGTTCTCCTTCCTTGTCTCGCCCCGGGTTGCCCAGCCAGCTGTGCCATTTTCCTCAGGTGGCTTCACCACCCTCATCTTTTCATGTTATTTGTAGTAAGTCAGTGTGTTTTTGAATCTTCTTCCTCATTTCTCTTCTCTAATGTTTTTATCTTTCTTTCTTTCATATATTTTCTCTATTCTATTTTTCAGATATCTGAATTTTCTTACATCTCAAAGATATCTATCTGTTCGCTTTCCTCCTTTTGTACTTTCTATATATTTCATCTTCCTTTTCTTTCTTCGTTCTTCTATCTTTTCCTTTCTGTTCCTTCTGTTCTCTTCTTTATTTTTCCACTCCTTTTCATAACTACTCTTCTTCTTCTTTTATTGAGCAATGTAATATTACTTGATACAATGTATATTTATTGTGTAATCAATTGTCTTTTTTCCATTATTTTTCACTTTACAATTGTTATATTAATTGTATATATTGTTCCATATCATTCCATTGCTTATAAATGGCGTTAAAAGTTATCTCATGGAACGTTAAAGGTTCCGATTAAGCGTCAAAGGGTTCTTTCCCATTTATCCAGTTTGAATTGTGATATAGCCTTATTACAAGAAACTCATGTTGTAGAGAAAGAAATTCCTAAACTTAAGAGATTGTGGGTAGGCAACATTTTTGCATCCCCAGGCACAGGTCATCGTAATGGAGTTATCATTTTGTGTCATAAACGTCTTGATTTGCAGATTATTACTCAAGAAACAGATACTTCAGGTAGATGGGTTTATGTTTCTCTTTTACTAAATAACATCCCCATAACTCTTTTCAACCTCTATGCTCCCACTGCACCAGATGTCACTTTTTGGCCCACTATTTTATCTAAATTAATGTCTCTTAAAGATGATTATTTACTGGTTGGAGGAGACTGTAATATGGTTATGGAGCCATTCATTGACCGCAAATCCAATTCTAGATTCGTCCCATCCACTATGTTCTCTCAATTTACTTCTACCATTCATTAGTAGATTCATGGCGCTTATGTAACCCTACTCTCTTAGAATATACTTTTTTCTCTGCGACACACTCTTCACATTCTCGTATTGATTATCTTTTCACCTCACAATCACTCATGCAACATATCCTAAACTCTGACATTGGATCAATATTAATCTCTGATCATGCACCAGTTATTTTATGTTTGGATATTTCTTCCCCTTCACAAGGCACCAGACGATGGAGATTTAATAATTCCCTCCTTTTAGACCCTAACTTTAACCAACAGTTTGATTAATTTATTAATACTTTTTTTGCTGAAAATGAAACCCCTGATATGTCCCCTCAAATAGTTTGGGACTCTTTTAAAGCAACCTCCAGAGATTTTATTATCTCTTTTATATCCTGTTGCAAGAAATCTTCCTCATCTAAATTACGACATCTTTTGACACAAATTAAAACCTTAGAATCTTCTTTCGCTGTCACTAAATCTAAATCTTGTCTGGATGAACTCATTTGCGCCAAGTTTCAATTTAACGAACTTTCCACAGAAAATGCCAATTCTTTCCTACTTAAATCCTCAGCTAAATACTATGGAGGTCAAAATAAAGCGGGGAAACTTCTAGCCAATTACTTGAAAATTAAAAAAGAACGTACCAAAATCACCTCTATACTTGATTCCCATAATCGCATGCTTTATAAAAATGAAGACATCCTCTCAGAATTTACCCAGTTCTTTCAGACTCTTTACACCTCTGATAATTCAGTGTCCTCAGACACAATTTCTCAATATCTTCTGTTATTCCTCCTTCTCCTCTGTCTGTCGATTTTTCGGCATTAAACAACGACATTACAGAATCCGACATCACTAATGCTATTCGCACCATTAAACGAGGTAAGGCCCCAGGCCCTGATGGCTTTACTATTGAATTTTATTTTCATTTCTCTCGGTCCCTTGTTCCCAAATCATTTAATCTTTTTCAGTATTTTATTTCTTCTAAAAAATCTGGAGGCTCCTTTCAAGAAGCTCTAATTTGTTTGATACCCAAAGATGGCAAAGATCATAACCTATGTAAAAACTATCTCCCTATTTCACTAATTAATCTTGATTACAACATTTTTGCTAAAATTCTTGCGCTTCGTTTAGAGAAATTTCTCCCCTTGTTAATTGGTCGTGAACAATGTGGCTTCATTAAAGGCAGACATCTCTCCAACAATACCAGACTCTTTTTCAATGTTCTTACTAAAGCTAAATCATATAAAGAATCGTTAACAGCCATCTCTCTCGACGCTGAGAAAGCTTTCGATAGAGTGGAATGGCCTTTTATTTTTTCTACTCTATCCTGGTTTGGTTTTGGCTCTGCATTTATAAATTATGTTTCTTTGCTTTACTCCTCCCCAGTCTCCTCTGTTCTTGCAAATGGTCTTCTCTCATCTAATTTTCGATTATATCGCGGTGTACGACAAGGATGTCCCCTCTCCTCACTTCTTTTCATCCTAGCTTTGGAACCCTTTTTAATGAAAATTCGCTCCAATTCCCAAATCACAGGTTTCCAGTATAGCGGTAATCAACTGAAATTATCGGTTTATGCAGATGATATCTTGCTCTTTTTATCCCGTCCGCAACCATCTCTTCCGGCTTTTTTATCAGAGGTACAACATTTTGCTTCTGTATCTGGTTACAAATTAAATACTGACAAATGTGAGATTCTCCCATTAAATAAGCTGTGCTTTTCTGCAGATTATACTGCCTCGGGTTTTAAATGGAATGCTGATAAAATTAAATATTTAGGTATATGGTTTAAATCCTCCATCAAAGACTCTATTTTAACGAACCTGAAGGAGCTCCAAACCTTTTTGAAATCTGCTACTTCAAAATGGAATCCTTTATTCTTATCATGGTGGGGTCGCCTTGACACAATTAAAATGATGTTAGTCCCTGTTATTCTTTTTTATTTGTCTAACATTCCTATATCTATTGCCAACTCTCATTTTAAAACTATCTATTCTATATTGTCTAACTTTTTATGGAATAACAAACCGCCCGCATCTCCTTACACAAACTTAAGCGCCCTAAATTTTTAGGAGGTGTTAATTTCCCGGATTTCCGGACTTATCATAATGCATTCTCTCTTATACAAACTTCGTTATTCTTAACAGAAGATGATAATTCTTACTCTTTGCCATTATGGGTAGACGTTGAAAAATCTTTCTTTCATCCTTTTTCTTTTCAAGAAACTGTATCATTTTCTCAGAGACCCTCTTCATTTTCTCTCCCTATACTCAATAATTCTTGTGCACTTCTTCAACCTATACTCTTCAATCATCTCTCCTCTTCAGATAAATTTCTTCAATCTTCCATATGGTATAATAAAAATATTAAACTAAATAACAAAGTGCTTTATTGGAAAGATTGGCATCTTAAAGGTCTATATTGGGTTCATCAACTCCGTCATAACGACACGTGGTTGTCCTTTTCCTCCGCTCAGTCACGCTTTCTCTTTCCCTCATCATACCTCTCCAAATATACTTCTTTACTTTCACAAATCCAGACATCTTATCACGCCATCACATCCACAAATCACCCCTCTACTTCACCCCCACATACTCTATCCATATTAACCCTCTCCCCGTCAGCATCACAACTTTACCAATCGCTATCATCTTTTCCACCCATTAGGGATAAGACTGAAGTAGAAACGCTTTGGGAAAATGACCTTCAATCCTCCTTCTCTACATACACGTGGAATAGAATTTGGATTAAAATGAGAAAATCCTCCCGTGCTGCTAACACTACCCAGACTCTTTTCTACATATACAACAGACTCTTATTTACTCCCGTCTCATTACACAAAATAAACCCTACTCTGCCTGCCTCTTGTTGGTCTTGTAATGCAACCCCAGCAGACCTAAAACATATGCTTTTCTTATGCCCTCAGGTCCATAAATTTTGGATACAAGTCTGGACACAGATTAACACCATCTTTCACACTCAAATCCCCTTTTCTTTTGTTAACTTATTTTTAGGAGCCTCTCCGAGGACTGGAATTCACAATCGTGTAGATCCCTCCTAATTGACTTACTCCTTGCAGTTGCCTACCAACAAATCACTAAATCCTGGAAAGATACCTCCAACCTTTCTTACCGTGCTTGGTGGTATGGGGTTTGTTACAACCATAGACTAGATAGAGCATATGTACATCCCATCTCCCTTGCCATTAAAAGAGACCTCCTTTGGTTACCTATTACTAACTTTCTTGACATATCAGCACAAGCCTCCCATACTCTTGATCCTCGATTTGAAGAAGTTCCTAAACCTCCATGAACAATATATATATATATGTGTATTTCATGTTATATCTCCTCCTTAAGCATTATACTCACTTTGTTTATACTGTTTTATATTTACTGCTTTAGATTTTGGTCAAATTTATACAGTAGTTATGATATATTAATATTAGTTCTCTTTCATCCTTTTTCTTCTCTTTCTTCTTTCTTTTCTTACTTACTTTACAAAATTGTATTCAAATTTCTATTACGTCACAATTTTCTCTTTATACTGTATTGCATTTTTATCTTGTATCAATAAACTTTCTTTCTAAACTGAAAAAAATGTCTGACGTATGTGCATATGACGTCATTGCATGGCATGTAGCTCGGTAGAGGAGCTGTGGAATATGCAAAGGACGTTTTGTATACATCATGTTCGGTTATCAGCATTTGACTAAATGCTGAATATTTGTATTTGAAAAAATGCTGCATTATTGTATTTAAAAACAAGTGGTGGCCCACCCATTGTTCGGCAATTAATATTGATATTTTATGCCTATTTTATAGGGAGGATGGAATGATGAAAGGCTAAAGATACAGCAAGTTCACTTTTAGAGGCTGAAATATGTTGCCCACAGAAGGGAGAGAGGGAGGACTCATAGTCATTACCTCACACCCCTCTCCCTATTTCTTTTATCCTTGTATGAGACAGATGTAGCCTAAAATAAAGCATACAGAAAATCCTGTCTCAATTTAATTTTAGTTAAAATTTTGATGACTGTTCACACTCCACAGAAATCTCTTCTAAAAAAAAAATGAGCTCAGAATGAACCTCCCCGTGCCATTCTGGTGCTAGCAAAGGAGCACCCCTATGATGAAGCATGCAACCTCGTGTGAGTGAGCAGTGATCTCCTTTTTTAATACGGAACCATTTTCTAATTAAAACAAATTACACAATATGAAGACCAAGGAGTCTTAAATCATCTACACCCACAGGACACAGATAATCAGGGGATTGTTGAATGGATAAATATCTGTTAAAATCAAATCCACTATTGATCCACTAACGTTTGAACTTGAGGTAGTCCTGGCCAGTCTGTTAAAGTGTAATCTACCAGTTAGCCATCTTAAATTCCAATTCAACTTTCTAGTTGGAGTCGTCTTCTTTTGTTCAGTAGCATTTTAGTGGCAGTGTTCTTTGTGGCAGTTGATGAAGCAAGTAAGAGATCAAAATCCCTATTATGAAAATTTGCTTAGAATATTACATTTACTGTGCTTATCACTATATTTGACTTAGGGCCGAATTTAGGATTTCACCGGTGGTACTCCCTCCGTAAGGGCGACGCAGGACATTATCTTCGCAATCCTGATGGACTACTGTACATCAAATTTAGAGATCACCGTCGACCCAGCAGTCATCTCTTTACATTGAACGGAAGCCCCGTTATGGGTGTTCATTGCAATGTATGTATAATTTGGTGGATAGCTCCTGTTCATTTTGAAGGACATCCACCAAATGTTTAACCTTTTTTTTCGAATAACAAAAAACTAGTGACCCTGCACTCTCATGGTGTGGGGATCATTATGGTTTTTTTTCTTTCACATAATGGTATTACACCATCCACCCTACATAGGGCAGACGCTGTAATATTTTTTTTCCAACAGCCCCTAATCTGTCCGAGCATCAGTGGAATTATTTAATCGAAGAGCCGATGGGGGCTTGGTCTACAGAATATCTAAGGTCTGCCCATCTGTAAATGAGGCAGGAGGACCCAGGGTTTGGCAGATAAAGTACTCGACTGCATTTGTCCACCAAGGTCTAAATCAGGCCCTTAGTTCCATAAGTAACAACTAATTTGTCTAGCATACCTTGAAGCTTAGAAAAAAGTTCACTATCAATTTTTACAGTAAACAAGCTGTTTACCAGCAGAAAACCATACTTACCATCTCATCTCCTCTTTACTCCACAATGCCTGATTCCGAATGTGCCACAGTATAGAGCCTTTCCATCATCAATATTACTAAAACTCCTTTATTTCTCCCTTGTTTGCCTGAGTGGTCTTCTGGGCAAGGAGGTAAGCCCTTTAAGCGACCAAATCAACCGTAAGGGACCACATCAAATATGAACACCGCACATTTTCGGTCCAGCTATCAACTTGCCATTTACTATGAAACCTCACTGAGCTCCAGTTCAGAGAGAACACAGATGTCTCGCACCATCAGAGTAGGATGTAGAGTTTAAGCTACACATTCACTAGGGGGTACTAACTGATGGAAATATTTCTAGGATTTGTTACAGAGAGTTCTATTAATCTGCTGTTCTTGCCAATCAATCAATATATACACATTCTCAGGCACCTTTAACATTGCCTAGCATTGTTATTAATTCTACTTATTGGCCTTCGAATATAAGGCAACTTTAAGTGGGTAATTCTGCATCCACACACCCACTGGTATGTGTCATGTGCAAGCATGTGAAACACTGCATTTATTGATAAGAGTCGAGCAGTGCTTAATTTGAGCCGGTGGTTGCCGGTGAGGGGCACCAGCACTTATTTTTTGTCGACTCACACTTATGTTTCCCGTATCAGATATTTATCAAGTACAAGAGAGGCAAAAACACATTGATCGGAAAGACAGTGGAAGAAAAAGACGGAAAAAAACATCACAAACAGAAAGCAGGTACAGGCAGGCACGAGAAAAAGGACCAGGGAGTATCTGGTAGTGGATTACAGACTACCGGCCTTGCTATTCGGTACGTTGACGTTTACTTGTACCAGCCGCTGGCTTCTGAGCAGAGCTTCAGGCACTGGCACTCTTTCTTTTTACAAATTAAGCCCTGGAGCCGAGGCAACTCAGCATCCTTCTTCAGAAAATAATTTGTAATTGAAAAATTTCAGCCTGAAAACAATGACACTGTCATAGTTCCAGTTAAAGAGCTTAACATCTTCCCCTTTTTAAAAAAAAATACATAAACAATGACATTTTCAGCATTTTGGAGTGGGCAATGTGGAAGAATAAAAAAAGAAAAGAAATCAAATAAAAAAAAATTAAAAAAAACAGCAATAGTACATTTACTGGTATAATCACAAATGTTCAATGAACCGTTGTGACGTCCTTATAACCCTCAAAATATGTCGATAGGTGTTTCTAAATCAAACTGAAGCAAACTCATCATCTACATTGTCCTGGTTAGATTCAAGACCATCTGATTTTTGCGATGTGACAACTTCATTTTCTATGTTCTACAGTTTGTTCTAATTCCAAGGTTGTGCTTATCCCTGATTTAAAGTAAGACTTTATTGAATCAGCTGCAGACACCATGGTATCTTTGACATGAGTGATTTGCAAATGAGTGTTTCTAAAGAGAGCATCAGTTTTCCTGAACTGTAATTGTCTCACTAGCACCCAATCTCCTGATCTCGGATCTGAATCCTGTGCACGATGGCAGGAGTCCACATGCTCCTTCATCTTCTGTTTTGCTTGCCTGTTGCAATCACAAATATTTTCATGTTTATGTGAATCTTTACCCGAAATTGAGGTAGCTTGGTCTGAATTATTTTTCCAAACATCATCTCTAATGGCAGTTTTCCGTTGGCAATGCGTGGAGTTGCACAGTAATCATGTAGCATTTGCCAAATTGCTTTATGTAAAGTTATTTGAATCAACTTTGCTCTTTGACTAGCTATTTTGATTGTGGACATGAATCTTTCCGCAGTACCATTTACTTGAAGCCATAATGGTGTGATCTTCTTGTTGTCAATACCCAAATATTGTATTAAGCAGGTGCATAGGCCCAGCACCCCCTGGGCTTACCTGCTACTAGTCCTCCGACCAGTCTAGGTCCCTGCGGACCCGACTCAAGCGCCTGGAGGCACCCAAATCGTTTCTCTACCTCTTGCTCTCTCTCCCATCCTTGTGTCTCTCTCTCACATTCTGTGACTTATGTGCTTTTCCACCCACTCTTTTATGACCTTTTGTGCCATCTTACAGTCTCTCTGTTTGACTCTTTTTCTGCAGCTTTTCCTATCACTCTATCTCTCTTTGTGACCTTTTTGTGCCACTTTTCCTTTCACTCTCTCTTTTGTGATGTTTTCGTGCTCTTCCCTGATTCTTTTGTGACCTTTTGTGTAGTCTTTCACTCTCTCTGTTTGACCCTTTTTGTGCTGCTTTTCCTCTCACTGTCTCTCTTTGTGACCTGTTTGTGATGTGTTCTTCTGACTCTTTTGGAACCTTTTGTGTTGTTTCTTTCTCACTCTTTATTATGCTGCTAGCAGTCTGCTCCTCTGCATTTATTGTTTGTGCCCACTTTCTCTGTTTCTGTGTGCCCCTTCCCCTCCCCCTCCCCTTTCCTGCCCTCTCTGTGCCTCTCCCCCTGCTCCTTACCTGATCCTCATGCCTCTCGCTCCTTCCTGCTCTCTTTTTGATTATGCTTCTCCTCAGCACCGTCCATCACCCCCTGTACGCCTCACCCCTCCCAGGACCTAGTTAATGCCCACCCACACGACTACACACACCCTAGTCCCTGTCTTCACATCTTTCAACAACTTCACAATCAACACACCCAGGCCTGTCACCTGGACAGACCAAGCCATAGTCAGTTTCAAAATTAACATCCACCAACACAGAAGAACCCCCACAGCAGGCCCAGTGAGCAAACACTGAAACAACCTAGTAGAAGAGGATTAGACCTCCACTCTACACTAGAACAAACCAGAATCCATGGATCACTTAGCACGGAACATCAAAAATTTCAAGAGGTCGATCACCAACTGCACAGACACTCTGGCCCCCACAGACAAAGCCACACATCAAAAACATGAACGACAAACCAACTGATACACGGAAGACCTCATGATGACCAAATGACATTGCAAACAACTGGAATGGAAATGGGGAAATGCAAAAAGAACCAGCCAAGGAGAAGTGGAAAAAGACACATTCAAAACCGACCTGAAGAAATACCACCGGTAAACCAGAGAAACCAAGAGGAAGGCCCATACCGAACCAATAGATGTGAGCTCCAACAGCAGCAAAGATATTTTCACAATTGTCTAGGATTTAAACGCACTCACATCAAACCCAACTCAAGACCTGTGTAACTACTTATCAACTTCTTCTGCAGCAAGAACACAACTATATACAGCAACTCTGCCCCACAAACAGACCCCCTTGAATCTCACCAGAAGTCTCCTGGTGACAAACGAAGAAAACACAATAACCACATAGGACATCATCAACACAGAGGAAACCCCATTAATCATGAAGAGTATACAATCCAGGGCCTGTTGTACTCTTGCCCCGTCACACCTTTGCCAAAGAAGTGACCCCCATCAGCGAGGTTCTCACCCCCATCCTCAACACTTCCATCAGCAGAGTCACCTTTCCGGAACCATGGATACATGTAGCCATCAACGCCCTCCTAAAGAAGCCACCAGCAAACCCACCAAAATTCGCCAACTACCGACCGATATTCCTCCTCCCTTACCCAGCTAAAGTCCAGGAAAAAGCCATCTACAAATGTCTCTCCAACCACATCGCCAATTATTGGCTTCTTGGCGCCACACAATCAGAGTTTAGACCCAACCACAACACGGAAACCGCCCTCATAGCTGCAACGGATAACATCCAGATGATCCTTGACACGGGGAAACCACAGCCCTCATCCTCCCAGACCTATCGGCAGTCTTCAACACAGTCTCCCACCCCATTCTGATCTGTCGATTCCACAAGGTGGGCATTCAGGGACACACCATCAAGTGGATTTGCACCATTCTCACCAGAAGAACCCAAACTGTCAACATGCCACTTTACTCCTCTGAAGCACGGGAACTCATTTGTGGAGCAACGCAGGGCTCCTCGTTCAGCAGGCTCTTTTTAACAAAGACATGACTCCACTGCCAGACGTCATCCAGACAACATGAACATCCTCACTTACACAGATAACACAGAACTGATACTGTCCCTCTCGTTCAAAACACTCAACCCCAGGAACAAGTTTCCTGAGTGCATGACCGAAGTGGCTACCTGGATGAAGTCCAACTTACTCAAACTGAACACGGACAAGACCGTGGTGGCATTTGGGAAAGATGTCTTGCCATGGTACTCTACCTGGTGGCCTATGAATCTCAGTCCTGGCCCAATGCCCAGCTCATAAGCAATAAACCTTGGAATTATTCTAGTCATCAAACTGGGCATGACTGCCTAAGTAAAATCAGTTGCGTCATCTTGCTTCTACACCCTGAGAATGCTGAAGAAGATTTTCAAATGGCTACCAGGCAGCCCTAGGAAAATGGTCACCCAAGCCCTCATCATCAGCAGACTGGACTATTCACAGTAATAACCAACCAGCTCACAAAAAAACTTAAGACCGTCCTGAATGCGGCAGCCAGACTTGTCCTCAACCTCCCACGTTGAGCCCACATCACACCTTACCTTAAGGAATTTCACTGGCTCCTGATACACAAGCACATGCACTTCAAACTCCCCACCCACACCTACAAAACAGTCCACAACACAGGTCCTGCCCAGCTGAACAGCTGCATTCATTTCCACCAGCCTTCCAGACACCTCGGCTCTACCAGACTCACACTAGCACACACCCTACACATACACAAACGCACATCAGTGGTCAGTCACACCTTCTCATACCTGTCTCCCAAAGCCTGGAACGACCTCCCTCAACACATCAAAGCGATACGGTACCCAAGTGACTTTGATTTTCGTGAATAATATTATTTTGTAAAACCTGTGGAATTGCAGTTCTATTTTCTCTTAATAGTATTCCATTTGAAATTATTGCCAGCTCACTTTGTTTAAACGCTAACATTTTATTGTTCTGTACCCCCTTTTGAAATTTCATTGCAAATTAACATGCTTTCATCTTTTGGTCTAAGCTGTTTTAATCACTTGCTGCATAGCTGTATCTTCTTTAGAAGCTCTCCCTAGTTCTTCCAATCTTTATGAGTTTATTCTTCTAAAATGTAAATATTCCTCTGCCAGGGTACAGTTTTGATCGGAACTAGGCAGCAGATGATGTAAAATATAGTTGGCTGGATTGTTCTCTTTGCCTTAATTGTGTGTTATTTGAAAATCAAAATCCATTAGCTTTATTCCCCATTGTTCAATTCTTGCTGCCATTTTTGTCTTTGACTTACCATATATTGTATATGTGTTTGATGCTCTATGACTATCATAAATGGTTTTCTATACACAAACAGATGGTGATTAGGCCTGGGCAGAGTTCATGGAGTTTTGCTCAGCGGAACTCCGTAAAGTGGCAAAAAACTCTGCCGCACTCCGGAGAGATCTGCGAGCAGCGGAGTGTGGTAAGTCATGCTGCTCGGACTGATTTTTAGCGCCGAGAGTTTTTCCTGCACTGTAAAATCACAACGACTGGCACTGAGGGGCCGATTCCGATCTCGGCCGGTAGTGCTCCGAATCGGATTCGGTTTTACCGGATCCGATCCGGAGCCCTATTTTCCGACCGAGTCGTACGCGCGTCCGGGCGAGCGAGTACGATGCGTATTCGCCGACCGACTCGTCCGGGCGACCCGACCGCTCCGACCGACTGGTTCCCGGATCGTACTGCTCCGACCGACTCGCTCGGACCCGATTCGCACCGCGCAATGGAGACGTTTTCCGGCCGGGTAAGTACGATGCGCACCTCGACCGCTCCGACCGACTCGCGCCGTCCGACTCGAACTCGCTGTCGGAGCCGTACTTTGGGGGTCCGTGTCGGACCCCCTGTACGCGTACCCGTGCGAGGCGCACACAGGGGGACCCATGGGTCCCCCTACCTGTGCGTGTACGCCGCGAAGCGCTTTGCGGCGTACTCGCTGTAGGGGGCGCCCTTGTCCGCCTCGCACCCATTGAGGCAATGGGAGCCCGCGTACGCGTTGTACGACCGGCTCCCATTGAGTTCAATGGGAGTCCGACCGAATCGTGTCCGGTGGCATACGAAGGCATCGGACTCGTTCGGTCGGACTGCACGGGTCCGATTCGGTCGGAAATCTCTCCGAGGCCGGCTCGGTCGGAGAAATTACCGACACGAATCGGAATCGGCCCCTAAGTGTAACATCAGAGGGCGCTGCTTCTTTCTGCCACTCGAGTTGAAATTCTACTCGAGCGGCAGCTTCTTTAATGCGAGCAGCAGATTTCTCAACGTGAGGAGGTCTAGCGTGCGATTTTTCTCACCAGCGCTCGCCAAAGTTGGCAAGCCACGTGAGAGAAAAAATTATGTTCCGCATCACTTTGTGGAGTTTTGCAAAACTCTGCGCTCTGCGCGGAGTGGGCACAACTCCGTGAACTCCGCCGGAGGAGCGGAATTCTTCACCCACCCCTACTGGTGATGTTCATAAGCCCAGATAACGGCTAAACTTTCTTTCTCCACCTGTGAATATGCCTTCTTCACTTACACTAGCTTCGACTTGCATAGGAGATTATATGTTGTGGTGAATCTTTTTGCAGTTTGTGTTGGCCAAGTATTTTTCCTAAGTCGGGGGGCGCTAGGTGGCGCACACGCAAGATGGCCGCACACCTGTGAGGCTCCTGCAGCCTGCGCAATCATTCAACATTTATCCTGCTCGATGGCCCGGCAGTAGCCAAATAAACACAGCCTGATGTGGCTTTTGACCCACTGACGTCCCGGGGCCAGTTTCAACGGATTTGGAGTGACCCTGCTCCCGTCGCGCTACAGTGAAGATCCTGCCGAGATGAGGCGCGACGCCGCGGGGAAACCTAGAGCGGACCAGAGCATCACGCAAGCCCGAGGCCTGCCTCGAGGTGGCTGGGCCCAGTGACGTCACCGGACCGATGGGGCCGGGAAAGGCGGCCTAGATCGCGACATTGCTGCTTCCACCGGACCTTCAGCGCGAGGTGAGAAGACCCTGGTCGCCTATTCCCCTGAGCCCGGGTAACCTGTGCTGCCCTGGAGCGGTGTCCCGCATCGGCGGCACCCGGCTGTGACGGCACTGACACCGCCGTCGGGGAAATTGCCTTTGACTGCGGCACCGGCACGAAGGCGCTTCTAAAGTGGCGCAACCCGGGGGATCAGCGCCCGATGTAGAATAGCAACCCGGTGTTGGAGGGGACACAGGAGGGTCGCTTGCAGATGCCTCTACATCCGATACTGGTAAGAGGCTGCCATTCTGCGTAGAAGAAAACCAAGCGCGCAGTAAGAGGACCGCTCCCCCGGCCGGAGTAACTGCCCAGGGCTATTGCTGTAGACCTTGGAGGTGATTGGAGATGTGAGACCACCGCGATGGTGCAGCGCTGCTGAGAGAACTGTGAAGCTGCCCCCCCCACTCACAACGTGCTTAATTAGCGGACCTCGACCTGGCGGCGAGAATTGAGGCCCCTTGAGATACAGCGTTTTCCTACCCCTGGTGTGAGCACGAAGATTGGATGCCCTCCTCTGCGGGGACGCGCATGCTTTGGGCCGAAGAAGTTGATCAATAGTGCAGCTCTTCGTTGGCAATGTGGAGAGGCTGCGCCTTGCCTGTTGTGTGTTGCCATACCGCCCTGCGCTGCCGCTTCATCTGCATTTAATCATACACGGGAACTGTGTGCTTCCTTGTCTTTAATCATTAGGCGCATATAGCGGTGTTGCAGAAGGGCGAACGGACTGGAATCAAGTACCGCCATGGGCAAGCCAGATACTAGGCAACCTAAATTGAATTTTGAGGCGGCAAAGCGGAGCGCTCGAGGGCCGCAGGAAGACCAGGACCTTGACAAGAGAGATGAGGCGCAGGGGGGTGCAGCCGTGCAGACGGCTGACGTACAGAACATCCTCCAGGAAGTCCGCCAGGGATTCGCCACCATTGTGGACAAGGTAGACAAAATGTCATCACGTATGGATGCCATTGTACATAGGCTGGAGGGGCATGAGGACCGAATAAAGGAGGCAGAGAGGCGCATTTCGGACACTGAGGACACGACCTCAAGAACCACTACGCAAATTGCCCATATGGACAAACTCCTGAAACTTATAGCAGCAAAGAATGAGGACTTAGAAGCGCGCAGTAGGCGCAATAATATTCGCATTTTAGGTATTCCCGAATCGACCAACACGGGCAAAATGGAGTTGTACGTTGAACAACTGTTATTGTCCTCCATTGGAGCGGAGTCCTTGTCCAACCAGTTTATTGTAGAGCGGGCCCACCGAACCCTGGGAGCACGTCCTCCGCCTGGTAGTACACCACGCCCTATAATAGCGAGACTCTTGAATTATAGAGACCGGGATGTGGCGCTACGTATTGCAAGGAGTAAACAACAACTATCTTATGATGGCAATACGTTCTCTATCTATCCGGACTTTACCCCTACAGTCCAGGAGGAAAGGCGCAAATTTACAGACGTTAAGAATAAGTTGAGGCTGGCCCAAATCGATTACGCTCTACTATATCCTGCGCGCCTCAGGGTCACCCATCAGGGGAAGCAACGATTTTTTACCAAACCGCAGCAAGTGGAAGAGTTCCTAAAACATGTGAAGCGCACGAATCGCAATGAAGGAAACCTGGCAGCATCACAGCAATCCTCCTCGACGGGAGCGGAAGAAGACTCGCACTGAATGATACTCTGGTGTTATAGCTGATTGGGGCACGGAATGGGCTGAGATTCACATGGCACGATTGGAACTGGTTCAAGGGACATGTAAACTGCTCAGCTGGTAGGCCGATCTGAGCTATTTTTATAGCGCACCAGGCACCCTCTCCCCCCATAGAGCCCGGCTGTACCGGCTGGGTTGGACGCTGGGGGCGTGAGGTATCTGTGCTGTCACCTAGGGTTGGTGTCACCTAGGGTTGGCCCCTAATGGGTATTCCCCTTTTATTGTTCACTGTGGTATAATCGTAGGGATTGTTGATTGATTGTTGTCTATGATGGGAACAGGGTGGGGAGGGTGGGTGCTCTTTTCTGGCAAGTTGGGGCTGCTTCAGTGGGCGGGGGTGGGGGCAGGGGGGGAATGTTTAGCTTTACGCATGTTTCTCACGCACCAATATGCTTACTTTCT
Organism: Calotriton arnoldi; assembly: GCA_963921515.1. Lineage (NCBI taxonomy): Eukaryota > Metazoa > Chordata > Amphibia > Caudata > Salamandridae > Calotriton > Calotriton arnoldi. The sequence continues at coordinate 484,561 of CAWUFW010012529.1, forward strand.
TGGTTTAACATGGTTAACATGTGAAGTAGACGTTGAGCATTTGACACGCAGTATGACTTTAAACTATGTATGTACACGGGGGATGGGACGCACTCTACGGGTACAGAACTCGTACTTCGTAGTGGAGCACGTAAATGGCTGACACTGACACTGAAAAATTGAATATTGTTACGTGGAACGTCAGGGGCTTGGGGGATCCGCGAAAAAAGAGGCACATACTAGCTTATTTAGACAGACAACAGACGCACATAGCTATGTTGCAAGAAACTCACTTTGCCCCTCAAAGACCCAATACTTTTGCATGTAAGTGGGCGGAACACAGAAGTTTTTCCTCTTATTCGTCTTACGCGAGAGGCACGGCCATACTCATAAAAAAGCAGGTACCCTTTCACCTAGCTGGAGCTAACTGGGACACTCAGGGGAGATACTGACTGGCATGGGGGCGGCTGGGGTCGGAGTCAGTCACCTTGGCCTGTTGCTACGGACCGAATATAGACGCCCCGGATTTTTATACCTCGTTATGGGCTAAGATAATGGATATAGGTTCCAATCATATTATCTGGGGCGGAGATTTCAATGTCACATGTAACCCGAGTATAGATAGGTCCCACCCTGCCCCCCATTAGGCAGGGTGGCGCGAACTGTTATACAGGATACACTAACAACTTATCAATTACTCGATGCATGGAGACACACTAATCCCCATAAACGGGAAGGGACGCATTACACTGCACAAGCGGCATCATGGGCGAGACTGGATTACTGGTTTCTGTCCCGGGGACTGGGACCAGCTATTTCCAAGGTGCAGCACTTGGCTAGAACTTACTCAGATCACGCTCCGGTTTAACTTACATTATCTTCGTCAGACTTTGGCCCACCGCGTTGTGTTTGGAGGCTGAACGCCCCTATTTTATTAGATATGGTCTTTCGGGAAGAACTGCGGGAAGAGATACAGGACTTTTTCGTGCGCAATAAAGGCATGGTAGAGAGTGTGGAAACTATTTGGGAAGCATTCAAGGTCACAGTCCGAGGGATCTGCATATCAAAGGGTTCTGGTGTACTTAAGGATATCACCAATACACTTCGCAAACTGGAACAAGAACTTAAGGCACTGGAGGCGACATTGGCTTTGGGACCGGATAGACTAGCGCAACATAAATTCAGAGAGACACTCACAGAATACATGGATACTGCACAGAGAGAGACACGATTTAGGAGCAGACATTCGGTAGCTCATCGTTACGGGGAGGGGGAAAGACCCGGTAAGGCATTGGCAGCTGTGATTCGTCAGCCACGTTACTCCAATTATGTATTGGAACTTGAGGGCCCAGACGAAACAGTATACCGTGACACTGCACATATTCTCAATGCTTTTACACGCTATTACACTAATGTATATACCACAACTAGGAAAGACGGTCTGGACTTAGAAACTTACTTGGAAGATGTGTCACTGGGGTGATTGAGCGATGAGCAACGGGACTTTTTATGCGCCCCGTTTGAACTAGACGAGGTTAGGGACGCCATCATGCACATGCAATCTGGGAAGGCCACCGGTACGGATGGCATTCCTATCGAATTTTACAAAACGTACATAGATCTGATGGCCCCAATTCTGCGGGAGGTATACGAAGAATCACTGGGCGTCGGCTGCCTCCCACCATCCATGAGAGAGGCTCTCCTCATCTCACTCTTGAAACCAGAAAAGTCACCCCGGCAGTGCGAGTCCTATCGGCCACTGTCCCTCCTTAATTGTGATGCAAAAATATTAGCAAAGATTATTGCTACCCGGCTTAGCCTACTGCTTGAAAATCTGATTCTCCCTGACCAGTCGGGTTTCGTGCCCGGAAGAGCTACTTCCCATAATTTGAGAACCCTCTTCACCATTTTAAATAATGTTTCATCCGACATACCTCTGGCGGCTGTATTTTTGGATGCCACCAAGGCTTTTGATTCCATCGAGTGGGACTATATTTTTGGGGTAATGTTGTGAATGGGGTTCCCGCCTCTTTTCTTATCCTGGATTCGGCTCTTATACCATCAACCGGTTGCTAAGGTGCTCATAAATGGACACACATCCGAGGCACTCCCGATCACTAGAGGCACCAGGCAGGGGTGCCCTTTATCCCCCTTACTTTTTGCACTGGCGGTGGAGCCATTGGCGGCAAAGTTGAGGCAACACCACAAAGATAAGGCTCTGCGGTGTAATATGCGGCAGATACTAATATCATTATATGCCGATGATATTACTTTATATGTTCGGGACCCGCAACAAAATCTAAATCCAGTCCTCCGAGAATTTATTGTATTTGGGAAACTTTCGGGGATCCAAATTAACTGGGGGAAGTCCTGTATCTTTCCATTGACAATGGGCAACGATACGCTTTCCGCTCGATTACCCCCTGGAGTGTTGTGATGAGGATCTGCGGTATTTGGGCATTCGTGTCACCAAGGATAGGGAAGAATTGATGCGCCTTAACTATGGCACTGCGTTGAATCGCATAACAGACTATGTCACCCGCTGGATTACACTACCACTTTCTATGGCGGGGCGGGCGTCCCTGATTAAAATGGTGATACTTCCCCAATTACTCTATCTATTTCTAAATATACCATATTACCCAGGGAGATATTTTTTTAAAGCACTTAGGACGGAACTAATACGCCTGGTGTGGGGAGGTAAACAGCCGAGGCTGCAGTGGAATGTACTAATTCGGCCGTACTCTCAGGGAGGGTTCGGAATACCCGACTTCGAACTCTATTATATTAGTGCACAAGCCCATTACGCCTACTTCTGGGTGCATCAGCCTATATATATGCCACAAGTGGCGGCGGAACACTGGCTCGCACATCCTATTCCAATAGATGGAGCCCTGTATGACTTGAAAAGCACCGGGGGCAAGCCTTGGACCACTGTTACTGCTACGATCACAGCGTGGCAACGAATAGGTCGCATACTGCACGCTCCCATGCTGTATTCCCCGCTCTTACCTCTCACGTATCATCTGGACATGCCCCTTCTCCAAGAAAAAATATTTCACAATTTTAGGGAGAGGACGCACATTAACACCTGGGGAGACCTATACAATGAGGGTCAATTTCGCAGCGCGGAGCATGTCTTTCAGGGCCTACAACAAACCCCGCTTGATGGTTTTTTATATATACGACTTAGACAGGGGTCCGGTCTCTAACTCCGGAGTTCCCGACGGAACCTTCGGCGCTTGCTCCGCTGCAATTAATGCTTAAAAACGTGATGCCCAAACGCCTTGTCTCCCTGATATACCGCACGGTGCACACACAAAGAGAGGTGCTGGCCACGCCGTCCCGTACACGATGGGGTGAGGAATTGGGTTTTGCCCTGACGGATGACCACTGGGAATACTGCTGTTCACAGACTGAGCGGGTATCGACCAGCAGTAGGCTACGCATAATCCAATACAAGTATCTGCATAGATTCTATTACACACCAGTCAAGATGCACAGATATCATTTACGTCCTACGGACAGGTGCGACAGATGCCAGGCTCCTGGGACGGATTTTCTGCATCTGGCTTGGGAATGCCCAGGAGTGAGTGAGTTTTGGGGACATGTTTTTGGGGCCTTGGAATTGATGACGAATACACACATTGCACCTACACCACTGATGGCCTTGCTGGGTTATGTTAAACAAGTGCAGGTAGCGCATCGCAAATATGTAGCACTTGCATTACTCATGGCAAAGAGACGGGTGGCCTGTCGATGGGGCAGGGGAAGGGCGCCCAAATTCAAGGCTTGGCTTGGCGACTTGGTTTATTGTCAGGAACAACTCGCCAATTATGCGGAGCTACTGCCTAGAACCTCTAGGCCCAGAGATATCTGGTCCCCTCTAACATGTTACTTGCTGGAGCACCCGCGTGAGCCTTCGTCAGCCAACTCGGGGGGGCCTATACCATAGAAGATTCCGGATATGTACACGAATGTCATGTGGGTTCTATCTTGTGAGAACTGAAGATAACACACTTGAGCTACATGTATTGCACTTTGATGTAATTGGGTTTACCTTCCGCGCATGTAAATCCACGCCAATGATACGCTTGAGGAAAGGTTTTTTGTGAGATGCACTGTGTAAAATCCCCATGGAATGACCCTCGCTCCATGACGTTTCTGCAAATAATGTGATAACTCTTGATATGTACTGTGAAATGATCCGACAATATGTGCACGCATGGTCTAACTGCTTAACACTGTGTCAAAAACTATAAGTAATGATGCTTTTCTTGTTCTGCTTGTTTGAAAACAATAAAGAGAATAAAAAATAAAAAAAAAGTATTTTCCTAAGTCAATTGGACTTGCATCTTCAGTCAATTCCGTGCACAATTGTACATCAAAGTGAGCCATGTTTCTTGCAGATGAAACTTCTTACTTAATTTGTTTAATGCATTGTTGCAATCTTCAGTCCCTGGAATACATGACCCTTTCGGGTAAACTCTTGCAACAGTGGATTGATTGTTGCAGATTGCGGCATATAATGAAAATGAAAGCTCGCCATTCTGAGGAAGGAACGTACTTCCAACACTTCATTTGGCTTTCACATCTAACAAACTATAATAACCATTTTGGTGGTGTCTCCCAGTGTCGTCCGACCTTGCGTTTGTCCTATGTGTGTTTGTCGGGGGATATGGGCTAATCTAGCTTGAAAGTTCTGTCAAATAAATGTGTTGTTAGTGTGCCGGGGGGCGGGTGGGAGGCCATTCCAACGTGAGGGGGCTTCAACTCAGTTATGATTCCCTCTCTACTCCTACTTCAATCCTGCTCGTCTGTTGATCCTGTTGACCCAGAGCTATCTTCCTGTTGGTCTAATGCCTCTTCCTCTCCCTCTTCTACATCAGGTTCATGCAGTGTCTCCCACTCTCTCAGGACCTCTGTCCAGAGCTCCGCCAGTGGGTGCCTTCGGATCCCCCTTGCATCTTCCTTCAATAGTGCTCTCTGTTCTGCTTTAGCCTAAGTATCAACACTATTCTCCCATGTCTGTATCCGTGGAGTCGTGTGTGATTCCCAGTGTTAAGCTATTTGTCTTCTCGCCAGCACCAATGTAAGGTCAATGAATCTGTTGCCTATTTTTTTGGCCATCGGTCTGGGAAACAAGCCAGGTAAGCCAACCCCTATTGTGTTCGGGAGAGTGCATGCCAGAGTTTTCTTTATCATATCTAGTACCTTCTCCCAGAATGCTCTAAGGTTCGCACATTCCCAGGTCATGTGAGCAAGCCCCACATTCACCACTCAGCATCTAGGGCAACACTGTGTCGCGTCACCTCTTATGATGTTCAGGATGTGGGGCGTCAGGGATACCATGTGCACATAATTGAACTGCATCGCCTTAAAGTTGGAGTTTCTGGATACCCGTCAGGGACTATCTAACACCCTGCTCCATTCTTTGCCCGTTAACACGCTCCCAATAATCTCATCCCATTTCTTACGAGTACGGTCTAGCGGTTTCTTAACTGTGTCTAGTAGGGACCTATATAGCCATTTAATCGAGTGTATAGCCGCCCCCAAGGTTAATACTGTCTGGAGTACCCCGTGTGTTTGCGGCTCCTGAGAGTTATTGTGCCATAGGTCCCCAAATGTCTTGGTCAGTGAATAGTACGTCAGAAATTGCCCATGTGGGAGATCAGTATGCGACATAAGGTCATCTATGGGTATTAATGCCCCCATATGAAAGCAATCTCCCACAGTGGTTTTCCCTACTGTCGTCCATTCTGCAAGCTGATGTCTCGTGTATGGGTTAATAGGGTCCCCATATGGGATCCCCACTAGCGGTATCTTGGGTACATAGGGATGGTCCACGTTCGTGCGTCGGCGGCATCTCTTCCAGCAATATAGTGTCGCTTGTAAAAGCACATTTTATTTGGGAACAATCGCTGCTGGATGCAGCAATTTGGCCACTAGCCAACTTTGGCTGTTTCTCCATCCTTCCTCTTCTAGCATTTCCAGATTTCTACCATCTACCCACTGGGCTAGCCATTGAAGTTGGGCCGCTAAATAGTGCAGTTCAAAGTCTGGTGCACCTAGTCCCCCCTCCTCTGGTGCCTGTTGTAATATCTCCGAGGATACTTTGTTCTGCCCTCCATCCCATATTAGTTCGCAGAGAGTCTGATTGAGGTCTGCGAACCATGTAGGCGTAACTATCACTGGCAAGTTCACAAAATGGTATAATAATCTGGGAAGCATGGTCATTTTCGAGAAAGCTATACAGGCTATCAAAGGTAGCTTAGGTGAACGCCCGAACAGCACACAGGTTTTTAAGGACCTTAAAACCGGGTTCAGGTTGCCCTCCCTCAGATCTGCTAGCTTATGGAATTTTTGAATACTGAAGTATTTAAATGAGCGATGCATGGAGACACACTAGGGGGGACCAAGTCAGACCAACAGGGAGGTCCGCCGGGAGCATGCCCTCATTATTTAAAGGGAAGGTATATGTCTTGGCTTTGTTAAGTTTAAGTCCCGCCAGGTTTGCATACGTATCTATTATACGTAGTGCCCGTTCTGCTCCCCGACCACCGTCTCTCAGATATAATAATAGGTCGTCCACATACAGCGAAATTACATGTGAGCCACTCCCCAGCTGTATGCCTAGATTGTGGCTCTGTTGCCTGAAGGCGATAGCGAGTGGCTCTATTGCAATTGCAAATAGTAACGGGGACAGTGGGCAGCCCTGTCTAGTGCCTCTATATATGTTATACGCTTTCGACATGCTTCCGACACCACTCCATTTGTTTTAACCCGTGCCATTGGGTGCGTGCACAATATTTTCTCCCATTTAGTCCACCTTTTAACCAGCCCCATCCTTTCCATTGTGGCTTCTAGAAAATCTCACCGCACCGAATCGAACGCCTTCTCCAAATCTACCGACATAATGAGGGCATCTGCATAATGGTTCCTATCAGGGAGGGGCATAACATGGAAAAGCCTCCGCAAGTTCCCAGACGTTGACCTAGTTGGTACAAACCCATTTTGGTCTTTATGGATCAAGCCGGTCATAAATGGTAATATTTTGTCCGCTAGGATTTTGATCAGAATTTTAAAGTCCACATTTAGCATTGATAGAGGCCGATAGTCTGACATGCGTAGATTCGCCGTCTTGACTTTTTCAAGTGGGACAACCAGCGCATTTCTGGTCGAGGAAGGCAGTTCCCCTCTCTCCCAGGTCTCGGCATACATCGCCTCCGGCTTTAGTTCCAGTGTCTATGCATAAGTCGAATAAAATTCCACCAGTATGCCATCTGGGCCGGGTGTCTTCCCTTTGGCTATTTCTTTAATCGCAGTATTGATTTCTATCTCAGTCACCGTCCCTCCCAAGTCTTCCCGTCTACCCGGCTCCAAGGTATCCAGGGGTAAAGCTGCCAGATAATCAACGAACGTCTCCTGCGACAGTGGCCTCGATTCGCTGTATAGAGTTACATAATAAGTTCTAAATGCATCATTTATGTCCCTAGGGCTATATATTATCTGGTCGTCTCCCAACCGAATTCAGGAGATAGGGGATCCCCTATTTTCAGGGCGCACCAGCCATGCAAGCATACAACCTGCTCTTCCCCCTTCTGCATGTACCCGTCCTTGGTATTCCCGTGCGTCTAAGTACCTTAGTCTCTCAAGCGTGCTATCGTATTCCTTTTACTTTTCCCTTAACCTACCCAGCACGTCTTTATCCGTCGTCAGTTGGGCTTCCCTCTCATGCTGTTGTGCCTCTAGATCTGTGAGGTCTTCTAGGATTTGTCTCCCCATTCCCACTCACTGACTCATGCAGAGTCCCCTTACTACTAGCTTGAAGGCTTCCCATTCCATAGTTCTAGAGCTGGCAGTGCCTTGGTTAAGCTGAAAATATTCCTTTACTGCCGTTTGTAATGATGTGCGAAAGGGAACATCCTCGAGAAGAGCGAGGTCATGTGGGTGTCAAAGTAGGCTCTGGATGGGGCGAATGTGCAGCATGAGTGGGTTGTGGTCAGGTATGGTACGTCCGAGGTATTCCGTGTGTGTGACGGCGGGTCCCAGCTGAGCTGAACATGTGAACATATCTAATCTGGTATGTAGCCTGTACATGTGTGAATAATATGAATAATCTTTGGTGTTCCCATGTTGCAATCTCCAGATGTCCACCATGCCCCACCACTCTAACCAAGTCCGGAACCCTCTGGACACTTTAGATACTGGGATGTCATTTAGGGATGGAGTCAACCTGTCCATTTCCACGTCCGCCACACAGTTAAAATCTCCCCCTAGTAGCGTGTGGGATGTGTCTAGCGTGGCGAGTTGTGTAGACACCTTGTCAAAGAATTGGATTTGGTCCTGATTTGGGACATATATGCACCCGAGCGTGATCACTCTGCCCAATATTCTACCGTGAAGCAAAACATACCTGTCCACTGTATCTATTATGGATCTGTCTAGTTCGAATGGGGTGCCCGCTCTGATCCAGAGTCCCCCTCGAGAATCCCGAATATGTGGTTGCATATATTTGTCCACGCCCTTTATGTCTCAATCTTGTACTTTCCTCTAGTGTGAGGTGTGTCTCTTGTAGCCTGGCAATATGTATTCCTCTACATGTTAGGTAACTGTGAATTTTGTGCCTTTAGCAATCGAGCCCAACCCTCTCACATTCCAAGTCATCATCTTGTGTTCGTGGTACCGTGATGTCCCCATAGCCATTACCACGACTTACGCAATTCTCCCCTCCTCCCTCCCCAATCCCCCCTACTATTTCAGACCATAATTGGGACAAACACCCGGAGACCACCAACCACCCCAAACAACTAACTCCCTCACCCCAGGGCAGCTTCGCAACGGCTGGCCGCCCAAACCTGTTATACCTAAAAAGCATTAATATAAGATGGTCCTCTCTATCCAACCAGAAAGGGCTATCTAGTCGGGGGTGTGCAAGGAAGTAACCACATATTGCTCCTTTGCAGATGGACTCTTTGATTCATGGCAGGGACCGCAGACCCTCCTGTGACGGGGGCCCCTCCCCTCATGTCCTGTAACCAGGGCCCATCTCCAATCCTCATAGACCAGCATCCAGCCTACCTGCAGATGGTGTTGTTCGAGTACAATCGGATAAGCCACCCTCTTAGTACGTACCTGTGGCAGCTCCCGATCCCTCACCCCCCCAATCGTGCTTAAATGATGTTATCTGCTGTCTGTGGTGTTATGTCCGGAAGCTCCGGCTCGCTTCTGGCTGAGTCCCCAGAATCTGATTCCACTGCCCTGCGTTCTGACGTTTTCCCTGAGCTGTCCTTCTCAGTTCATTGTGTCAACACTTCTGTCACTGATTGGAGCGCTGCCTTTCTGTCCTGCGCTGTCTGTGAGGCTGAGGGTTTCCGCAATTGAAATGTTCTGGATGACCGCCTGAGTCTTTTCAGTTGTGGCTTGGCTGTAGACGTGGCGTCCTTACCCGGTCTGTGCGCTGGAGCCCCTGTCCTGTATGTCTCCAGCCAGGACCACAGTTCATCTGGAGAATCGAAGAAGTGCGTTGCCCCATCTAGCACTGCGCGTAATTTCGCTGGGAATAGTAGGGAGTACGTGATGCCCTCCGACCGTATTGCCTTTTTGCCTTTTTTGCCTCCAGGAACGAAGCTCGTTGGGCGTGCACCTTCGCTGTGTAATCTGGAAGGATAGATACTTTGCTATTTGTGATTACAAAGGGTCCATTTATGCTAGCATTCTGTATGAGTATATCTCGGTCCTTGTAGTACAGGAGATGCACCACCACCGGACGGGGTGGTCGGCCTGGCGCCAGCAGGTGCAAGGGCACCCTATGTGCTCTCTCCAGAGCAAAAAAGTTTGTGAGCTTCCCAGGGGCCACTGTATTCTGTAGCCAGTCCTCTAGGAATGTTACCATGTATGTACCTTCCGTGCCCTCAGGGATTCCCACCACTCGTATATTGTTGCCCCTATTGCGCCCTTCGGCATCCTCCGATCGCTTTTCCAGGTTTATCACTCTTGATGTCGGGTCTTCTAGCTTATGCGATGTAGCTGTTTGTTCTGGGTGTATTACTTCCATTGCGTGTTCGACTTCGTTCATTATGTCAACTAGCTTGTGGTGGTCCACCTGCAGTAATCCCAGGCCCACCGACACCGGTCCAATATCTTGTTGTAGTGTTGCTTTGGTGTCAGCTATAGCGGCAAGAATCTTGTCCAAATGCACATGTAACACCTGGTCTGTAGCCCCCTGCTCGTCTGCGCCTTGATCAGTAGGTACCTGCTCTGTCTTACATTCCTCCTGTTGTTGCCCCTCCTGGTTTGGTCCGGGGTTTGCCCATGTTTCTTGGTCTGTGTGCTCCCCAGCAGCAGGTGAATGCCCGTTCTCAGCAGCCATCAGAGCCCTACTTATTGGTCTGTAGGATTACCAGGGTCTTCACTTGTCCGTCTACAGGGCCCTTTCGTGGTGTCCTTTTTAGTGCTCTGAGGCTCCCCTGCCCTGGGTCGTATTTTCCAGCAAATCACTGTTAGTGTATGAGTCCCGTATCTTGTAACCCCATTTAATTGTTGGGCCCAACTCCAGTGCCTGTGGCCCGCGCGGGACACTCGACAGGGGTTAGATTGCTTTGCGCGATCACTCACAGGTTCACTATGTTATGCAGGCGACCACCTGGTCGTTCAGTAGCTGCCAGTATGTCGACTGTGCCAAGGGAAAGAAAGGAAGTGGGGGAGAAAAAGGATCAGGAGCGTCCCCACCCCCGAGCGGCCCGCCTCCGTCTGTCCACTGCCACGCCGATCTTCTATATGAGCCTTCCGTTATGTCTCGAGGTATTTAGCCTTTTTAATGCATAGCCCCTTTTACTTATAAACTATACTGCGCCAGTATTCCTCCTTACCGCTGCTCCTATAGGGTTGTCCTGGAAGTCGCTCTCCCCGATCCGGGGCACCGGGTCTCAAGGCCTTTGCAGAGGTAGGCCCAGTTCCTTCGTCAGGGATCTCTGCCGGCTTGCCCCCGGTCGTCCAGTGTGCCTCACGAGGCCCTTTGTCAGTTTTCTGGTGCATCCGTATCTTTGCCAGGCTGGATCACATTAGGCCTCTCCCCAATCAGGCGGATGGGGGAAGCATCCAGCGCTTCTCCATGTGCTTTGGGCCCACCTTTCTTCACTCACCCTTCACCTCGGACATCGGGTGATTTTCCAGCAGTCTGCCAATCGGCGTAGCAAAGTCGCTCCGCCAGGTACCGACTCTCGGGGCCTGATCCTTGGAGCTCCACCTCGCCTCACCCTGGGCAGTTGCTCTCGTCACTCTGAGGCTAGTCGGGCGCGGTTCACTCAGTGCGTCCCCCATGGTCTCCAGCCTTCCTTCCTGGGACCACAATCATCCATCAGGACCCTCCGAGGCGGGCTGCTATCCAGCTGAGCAGGGGGGAAGTGCAGTCACGGGGTCTCAGCACAGCCAGGGCCCACCTCTCTTCACTCGCGCTTAGTTCCTGCCTCTGTCTGCTTACTTCTCTGTTCGCCAGACGGCCTCCCACTTCCGCTCCATCAGTTCCCAGCTCTAAGGCCCTGGTCTCCTGTGGCTCCGCCTCGCCGCACCCCAGGCCGCCGTTCCCTATAATTCAGTACCTTCTGGGTTGCGGGATGTGGGCACTGCCTCCCGGTTGCAGTTACGATGTTCCAGGGTTCTCCCTTTTCCCCATATGTGATCGCCAGTGCTCGTCCCGTGGCCCCGCGCCTCTGCTGCTGTGGGCCTGGATGCGTCACCATCACCAACCCGCTGCTCGCCGATGTCGTTGAGTCCTCCGGCATCACGGCTTCCGCGGCTATTCCGTTTCCCCTCCACTGCTGCCTCGCCAGTTCCCTTGCACACGGGGAGCGCACGGAGCCATCGGGCTCCCACCAACAGGCCTTTATTTCAGGATTTAATGAAGGCCAATGTGGAGCTTCTCGCTCACGTGTCCGCCATCTTCGGCATCCAAGCCACTCCCCCTTGTGTCTGGTTCTTCTTTAGTTTTCCCAAACATTAAATATTTTTCACAGGTCTTATTACTTTATCAAATTTTAGCTGCATACGATATTTTAAAAAGTAAGTTTTTTGTATTGGAATAATCCAAAATGTGTTGAGCAAACATAATTTATCATGATTGCTTACTCAACTCAATGTTGATGATACCCATTGCACAAGTCTTACTTTAAAAAAAATATATATATCAGTCCGGTTTAGGCAACTAATCACGTGTGCCAGCGGAAGTCCGGGGTGCTGCTTTCACTCAATGGCAGTATGTGATACGTGCATATCAACACAGATACAAATTTTGTCTATCCCTTTCTTAGAATCTGCCACAATTGGAGACAGCATAGCCATTGGTCCTGGCACTGGTTCTATTATGTCTACTTCCAGGAGACTTTGAATGTTTTCCTCTACTTTTTGTGAAGGTGGAATGGCACTCTTCTATGATTTTGTGCTACTGGTTTTATTGCTTCTTTTATATGGAGCGTGTTAGAACTGGGGGTCTCCAGTTGGCTGAGGTAGGTACCTTAGGCCAAATAGGGACCCTTGCTTCTAAGTCAGGGAAAGGAAGGACACCTTCTCAGATAGCCCCTGCTCACCCCCTCGGTAGCTTGGCACGAGCAGCCAGGCTTATCTCCAAGGCAAATGTGTAAAGTATTTGCAACCATGCTCTCAGTGACACAGGGATAACACCACAAATGGACTCCATACGAGTTTTATAAAAAACAAGTATATGTTTATAAGAAAAAAGATATACGATGAGACCATACGATAACAATCCAACATATGCGTATTTGTAATATTTCACCTTGCCGGTTATTAGGCCAGCAAGCACTGGTAGGTTTTTGCAGTATTAATGAGCAATTCTCAATGATCTAATGCAGTCCTAATGCAATGCTATGCAGTTCATAATGCAAGAATCAGGCAATTCGTAATGCACCAATCAGGCAGTTCGTAATGCGACAATAATGCAATTCGTAATGCAACAATCAGGCAGTTCGTAATGCAAAAAATTAGGCACTTCGTAATGCAACAATCAGGCAGTTCGTAATGCAAAGATAGGGCACTTCGTAATACAACAATCAGGCAGTTCGTAATGCGAAAATAATACAATTTGTAATGCAACAATCGGGCAGTTCGTAATGTAAAAAAATAAGATACTCAAGCACCGATCGCGGTGCTCTGTACGGTCTCTATGCCACTCTTACTGACTCGCGGACAGCTACTGCCAAAACATGCCCCCTACACTGTTATGATGGAAAACAAAGTGCAGCTCCACACTCCGGCCCCGGTACTGCCACTCCTTGGCAAGTACGGGCCGCGATACGGACTTGAGCGGAGGCTCGCGCTGCAACGATGGGAAAGGCCGAGTGCGTTTCTCACGGAGCACGCACCCCTCCCCAGGCGGCGACACAAGCACGCACGCTGAGCGTTACCTGGGGGGTACGATCTCACTCTCCTCTCCTCTCCTCGCGACTTGGGCCTCAGGTGCGACTTTGTTGATTTTTGGGAGTGGAACTCGGGCCCCCCCCCCCGACGGGGATGGTTCGAGGTCCCTCCTTGGCAAAGGCAGGCTCGGGCAGGCGGCACAGCTCCTCTGGGGATGCCGGTCCGGGCCGATGGCAATGATGATCGCAGCAGCTCTGGTCACGCTGCTCGATAGACGCAGTGAACAAGACTGCTCTGGGACACACAGTCACGGGGCAATTCTCATGAAGGTCTCAGGCTGCAACAGGGCACACGCACACAGCGTCGCTGAGACTCACTTGAGCTCCGGGTGTACACGATCACAGGGCAATCCTCACAAAGGTCTCAGGCTGCACGAAGCACACGCACACAGCGTCGCTGTGACTCACTTGAGCTCCGGATGTACACGATCACAGGGCAATCCTCATGAAGGTCTCAGGCTGCACGAAGCACACGCACACAGCGTCGCTGTGACTCACTTGAGCTCCGGATGTACACAATCACAGGGCAATCCTCATGAAGGTCTCAGGCTGCACAAAGCACACGCACACAGCGTCGCTGAGACCCACCTGGAAACTTTTATGTTCCTGAGTTTCCACAACAGGGAGCCAGCTCTCCTCGGGCCCTTGGGGACAAGTTACTTCAGGACACAGCACACAGCAAAGTCCTCTCAAGCAGCGGGACACAGCACACAGCAAAGTCCCTTAGCCTCTCCTTGGTTAAATCATCAAACTGCAGGCCAGCCCCAGAACACACAGCAAGGGTCAGTCCTTTCCTTCAGTCTCTTCAGCTGTTTCTTCCTTGGCAGAGGTTCCTCTTGACCACAAAGTAGTTTCAATCCTTTTCAGTCTTGATCAGTCCCACGTTCAGGGGTTTCAGCTCTCATAGTTATACCCCTAAATGTCTTTGAAATCTTTGTGTTCAGGGGGGCACTGACCCCTGTCTAAACCAGTTCTGGGTGTCTCCCTGCCAGTGACACCTTTTTCCTTTGATAGTGGGGGTCTGGGTCTATATTCACTCAGCAGGAGATGGAGCCATTGTTTTATGGCGGCAGCCCAGGCCTCTTCACCTCCAGGGGCTACTCCTCCCCCCTACACTCCAGATGCAGGTCAGCCTGTTGCTGTCTCACCTCCTCCCCTGGGTCAGGACATTTCCCAGATCCTATCACATTCAAATCCAGACAGTCAATCCACAACCAGGCAGAGACACACAGAATTGTTAGAACAAAAAAACCAGCCCCTTCTAAAAGTGTGGTTTCTAAACACACAATGCAAAAACCACCTTCAGAAAAAGATGTGTTATTAAATTTTGAATTCAGGCACACTAAACTTCACCTCTCCATCTTAAGCCTATGGGAAGATAGGCTGGAAACATGTTACACAGCCTCCCCCATTCTGTCCTATGGGCAAGATGGCCTTGCAACAGTGAAAAACGAAATGGAGAGTATTTCACTGTCAGGACATGGTGCACACCTTAGTACATGTCCTACCTTTCACATACACTGCACCCTGCCCAGGGGGGTACCTTGGGCCTACCATAGGGGTGTCTGATGTGCATAAAAAGGGAAGGGTAAGGCCTGGCAAGTGGGTGCACTTGTCAGGACAACAAGGCAGTTTAACAAACTGCGGGTAGGCACTGCAGTGGCAGGCCTGAGATCTCTCTTTAGGGCTACTGGTGTGGGTGGCACAATTAGTGCTGCAGGCCCACTAGTAGCATTTGTATTACCAGCCCTGGCACACATAGTGCACTTTACTAGGGACTTTACTAGTAAGACAAATATACCAATTATGGACAACCAATTACCATTGCACTTTATACTGGGAGCACTTGCACTTTGAAACTGATCAGCAGTGGCAAAGTGCCCAAAGCATCTAAGTTGGCAACACCATGTCAGAAAAAAGGTCTAGGGGAAAGGCAAAAAGTTTAGGGAACTTTAGCTAAAAAGGGCCAAGTCCAACACAACCCCCTCCCAGCCAAAAGCCAGGGTAGACCTATCAACTACCTTGATGGACTTCCCTGCTTGGGGCGATAGAACATGGACGCAGGCCCGCTACCGCAGGGACACCCTCCTGTTCTATGCCTTCCTGACCCCAGGCGGTTCTCTTGGTCACTACTCCCTGGGCCAACTATGCTGCTCCATGGGTCCTTCCTGGCAGTCGGGGGCCCTCTAGGGGTGCTGGTCCCTTGCCAACTCCCACCTAGAGTGGTACCCCTGGAAGACCCATCGGCCAGGATGCTGTCTCCAGTTACCCGGCCCTCCAGGTTAGAGGTGGGTTTACCCAGGTCACTGTTAGGGGACCTAGCCCTACTGGCTGGGCAATGTCCCATGGGTTTTCCCACGGGCGAACACCTTCCCCCCTTAACCTTCCATTTAGATTTTTGTGCCTGCCATTTAGGAATGGCACCCACAAACTTCAGGACCGCGGGAGCTCTGGTTACAGACGCCCCAAGACCTCCTGACGCTAGGTGTTCTTCCTCACACTGCTGGCAGGTAGGCGCTAGGCCTCCAACCTGGTGCTCCTCTAAGGAAACCTCCAGTCTCTGCGGTGGGGTTGTGGACCCCCGGGGACGCTGCTCACACTCCCTCCCTCTCCTTTGAGACAGGGTGCTAGCCCGCATGCCCCCCCACTACTCTGGGACCTAACTGCTCTACTTTGCTTCTCTTCCCTCCCTAATGCCTCCTCAGACCCTTGGACCCATGACCAGGGGTCGGGCTCTTGTGCCAGCTCCCGGGAATGAAAGAGCTCTCACCCTAACAAGTGTTGGCGCAACCCTGGAAAATATTTACTGAGCCTAGGCTCCCTGGTGCCCAAATTGAGCAATCCTTTGTAATCATTCGCCATGCTAACCATCACCCAATCATCCAGCGCACGCGTGTACTCACCACACTCGGCACTGGCTGTGCGCTGCCACCATTCAAACTGGACTCCACCTGTTTAGTCTTAATGTCCAGTTCCCTCATGCTTAACTCATGAGCTAAGAGAATCTTCTTCTCTTCCAAGGCGAGAGCTTTCCTGCTCTCCTCTGCTCGCTTTTCACTTTCAATGAGCAGCTTTTTCTCTTCTGCTTGAGCCTTAAGTTTTAAAACCTCCAACTCATGCTCTCTGACCCTTTGGTTTTCCTCCAGCTCCTCTGGGGAAAAACTCCTCCCTGAATGGTTACTACCAGCCCCTGAGGCTAGTCCTTCCACCGGCAAATCCTGTGGACCAAATCCATTCCCTGGGTCATCCTCATCCACCTCAACATCACCTGTCTCCTGAGCCTCTTTGGCTTCCCACCAGGCCCTCAAGGCCGTTTGCAGCTCCTCCTTCTTGGCGCTACTTTTCATAGGACATCCCAAAGCTCTGCAGAATTGCCTCAATTGATCAACTTTGTAGGTAAGCAATGCCTCAATGTCGAACTCCAATTCTGCAACCTCACTGGCTACTTGACTCCTCTGAGACATGATGTGTGGCTTAAAGGTCGCTCAAAAATAGAACCAAAAATCAAAACACAATATGTGATTGCGTCGTGGTCTGCGCTAAACTAGTGATGTACACCAATCACTGTGAGTGAATTTGCAAATACACGTTCAAATCCCCAACCGCTGACCACCAATGTTAGAACTGGGGGTCTCTAGTTGGCTGAGGTAGGTACCTTAGGCCAAATAGGGACCCTTGCTTCTAAGTCAGGGAAAGGAAGGACACCTTCTCAGATAGCCCCTGCTCACCCCCTCGGTAGCTTGGCACGAGCAGCCAGGCTTATCTCCAAGGCAAATGTGTAAAGTATTTGCAACCACACTCTCAGTGACACAGGGATAACACCACAAATGGACTCCACACGAGTTTCATAAAAAACAAGTATATGTTTATAAGAAAAAAGATATACGATGAGACCACACGATAACAATCCAACATATGCGTATTTGTAATATTTCACCTTGCCGGTTATTAGGCCAGCAAGCATTGGTAGGTTCTTGCAGTATTAATGAGCAATTCTCAATGATCTAATGCAGTCCTAATGCAATGCTATGCAGTTCGTAACGCAAGAATCAGGCAACTCGTAATGCACCAATCAGGCAGTTCGTAATGCGACAATAATGCAATTCGTAATGCAACAATCAGGCATTTCGTAATGCAAAAAAAAAGGCACTTCGTAATGCAACAATCAGGCAGTTCGTAATGCAAAAATAGGGCACTTCGTAATGCAACAATCAGGCAGTTCGTAATGCAAAAATAATGCAATTCGTAATGCAACAATCGGGCAGTTCGTAATGTAAAAAAATAGGATACTCCAGCACCGATCACCGTGCTTTGCACGGTCTCTATGCCACTCTTACTGACTCGCGGTCAGCTACTGCCAAAACATGCCCCCAACTTTGTTATGATGGAAAACAAACTGCAGCTCCACACTCCGGCCCCGGTACTGCCACTCCTCGGCAAGTACGGGCTGCGATACGGACTTGAGCGGAGGCTCGCGCTGCAACGATGGGATAGGCCGAGAGCGTTTCTCTCGAAGCCCGCACCCCGCCCCAGGCGGCGACACACTCACGCTCGCTGAGCGTTACCTGGGGGGTACGATCTCACTCTCCTCTCCTCGCGACTTGGGCCTCCGGTGCGACTTCGTTGATCTTTGGGCAGTGGAACTCGGGCCCCCCCCGACGGGGATGGTTCGAGGTCCCTCCTTGGCAAAAGGCAGGCTCGGGCCGGCGGCACAGCTCCTCTGGGGATGCCGGTCTGGGCCGATGGCAATGACGATCGCAGCAGCTCTGGTCACACTGCTCGAGCGATGCAGAGAACAAGACTGCTCCGGGACACACAGTCACGGGGCAATTCTCACGAAGGTCTCAGGCTGCAACAGGGCACCCGCACACAGCGTCGCTGAGACTCACTTGAGCTCCGGGTGTACACGATCACAGGGCAATCCTCACGAAGGTCTCAGGCTGCACGAAGTACACGCACAAAGCGTCGCTGAGACTCACTAGAGCTCCGGATGTACACGATCACAAGGCAATCCTTATGAAGGTCTCAGGCTGCACGAAGCACACGCACACAGCGTAGCTGAGACTCACTTGGACTCCGGGTGCACACGATCACAGGGCAGTTCTTATGCAGGTCTCAGGCTGCAAAAAGCACACGCACACAGCATCGCTGAGACCCACCTGGAAACTTTTATGTTCCTGAGTTTCCACAACAGGGAGGCAGCTCTCCTCGGGCCCTTGGGGACAAGTTACTTCAGGACACAGCAAAGTCCTCTCAAGCAGGGGGACACAGCACACAGCAAAGCCCCTTAGCCTCTCCTTGGTTAAATCAGCAAACTGCAGGCCAGCCCCAGAACACACAGCAAGGGTCAGTCCTTTCCTTCAGTCTCTTCAGCTGTTTCTTCCTTGGCAGAGGTTCCTCTTGACCACGAAGTAGTTTCAATTCTTTTCAGTCTTGATCAGTCCCACGTTCAGGGGTTTCAGCTCTCATAGTTATATCCCTAAATGTCTTTGAAGACTTTCTGTTCAGGGGGGCACTGACCCCTGTCTAAACCAGTTCTGGGTGTCTCCCTGCCAGTGACACCTTTTTCGTTTGATAGTGGGGGTCTGGGTCTTCAATCACTCAGCAGGAGATGGAGCCATTGTTTTATGGCGGCAGCCCAGGCCTCTTCACCTCCAGGGGCTTCTCCTCCCCCCTACACTCCAGATGCAGGTGAGCCTGTTGCTGTCTCACCTCCTCCCCTGGGTCAGGACATTTCCCAGATCCTATCACATTCAAATCCAGACAGTAAATCCACAACCAGGCAGAGACACACAGAATTGTCAGAACAAAAAAACCAGCCACTTCTAAAAGTGTGGTTTCTAAACACACAATGCATAAACCACCTTCAGAAAAAGATGTGTTATTAAATTGTGAATTCAGGCGCACTAAACTTCACCTCTACATCTTAAGCCTATGGGAAGATAGGCTGCAAACATATTACACAGCCTCCCCCATTCTGTCCTATGAGCAAGATGGCCTTGCAGCAGTGAAAAACGAAATGGAGAGTATTTCACTGTCAGGACATGGTACACACCTTAGTACATGTCCTACCTTTCACATACACTGCACCCTGCCCAGGGGGGTACCTTGGGCCTACCATAGGGGTGTCTGATGTGCATAAAAAGGGGAAGGGTAAGGCCTGGCAAGTGGGTGCACTTGCCAGGACAACAAGGCAGTTTAACAAACTGCGCGCAGGCACTGCTGTGGCAGGCCTGAGATCTCTCTTTAGGGCTACTGGTGTGGGTGGTACAATTAGTGCTGCAGGCCCACTAGTAGCATTTTTATTACCAGCCCTGGCACACATAGTGCACTTTACTAGGGACTTTACTAGTAAGACAAATATACAAATTATGGACAACCAATTACCATTACACTTTATACAGGGAGCACTTGCACTTTGACACTGATCAGCAGTGGCAAAGTGCCCAAAGCATCTAAGTTGGCAACACCATGTCAGAAAAAAGGTCTAGGGGGAAGGCAAAAAGTTTAGGGAACTTTAGCCAAAAGGATCCAAGTCCAACAGAGCGTTATTTGAGACATCTTCAAATTTGAAAGCCATTGAAATGCTTGTGAGGATTCTCTCATTCTTTGGTGTTCTTCTGTCATCTTGTAGGTCATGGCAACAACACCATAACTTGTGTAGTAACATTACTCAGTAAACAGGGAGCTGGAATTTCGCCTCTTAACATATATATCTCTTCTTGAGATATCACATTTCCATATATTATTTTTTCTTGAAACTTTTTCCTAAATTTCCAACAGGATTGTGAGTTCCCCAGTGAAATATGTTGACATTGAATGGTTTGATCAGTGGTTTATTAACCATCTTGTCATTGTCTTTCACACACATTCAACTCCAGATGCTGCCCTACTTGTAACTGTACTAACGCTGGCTGTTTTTTTAAAGCTTTCTTAGGTCCACAAATTGATTTTATCGTCCTCTTTATCTTCCATATCATATAAAAAATCTGTGGTTGTCTCCGGTGACACTTTCATTTCTTCTGTTTTCAGATTTTCCATTTGACTTTCGTATTGGTTGTTTTTTCTTACTTTAGTTCCTACATGCTAGGTTCCTATAGGTTTCCTATAATTTTATTTGATTCTACAAACAGACGCAACATGATTACTTTTCCCGAATTTATGCCATTTTGTCCTTGTGCTGCACATGCTTGTATTGAATGCGCTTCCACCCTTATACAGTTCCTGCCATATGCAATTTTTTGTCAGCTCCATTGTTCCTTTAGCAGTTTTGCAGTTGAGTGCCATCCCTCTATTATTCGTACTCTCAAGGCTTCCATGTTTTTAAATTTGTAAAAATCATATTAGGTCACAGGTTTATTTAAATGTGTTGCAAAATCATCCATTGTTCCAGCCTCTCATTGTGATGCAGTGTTAAATATGTATCGCTCATACTCAGTCAAACTGGTCCTTCAGACATTTACTTAATACTTCATATGTCTGTGTTTGTTCTGCAGGATATGTTGCTAGCAGTTCATCACATCATCTCTCACTAGGTTTAAAAAGAGATCTTGTGTCTGTTTGTCGGTATGTCTTTTACAGGTTGCTAGTAAATAATTTCGGAATCTGCACATACATTTTTCCCACCTTGCTCCTAAAGTTTGCATATCTGACATGTCAAATGGTGGTGGTTTTCTAAATTTAGTACTAATTATATTTTCGTCCTCATTTCACCATCTGGTGTGCGGCGTGACATGCACAGATGATGCTGACTCTGGTGATGATGTCACCATTGTTTCTGTACTTATAATTTCTTCTTCTGTCTTTTCCTTTTACTAGATATATAGTTTTCTTTTATTGTTTCTAGTCGTTTTGTGCAATATATATAATATCTGTATATGGCAGTCACCAGTAGTTTCCATAAGAAGAGCATTTTTTCATTTGCCAATAACTTTGGCATTGTTTGACGAATCCTCGCGAAATTTTCAAAACTAGTATGATGCTCACTCCAGCTGCTGTCTGAGAAGTTTTGTGGTGATACGCCAAGTGGGAGCTGAGAAAAAGGGGGAGTCCCAAAACACGGACTTGGGGGGCATGATCAGCTTGCCTTTGTGGCCCTAGAGGACTCTTACCCTGAATATGGCTCATGAAAGGTGGGTAAGGGAGAGGGGAGCGGTATGTTACTGCTGCTTTTTGATCTGGACCCCTTCGCTTTGAAATGAAACGTGACATAGTGCGTAAAGGACTTTAATATTAATACGCACGTAGTCACTTTCCTTTCCAGCATCATAAAGTTTGAGATTATTTTTCACAGTGCTCTGAATGTATTTAACGTGGATTGTGTACTCACTGTGTATGTGTTGTGAATCAAGTATTTTACTCAAGTGGATGCTGGGAGTTGTAGTGTTTTAAAACTACAGGGCACATTGCAGCCTGCATAAAATCTCGTGGTTACTATTCTAACCTGTTTTCACCTGTGAGCAAGGCTCGAGACAGAGCCGAAACCGGTCAGGACAATGGAAATGATTTGCATTTTGCACGCTGCCACGTTTGTGTGATGAAATAAATCTTTGGGAACTCAAAATGGCTTCCAAGCTCTCGTTTTGCATATATATATATATTACCTACTGGCGGTCGCCAGTAGGTGTTATAGTTAGGACTAGGCCTGGGCGGAAAACTACGCTACGCTCGCGTAGTTTGCGAAGTTTGCGCTACTTCGCACTACGCGAATTGCACGTAGCACAGTGCAAACACGCGTAGCGTAGCGTAGTGCAGCAGTCATTTTTTGCTTGCTCGCGGTCCTCAACGTCAAGTTGGCGACCGCGAGCAAGCAAAATGACATCCCGGCGAGACTTTTTCTCGTTCGCGATCAGCAACATCAAGTTGCCGATCGCGAGCGTGGAAAATAAACCTCCCAGCGAGATTCTCAACGCGGGGAGGTCAGGTTTCTCATTGCGAGTGGTCGCGTATGCTCGCGACCGCTCGCGATGAGAAACTACCAGTCCGCGTTGAGAAAGCTGCCGCTCGAGTAAAAATTTACTCGAGCGGCAGTAAAAGACAGCTCGCACTGTGCAAGATGCCGTTTTCAATGATTGCACAGTGCGGACAAGCATCCGACACTGTGCAATCATTGCGAACACGCACTACGCAGTTCGCGTAGTGCTACGCGTAGCTCGCGTAGTGCGAACTGCACTTTGCATAGCTTCGCGAAGCATTACTTCGCGAACTACGCCCAGGGTTAGTTAGGACCTCATTTCTATTCAAAAAGTGTTTTTTGTTTTGCCAATATCTTTGGCGCCGGTTGACAAAACTTCGCGAAATTTTCAAAACTAATGGTGCGCTCCGGTCAGCTCCTGTCTTGAAAGTTTCGGGGTGATTCGTCAAGCGGGGGCCGAAAAAAAAGGGGGGTCCCAAAATGCGTTTTCCCCATGTTAATTTCCGTAGGAACTTTAGACACGACTACAGCCCGAACTGCTGAACGGAATTACACCAAATTTGGCAAAAAGGTAGGTCTTGGTCCAGAAAGTGACCTTTTTTTTAAATGGTGTAAATCCGTTCAGTAGTTTCTGAGGAATTCAAAAAATAAAAATATCAATATCTGAGCACCGAGGAGGAGTTGTGACTCCTCCCGGGCACGAACTTCACTCTGATTGGCTGCCAACACTCCAAACCAGGAAGTGTTGGCAGCCATCTTGTGACTCGGGTAACCGAGTCACAAGAAAAGAGTAAAAAAAAAGGTGAAAAACAAGAAAAGGGGGCAGGGTAAAAACACCCTGACTCTCTAGGCCTGCTCAGGGGGTCCCACAAGGACCCCTAAGGCCAAAAAAAGCATTTTTTTTTTTTAAATCGTCTGAATTCGCGCTGGGTCAGCGAATCCGGATGAAAAAATAATAAAAAAGCGAAGCGCGGGCTCCCGCGCTTCGTTTTTGAAAGCCCCCGGGTGGGCCAGGTCCCGGGGCCACTCACCAATTAATTTGTGGGGGCCAGCCCCGGGGACCGCCACCTCCCCGGGGCTTATTTAATTGTATTCAGGGGGCACTGCAGCCCCCCGCAGCCCCGTGGACCACCACCTCCCCGGGGCTTTAAAAATAAATGTGTGTGGGGGGTCCCAATCACCCCCACGCTGCCCCGGGGACCGCCACCTCCCCAAGGCTTTGTTAATGAAACACGGGGGGCACGTGGCCCCCCTGCAGCCCCGGGGACTGCCACCTCCCCGGGGCTCTGTTTTAAAAAAAGATGTGTGGGGGTAAGAGCCCCCCCACACGCCTCGGGGACCACCACCTCCCCGGGGCACATACTCATAAAAAATGCAGGGGTCCATAGCGGACCCCTGGGCCCCGGGGACCACCACCTCCCCGGGGCTTTGAAAATGCTGGGAGGGGGGCCACGTGGCCCCCCTCCTGGAGCCCTTGATGGCCCTGGGGAACGCCACCCCACAGGGCCGGCTCTTGCAATGCCCCGGGGTGCCCACCCCGGGACATTGTTGTTTGCTATGGCAGGGCGGGAGCACGGCTGCCATAACAAACTCTGCTTTGCTTCAATGAAGGGAGAGCAGGAAATCCTGCTCTCGCTTCAATGAAGCAAAGCAGTATTGCTTTTGCACAAGGGGAGCTGCATGTCAGCAGCTTCCCTTGTGCAAAAGCAATGCCGGCTCTCGCAGGAGGCGGGCAGCCGGCGGGACCGTGGGGGTATTGGGGCTCCCCCCACGATCCCCAACTGAGAGGCCAGGACCCGGGGATAGGGTCCCCGGGGCCATAAGTGGCCTGGGAGGGGGGCCACGCGGCCCCCCTCCCCAATAATAAAAAAAAAAAAAAAAAAAGGACAGGCCGGTCCCGGGGATGGAGACCCCGGGGCCATAATTGGCCTTAGGAGGGGGGCCAACCCAAATATAAATTTTAAAAAATACAATTCTGGCCATGCCCCGGGGTATGGGGTCCCCGGGCCAAAATTGGCCTCGGGAGGGGGGCCACGCCGTCACCTCCAGCTGCTTCATTACCTACCGCATCCTCCGCAAGACCTTCAAGTGGATCCCCCTGAGTCAAGGAAGACAGTCACCCATGCACTCATCACCAGCAGACTGGACTATGGAAACGCACTCTACGCCGGCATCAACAAGTCCCTACTCCGCAAATTCCAGACAATACAGAACACCGCCGCCAGACTCGTCCTCGGCATCCCTGGACACGAACACATCAGCCAACACCTACGAAGTCTCCACTGGCTCCCCGTGGAGAAAAGAGTAACTTTCAAAATCCTCACTCACGCCTACAAATGCCTACACAACAACAGACCCAAATACCTCAACGACAGAATCAACTTCCACGTACCCAAGAGAAACCTCCGATCTTCCAACCTCGCACTGGCCAAAACCCCGCACATCCACAGAGCCAGAGCAGGCGGAAGATCCTTCTCTCATATTGCAGCCAAGACCTGAAACGAGCTACCGGCAGACATCAGACGCGCCCCCTCCCTGAACACCTTCAGGAAGACCCTCAAGACCTGGCTCTTCGGCTAAACAGATCTGCGGACCCCCCCTCAGCGCCTTGAGACCCTCATGGGTGAGTAGCGCGCTTACAATTCCCTGATTGATTGATTGAATGAATGAGACAAAAAAAAGAAGGAATCACTGAGGAGCACTTCTGGACCTAGTCAGAGGTATGAGCAGGGCCTCTGGAATTATGCGATTGTTTGGCTGCACCGACTTTCGCACAAATATACATTTTCCGCATTAGCCACATAATTCATCATCTCCTCCCTAATCTGTAGATTTGATCAAAAAAAGCCTTCTTTCTAGCTCAAACGGCTCAAACGTTACCAAAAATGCAGCGACAAGTGTTACATCGTGTTGGAAGGCCCTTTGCAAACCTAGAATGGTCACCTGTTACTAATTGCTAAATGTGGGTGTTAAATTGGTACTAATGGTGTGCAAGCCACTCTTGCTTCCTTCTGCGCCTCTCTCTGCGCCTCTCTTGCCTCTTTCTGCATTTCTGTTGCTTCTTTCTGCACATATCTTTCTTTTGCTGCACTTCTATTGCCTCTTTCTGCAAATCTCTTCTACGTTCTGCATCTCTCTTGCCTCTTTCTGCATGTCTGTTGCCTCTTTCTGCACCTCATTTGCTTCTTTCTGTACCCTCTTGCCTCTTTCTGCACCCTTCTTCCCTCTTTCAGCACCTCTCTTGCCTTTTTCTGTACCCCTCTTATGTCTTTCTGCACCTTTTTTGCCTCTTTCTGCACCTCTGTTCCTTCTTTCTGCACTTCTTTTGTTTCTTTCTGCACCTGACTTGCTTCTTTCTGTACCCCTCTTGCCTCTCTCTCCACCCCTCTTCCCTCTTTCTGCACTTCTGTTGCTTCTTTCTGCACTTATCTTGCTTCTTTCTGCACCTCACTTGCCTCTTTCTGCACCCCTATTGCCTCTTTCTACACCTCGCTTGCCTCAGTCTGCCCACCTCTGTTCCCTCTTTCTGTACCTCTTTTGCCTGTTTCCACAACTCTCTTGCCTCTTTCTGCAGTTCTCCTGCCTCCTTCTGCACCTCTGTTGCTTCTTTCTGCACTTCTCTTGCCTCTTTCTACACCCCTGTTGCTTCATTCTGCACTTCCCATGCTTCTTTCTACACCTGTCTTGCATTTTTCTGCATCCCTGTTGCCTCTTTCTACATTCGTCTTCCCTCTTTCTGTACCTTTCTTGCCTGTTTCTGCATCTCACTTGCCTCTTTCTGCACTTCTCTTGCTTCTTTCTATACCTCTGTTGCTTCTTTCAGCAATTCTCTTGACTCTTTCTGCACTTCTCTTGCCTGTTTCTGCACCTCTCTTGCCTCTTTCTGCACCTCTATTGCCTCTTTCTGCACCTCACTTGCTTCTTTCTGTACCCTCTTGCCTCTTTCTGCACCCTTCTTCCCTCTTTCAGCACCTCTCTTGCCTTTTTCTGTACCCGTCTTATGTCTTTCTGCACCTTTTTTGCCTCTTTCTGCACCTCTGTTCCTTCTTTCTGCACTTCTTTTGTTTCTTTCTGCACCTGACTTGCTTCTTTCTGTACCCCTCTTGCCTCTCTCTCCACCCCTCTTCCCTCTTTCTGCACTTCTGTTGCTTCTTTCTGCACTTATCTTGCTTCTTTCTGCACCTCACTTGCCTCTTTCTGCACCCCTATTGCCTCTTTCTACACCTCGCTTGCCTCAGTCTGTCCACCTCTGTTCCCTCTTTCTGTACCTCTTTTGCCTGTTTCCACAACTCTCTTGCCTCTTTCTGCAGTTCTCCTGCCTCCTTCTGCACCTCTGTTGCTTCTTTCTGCACTTCTCTTGCCTCTTTCTACACCCCTGTTGCTTCATTCTGCACTTCCCATGCTTCTTTCTACACCTGTCTTGCATTTTTCTGCATCCCTGTTGCCTCTTTCTGCATTCGTCTTCCCTCTTTCTGTACCTTTCTTGCCTGTTTCTGCATCTCACTTGCCTCTTTCTGCACTTCTCTTGCTTCTTTCTATACCTCTGTTGCTTCTTTCAGCAATTCTCTTGACTCTTTCTGCACTTCTCTTGCCTGTTTCTGCACCTCTCTTGCCTCTTTCTGCACCTCTATTGCCTCTTTCTGCACCTCACTTGCTTCTTTCTGTACCCTCTTGCCTCTTTCTGCACCCTTCTTCCCTCTTTCAGCACCTCTCTTGCCTTTTTCTGTACCCGTCTTATGTCTTTCTGCACCTTTTTTGCCTCTTTCTGCACCTCTGTTCCTTCTTTCTGCACTTCTTTTGTTTCTTTCTGCACCTGACTTGCTTCTTTCTGTACCCCTCTTGCCTCTCTCTCCACCCCTCTTCCCTCTTTCTGCACTTCTGTTGCTTCTTTCTGCACTTATCTTGCTTCTTTCTGCACCTCACGTGCCTCTTTCTGCACCCCTATTGCCTCTTTCTACACCTCTCTTGCCTCAGTCTGCCCACCTCTGTTCCCTCTTTCTGTACCTCTTAAGCCTGTTTCCGCAACTCTCTTGCCTCTTTCTGCAGTTCTCCTGCCTCCTTCTGCACCTCTGTTGCTTCTTTCTGCACTTCTCTTGCCTCTTTCTACACCCCTGTTGCTTCATTCTGCACTTCCCATGCTTCTTTCTACACCTGTCTTGCTTATTTCTGCACCCCTGTTGCCTCTTTCTGCATTCGTCTTCCCTCTTTCTGTACCTTTCTTGCCTGTTTCTGCATCTCACTTGCCTCTTTCTGTACTTCTCTTGCTTCTTTCTATACCTCTGTTGCTTCTTTCAGCAATTCTCTTGACTCTTCTGCACTTCTCTTGCCTGTTTCTGCACCTCTCTTGCCTCTTTCTGCACCTCTCTTGCCTCTTTCTGCACCTCACTTGCTTCTTTCTGCACCCCTGTTGCCTCTTTCTGCACCCCTCTTCCCTTTTCGTGGAACTCTCTTGCCTCTTTCTGTACCTCTCTTGCCTCTTTCTGCACTTCTCTTGCTCTTCCTGCACCTTTCATGCCTCTTTCAGCACCTCTGTTACTTCTTTCTGCACTTCTCTTCCTTCTTTCTGCACCCCTCCTGCCTCTTTATGTACCTCTCTTGCCTCTTTGTGCACCCCTCCTACCTTTTTCTGCACACTTGTTGCCTCTTTTTGCACCTCTGTTGGTTCTTTCTGCACTGCTCTTGCTTCTTTCTGAACCTTACTTGTCTCTTTCTGCACTTCTCTTGCTTCTTTCTACACCTCTGTTGCTTCTTTCAGCAATTCTCTTGACTCTTTCTGCACTTCTGTTCCTTCTTTCTGCACCCTTCCTGCCTATTTCTGTACCTCTCTTGCCTCTTTGTGCACCTCTCCTACCTCTTTCTGCACCTCTGTTCCTTCTTTCTGCACTTCTTTTGTTTCTTTCTGCACCTGACTTGCTTCTTTCTGTACCCCTCTTGCCTCTCTCTCCACCCCTCTTCCCTCTTTCTGCACTTCTGTTGCTTCTTTCTGCACTTATCTTGCTTCTTTCTGCACCTCACTTGCCTCTTTCTGCACCCCTATTGCCTCTTTCTATACCTCTCTTGCCTCAGTCTGCCCACCTCTGTTCCCTCTTTCTGTACCTCTTTTGCCTGTTTCCGCAACTCTCTTGCCTCTTTCTGCAGTTCTCCTGCCTCCTTCTGCACCTCTGTTGCTTCATTCTGCACTTCCCATGCTTCTTTCTACACCTGTCTTGCATTTTTCTGCACCCCTGTTGCCTCTTTCTACATTCGTCTTCCCTCTTTCTGTACCTTTCTTGCCTGTTTCTGCATCTCACTTGCCTCTTTCTGCACTTCTCTTGCTTCTTTCTATACCTCTGTTGCTTCTTTCAGCAATTCTCTTGACTCTTTCTGCACTTCTCTTGCCTGTTTCTGCACCTCTCTTGCCTCTTTCTGTACCTCTCTTGCCTCTTTCTGCACCTCACTTGCTTCTTTCTGTACCCTCTTGCCTCTTTCTGCACCCTTCTTCCCTCTTTCAGCACCTCTCTTGCCTTTTTCTGTACCCCTCTTATGTCTTTCTGCACCTTTTTTGCCTCTTTCTGCACCTCTGTTCCTTCTTTCTGCACTTCTTTTGTTTCTTTCTGCACCTGACTTGCTTCTTTCTGTACCCCTCTTGCCTCTCTCTCCACCCCTCTTCCCTCTTTCTGCACTTCTGTTGCTTCTTTCTGCACTTATCTTGCTTCTTTCTGCACCTCACTTGCCTCTTTCTGCACCCCATTGCCTCTTTCTACGCCTCTCTTGCCTCAGTCTGCCCACCTCTGTTCCCTCTTTCTGTACCTCTTAAGCCTGTTTCCGCAACTCTCTTGCCTCTTTCTGCAGTTCTCCTGCCTCCTTCTGCACCTCTGTTGCTTCTTTCTACACCTGTCTTGCTTTCTTCTGCACCCCTGTTGCCTCTTTCTGCATTCGTCTTCCCTCTTTCTGTACCTTTCTTGCCTGTTTCTGCATCTCACTTGCCTCTTTCTGCACTTCTCTTGCTTCTTTCTATACCTCTGTTGCTTCTTTCAGCAATTCTCTTGACTCTTTCTGCACTTCTCGCCTGTTTCTGCACCTCTCTTGCCTCTTTCTGCACCTCTCTTGCCTCTTTCTGCACCTCACTTGCTTCTTTCTGTACCCCTGTTGCCTCTTTCTGCACCCCTCTTCCCTCTTCGTGGAACTCTCTTCCCTCTTTCTGTACCTCTCTTGCCTCTTTCTGCACTTCTCTTGCTCTTGCTGCACCTTTCATGCCTCTTTCAGCACCTCTGTTACTTCTTTCTGCACTTCTCTTCCTTCTTTCTGCACCCCTCCTGCCTCTTTCTGTACCTCTTTTGCCTCTTTGTGCACCCCTCCTACCTTTTTCTGCACACCTCTTGCCTCTTTTTGCACCTCTGTTCGTTCTTTCTGCACTGCTCTTGCTTCTTTCTGAACCTTACTTGTCTCTTTCTGCACTTCTCTTGCTTCTTTCTACACCTCTGTTGCTTCTTTCAGCAATTCTCTTGACTCTTTCTGCACTTCTGTTCCTTCTTTCTGCACCCTTCCTGCCTATTTCTGTACCTCTCTTGCCTCTTTGTGCACCTCTCCTACCTCTTGCTGCACTCATCTTGCGTCTTTTTGCACCTCTGTTGGTTCTTTCTGCACCCCTGATGCCTCTTTCTGCACCCCTCTTCCCTCTTTGTGCAACTCTCTTGCCTCTTTCTACACCTCTCTTCCTTCTTTCTGCACCACTCTTGCCTCTTTCTGTACCTCTGTTGCTTCTTTCTGCACTTCTCTTGCCTCTTTCTGTACCCTACGTGCCTCTTTCAGCACCTCTGTTGCTTCTTTCTGTACTTCTCTTCCTTTTTTCTGCACCCCTCGTGCCTCTTTCAGCACTTCTGTTGCTTCTTTCTGCACTCCTCTTCCTTCTTTCTGCACCCCTCGTGCCTCCTTCTGCACCTCTGTTGCCTCTTTCAGCACCTCTGTTGGTTCTTTCTGCACTGCTCATGCTTCTTTCTGCACCTCACTTGTCTCTTTCTGCACTTCTCTTGCTTCTTTCTAAACCTCTGTTGCTTCTTTCAGCAATTCTCTTGCCTTCTTCTGCACTTCTCTTGCTTGTTTCTGCACCTCTCTTGCGTCTTTCTGCACCTCTGTTGCCTCTTTCTGCACTTCACTTGCTACTTTCTGCACCTCTCTTGCCTCTTTCGGCACCTCTGTTGCTTCTTTCTGCACTTCTCTTGGTTCTTTCTGCACTTCTCTTGCTTCTTTCTGCACCTCTCTTGCCTCTTTCAGCACCTCTGTTGCTTTTTTCTGCAGATCTCTTGCCTCTTTCTGCACCTCACTTGCCTTTTTCAGCACCTCTGTTGCTTTTTCTGCAGATCTCTTGCCTCTTTCTGCACCCCTCTTTTCTCTTTCTGTACCTCTCTTGCCTCTTTCTGCACCCCTGTTCCCTGTTTCTGCACCTTTCATGCTTGTTTCTGCACCTCTCTTGCATCTTTCTGCACCTCTGTTGCTTCTTTGTGCACATCTCTTGCTTCTTTCTGCACCTTTCTTCGTCTTCCTGGACTTCTGTTGCCTCTTTCTGCATTTCTCTTGCTTCTTTCTGCGCCTTTCTTCCTGTTTCTGCACATGTCCTACCTCTGTAGGCATAGTTAGAAATTAGCATTTAAAAAACCTTTGAAATTCACTGAAAAAACCATAGGTTTCAGGGATGCCCCCGCAATGCACTGCTGATGACGTCACATATTACATCATTCATGACATGGTCAGTGACATCACTGATGACATCACTGATGACATCTCAAATGACATCACTGATGACATCATCCACGTGATAATCTGATGCACCTCCTCACACCCTAATATAACCTTTGATACACCCACTCTAAAATACAGACTACTATTTTCGAAACCATAGGCACACCAATACCAGTTACTACATACCCACTCACTGATTCCTAGGTCTACACACACGTCTACTCATTCACCAATACAGTCACTCATACATGCAGTCACTCATCAATACAGCACTATCATTTGCACTCATACACCTATACAGACACTCACACACCGCCACTCATCCATAGAGTTACTCACACACCTAATCAGTCATGCAAAGAATCAATCACACTCCCATTTACTCACCTATACAGTTATACACACACCACCTCACTTATTCATACAGATACTAACACATACTCTCTTTTACAATCACTGATACAAGCACACACTGATCCATACAGCCACTCTCACAATCACTCACTCTCACATATAGTCATTGATATACTCCAACACTCACATATACTGCCTTTCACATATGTAGTTATTCACACATGTACCACTGAGACATCCATTCACTCACCAACACACCCATACACACACTCACCCACCCATACAGCCCCTCACAGACGCACTCTTGAACCCATATACCCAGTGAATCACCCACTCACACATCCATGCAGTGAGTCACACACACCCCACCCACCCACACAGACACTCAGGCACCCATACAGATACTCAGACAAGCAATCAATAACCCATATAGACACTCATATAGCTACTCACCAACCCATGCAACCGCTTACACACCAACAGACAGACTGAACAGACATTCACACAGTTTAGTCACTAACCCATGCATTCAGTAAGACACGATTAATCACTCACTTATACAGTCAGTCACGCACCTACCAAATCATCCATTCAGACACTTATACACCCACTCATTCTTCAATACACCTTGGCATATATATATATATATATATATATATATATATATATATATATATAAAACATTTAAACTTTACAGAAGCACACAGTCACTGGATGATGTAATCAGTGATGTCATCAGTGATGTCATTTGAGATGTCATCAGTGATGTCATCAGTGATGTCACTGACCATGTCATAAATGATGTAATATGTGACGTCATCAGCAGTGCATTGCAGGGGCACAAGTTATAGTTAGCTCAACTAACTATAACGGCCGAATTTCTCTGAAATGTCCAACTAACTATAACGTCCCTGAAACCTGTGGTTTTTTCAGTGAATTTCTACGGTTTTTTAAATGCTAATTTCTAACTATAACGTCCCTGAAACCTATGGTTTTTTCAGTGAATATATATATATATATATATATATTACCTACTGGCAGTCGCCAGTAGGTAGCTATAGTTAGGACCTAGTTTCCATAGGAAGAGCATTTTTTCATTTGCCAATAACTTTGGGGTCGTTTGACAAATCCTTGCAACATTTTCAAAACTAGTATGACGCTCACTCTAGCTGCTGTCTTAAAAGTTTTGTGGTGATATGTCAAGAGGGGGCCGAGAAAAAGGGGGAGTCCCAAAACGCATTTCCCCATGTTATTTCCCATGGAGATTTTAAACACGACTACAGCCCGAACTGCTGAATGAATGGACGCGCTTAGGCTGACTAAGAGGTTTGATTGTTGCACAGAACGGAACGCCTGGTAAAGGGCTCCCCTCTACTTTTGCTGCATTCTTAAAAAGTTAAAAATTGGCACTGAACTCTGCTCGATGTATTAGAGAGCACCTGGTAAAGGGCTCTGATGTTTTAAGCTGTGTTAGAAATTGCATCTTTTGCACATTGCTTTTAAATTGCTTTTAGAAATTGCATCTTTTGCACATTGCTTTAAATTACCTGGGCACTGGAAAATCTCTCACTCGGTATCCTCCCCGGTCCAGCACGGATTGTTCCGGTTGTCTGGAGGGAGGCGCCACTAACCGGAAGTGAGACCTGACCACTTCCCTCCCAATCCCGATGGGAGGTTAGCAGTCTAGATAGCACACTATAAAGCATATGCCTACACAGACGCGCAGCGGACGCGCTTAGGCTGACTAAGAGGTTTGATTGTTGCACAGAACGGAACGCCTGGTAAAGGGCTCCCCTCTACTTTTGCTGCATTCTTAAAAAGTTAAAAATTGGCACTGAACTCTGCTCGATGTATTAGAGAGCACCTGGTAAAGGGCTCTGATGTTTTAAGCTGTGTTAGAAATTGCATCTTTTGCACATTGCTTTTAAATTGCTTTTAGAAATTGCATCTTTTGCACATTGCTTTTAAATTACCTGGGCACTTGAAAATCTCTCACTCGGTATCCTCCCCGGTCCAGCCCGGATTGTTCCGGTTGTCTGGAGGGAGGCGCCACTAACCGGAAGTGAGACCTGACCACTTCGCTCCCAATCCCGACGGGAGGTTAGCAGTCTAGATAGCACACTATAAAGCATATGCCTACACAGACGCGCAGCGGACGCGCTTAGGCTGACTAAGAGGTTTGATTGTTGCACAGAACGGAACGCCTGGTAAAGGGCTCCCCTCTACTTTTGCTGCATTCTTAAAAAGTTAAAAATTGGCACTGAACTCTGCTCGATGTATTAGAGAGCACCTGGTAAAGGGCTCTGATGTTTTAAGCTGTGTTAGAAATTGCATCTTTTGCACATTGCTTTTAAATTGCTTTTAGAAATTGCATCTTTTGCACATTGCTTTTAAATTACCTGGGCACTGGAAAATCTCTCACTCGGTATCCTCCCCGGTCCAGCACGGATTGTTCCGGTTGTCTGGAGGGAGGCGCCACTAACCGGAAGTGAGACCTGACCTCTTCCCTCCCAATCCCGACGGGAGGTTAGCAGTCTAGATAGCACACTATAAAGCATATGCCTACACAGACGCGCAGCGGACGCGCGCAGTGGGCGCGCCTAAGGCAAGCCCGTCTGCGCCCGTCCGCGCCTGGACGTCGCTAGGAGCGGGAACCTCTGCCGGTTTCGTCCACTCTCAGCCCAAAAAAGGTGAGGTCTCCTTATACGTATACTAGTAGAGAGTTGGTGAAGATCAGGACCGGCAATGCACACAAAGCAACAGCGATTAAGGCCTGCCCCTCTCCTACTGAAGTAATGGGACCTTTCTCCTGTGGCAACTGTCAATACCAATGTAAACTAGCCCACTCCAAGAGAACCATTAGAGAATCGATGCAGCACTCCGAATCTGATCCCTATCTCACTGAAAGTACGTACACAGCCAGATCGGATAGTAGCAATGCCTGGAACTGCTTTCTGGCCAACGTAAGGTCTCTGCCCAAACATGCTGCCAACATATGGGACCTACTGTCTCCACTAATCCACATAAAGGGTTCCTAACAGAAACTTGGATTAAACCACACTCCAATCCTGACATAGCAGTAGCACTCCCTGATGGCTACCACATACTAAAACTAGATAGACCACACAGCACTGGTGGAGGAATAGCCATAATCTACAAAAACCCCATCACTTTCTCCATTCTAGACCAAGTAAGTAGCGACCAGCTAGAAATACTGGTTTTTAGTATGAACTTACATCATAGCCTCAGCTGGAAAGGAGCCCTAGTATATCGCCCACCAGGACCACTAACCAACACCACTACACAACTCATGGAACTTATTGCCCCTCACGCTATATCTTCCAGGAATTTTCTACTTCTTGGAAATTTCAACATACACAGTGAAATCCAAGACAACCCTGAGGCTTCATCTTTCTTTACTGAATTGTCCGCACTCAATCTTACCGTAATAAATAAAGCCCCAACGCACCAAGCTGGTCATACGCTAGACATCATCTTAACTAATTCTTCCGATGTATCCTACGTAGATACACATTCCCTGACTTGGTCGGACCATTTTATGGTCGAGTTTCGCATTAACAGCCACAAAGCACACCCCACTCCCAAATGCTATCAAAATAAAAGCTACAGACGCTGGCATTCAATCACACCAGCACTCTTTGAAGCTACATTTTGCCCACCTCAACATTCGGAATTAGAAAATGTTGAAAAACGTCTAACCTCCTTCAATGTCAGCTTACTGGCATCCATAGACAGCTTAGCTCCTTTGAAGCAGTGCCCTAGGAACACAAAATGGCACCAGGCTCCGTGGTATTCGACCTCCCTGCGGCTAGAAAAAGACTCATGCAAAAAACTTGAACGCCTTTGGCGGCGCTCACACGATCTAGCAGATAAAGAAAAATTCAAAGAGGCATTAATTCAATACCACCACAACTTGAAAAATGCTAGGAAAACCCACATTGCAACCACTCTTGAACAAGCAGGGAGCTCTCAGAAATGCCTCTATCAAATCTTAAAAACATTCACAAGCCCTACAGCCTGTGACACAGCATCAGTTCCATCTCAAACGCTGTGCGACAACATAGCTAGCCATTTCACTCAGAAAATTGACACGATCTATAACAAAATTACTTCCACAATAAATCCTCAAACTAATTTGGAAATGGAACTCCCACATACCCCGCCGTTAACTTGCTCGTTAGAATATTTCCCACCACTCACAATTGAAGGTACAGAAGCACTTTTAAAATGCGCAAAATCAGGTTCCCCACTGGACACCATACCTGCTAAAATTACCGCCACTCTACACAAACAATTAGCCAACCCCATCTGCGATATTCTTAATAGCTCCCTGAGGGAAAGAGCCCTCCCTCTAGATTGGAAAGCCGCGCAAATAATTCCGATTAAAAAGAATTCCAAAATCTCAACGGAAGACGTAACAAATTATCGACCCATCTCTCTCCTTCCCCTCCATACAAAAATCTTGGAGAAGCACATCAACACAGACCTCTCCGATTTCATTGAATCCAATAATATCCTGGACTCCTCACAATCTGGATTCCGCCCCAGATATAGCACGGAATCCACTCTCGTAGCAGTCACAGACAACATTAGGATGCTGCTGGATGAGGGTCAAGCGGTACTTCTGGTGCTGCTTGACCTCTCCGCAGCATTCGACACCATCTCCCACCAAATTTTACTCAGAAGATTGGGTGACATAGGCATCACAGGAAATGCTCTAAAATGGCTGTCTAACTTTCTGTCCAACAGAACACAAACTGTTAATTTAGGCCCTTACCATTCTAAGACCACCAAGGTGACCAAGGGAGTACCACAGGGTTCATGTTTGAGCCCAACCTTGTTCAACATTTATGTGACTCCCTTGGCGAGACTGCTGAGGAAACTGGGATTCATCCCCATATCCTATGCGGATGACACCCAATTACTCCTCTCATTTGACAAATCCAACCCCAATATTCAAACCACCTTTGGTGAAGGAATGAAGACTATAGCTGAATGGATGAAAATTAATTTTCTACAACTGAACGCTGCTAAATCAGAAATAATGTTGTTTGGCGAGGCCACTGTGAAATGGTCCCCCAGCTGGTGGCCAGAGGAACTGGGCCCCACACCATGTCCAAAACAGGTGGCAAAAACCTAGGAGTCCGATTGGACCATAAACTCACGCTGGGAGACCACGTCTCTTCTACCATCGGAGCTTGCTTCCATAACCTTAGCATGCTCAGAAGAGTCTTCCCTTTTTGCCATTATCTTCCAGGAAAACCTTGATCCAGGCACTAATCTTAAGCCGCCTAGATTACTGTAACGCACTGTTCATTTCAGCCAATGAAAGTGCCTTAAACAGATTACAGGTCGTCCAGAATACCGCGGCTTGACTGGTAACCAATGCTCCCCTAGAACTGCCTCCCTCCCCTTACTTCAGAAACTACATTGGCTACCCATACGAAAAAGGATTACATTCAAAATATGTTGTATGGCCTACAAAGCCGTTAACAGATTAGGCCCCAGTTATCTAAATGACAAATTTGTCAATTATGTACCTTCCAGACCCCTCTGCTCAGGAGCTAAAGCCCTGATACAAGTCCCGCGTTTCAAAAATCCCGCCAAGGTGGTAAGGCCTTTTACCATATTGCCCCACTCTACTGGAACGAACTCCCCTTACTTCTGCGACAATGCATAGATTACCTGGTTTTCAGGAAACTGTTAAAAACATCGCTGTTCTAAATCATTTCTCCTTGGCACTCCTAGGCGGTCCGTGCGCTGAGATACCCTTATGGGGTGATTCGTGCGCTCTATAAAACACAAATAAATAAATAAATAAAATTACACCAGATTTGGCCGAAAGGTAGCTGTTGGTCCAGAGAGTGACCTTTTTTGGTGTGAATCCGTTGAGTAGTTTTTGAGATATTTGGAGAAAAAACAATTTGTATATAGGGGTGCGAAGGCTCTGTGAACCCTACCGATCACGTGCTGAGATCTGGTTGGCTGTATTGACTTCAAACCAGGAAGTGTTGGCAGCCATCTTGCCCACAAAAAACATTTTAAAAATTGAGAATGGGGGCGGGGTAGGAACACCCTGACTCCTTAGGGCTCTTGAGGGGTCCCGTGTCTGTATGACTGGGTGTGTGAGTGGTTGTATTGGTTAGTGATTAGGTGCATGAGTGGCTGTATATGTGAGCTACTGGTTGCATTAGTGGCTGTATGGGTAAGTTGATGTGTGAGTGGCTGTATGGATCAGTGAGTAGGTGTGTGAGTATTTGTATGGGTCTGTGAATGGGTATGTCAGTGGTTGTGTGGGAGTAGGTGTATGAGATGTTGTATGGGGTATATGAGTGTATGAGTGGTTCTGTGGATTATGTCATCAGTGAGGTCATTTGAGATGTCATTAGTGAGGTCATCTGAGATGTCATCAGTGATGTCATTTGAGATGTCATCAGTGATGTGATCAGTGATTCACTGACCAGGTCATGAGTGATGTAATTTGTGAGGTCATAAGCAGTTCATTGCTGAGGCGTATCATATAGTTAGCTCAGCTAACTATAACTGCTGAATTTCTCTGGTTTTGTATGATTGTTTCTACTAATGTACTCCCTTGTTGCTAATACAAAGGCTTGCTTTTTTGACGCTTCAGTGTCTCTTTGTCTGGTCCATTGCTTTCAATCCTGTAAATTAGAAAGTTCCTGTGCATGCATGTATTTTCTTGCCCACTCCCCTCTACCCACACTTGTGCTGACACCTCCAATGCGCACTGTAAGCTTGCGCACTGACTTGTACTAATTGTGTTCTCGTCCTGTAGTGCCTGTGCTTATTCTTTTATGTACATTTATTAATTTATTCATGTTTCCATTTCTTTCTTACTCAGCAAAGTGCTTTCTTTCAGGTTAGTTTTGGAGCAGTCTTTTGTTTCTCATCATTTCATTCAGTCTCTAGATTGCTTCTTTCTGATAGGTTCTTTTCACCTTTCTTTGAAGCACTGTTTTTTATTTTAAGAGCTATGTCAATGCTGTGCTCTCCTTCAAGTAATATTCTATACCTGAACAAACTCAGCCTGAAAACAGACATTCCACACAGTGACCAGTGTTTAGTTTGTAAAAGAATGAATGCCTGTGCCCAACGCTTTGCTTAGAAGCCTACGACCAGCGCTATTAAATGTCAATGCGTCAAATAACAAAGTTGCATGGTCTTGAATCCACCTCATGCCTCTTTAATCGACTACAATACCAGTGCCTAATTTGTAATAGAATCAGTGTCAGTGCCGAAGCTCTGTTCAGGAGTCCGCGGCAGGTATAGTTAAATGATGCACCGAATACCAAGGCTGCTAGTCTTAAATCCACCTCATGCCTCTTTAATACACTACCAGACTCTATCTGCCCCTTTATCTTACTGTTGCAGGTGATTGCTTTCTCGCTCTGTGACTACTTTGCTGTCTTTCTCTTCCGCTGTCTTTCCAATCAGTGTGAATTTCCCTTTCTTGCGCTCGGTAAATATCTGATGTGGAAAAATAATTGCGAGTCCCCAAACGTATGTGCCAGTGACCCTCACCTGCAACCACCGGCGCAAATGAAACACTGTACCAGGCACCCTTCTCCCCTTCATCTCACTGTTGCAGATTCCTGCTTTCTCATCCTCCTCCTTTTAATTTTTTGTGTTTTTCTCTCTCTTGCTCTGGGGAAATGTCTAATCACGGAAAATAGGAGCTGGTCTGCAAAAATGCGTGCCGGTGGCCCCCACCGGAAACCATAGGCTCAAAATAAGCACTGACCTTGATACCCGAGATCTATGACAGCGTAATAGTTCCATTTCATTGCAGTATGTCCACCTCATATAAAAGAGGTAGCAGTTTGTGCACAGCTATCTCTGAAAACCTATCAGTCGATCTTTTTGCCATCTTGTTTCTGCTCCAGGGATACATTCTCTGGCTTTAGAGGTAAAGATCCCTTCCCTCAGATTGCAGCCGCTACAGTAAATATACTGCAAGAAAAATTGATAAAAACAGGCATGTTAATTAGCTGTCTTAGGTCATTTCCCTTATGAGCGGTGTTGAACAGCACTCTTCATTAGACCTCTTACAAAATATTTCTCTATTATTAATTTGCAGAATTTTCAGTATTACAGCTGACATTGCGTTCAACATATACCTATAGTAAAATCAATGAGAATACTATCCACTTTTATATACTTTTATTGAAATATTGCACTTGATGGTAAGTACATAATAATAATCACAATCTAATTTATCAATACCAGTATATATTTTCTATGATAGTATTTGAACTTCAATAAAAATGAGTTATATAGAATATGTCCATTACTATTCCTATAACTATAATGTGAATGCACTAGTATGATAGATAAAAATAGTAAAAGTAATAGTATTGCCCAAAAAGATTTAATGGTATGTAACTTCAAACTGCAGAAGAAATATAGGGGCATATTAGCAAGAACGGCGTTAAAATTACCGCAGGAAACTGCCGCTAAAGCGGCGATAATGGGCTTGATAATATGCCCTTGAGAATACCAATAGAAGCCCATGTTCTGCTGTAATCTTGGGCTTCTATTGGAATTCTCAAGGGCATATTATCAAGCCCATTATCGCCGCTTTAGCGGCAGTTTCCTGCCGCTAAAGCGGCGATAATTTTAACGCCGTTCTTGCTAATATGCCCCATTGTGTTTTATTTCATTTTTGGCAAATTTTATAATACACCTTGAAAACCGATACCAATAATAAATTCACATTCCTATTCTAAAACTATCAAGTATTAAATGTATCAGATGTAGAAATTTGAGTGTTTCAGCAGCGAATCCATATAATGTTTCTACAAGAATTTACTTTATCGCTCATTTTCTTTTCAAATGTAGCCATGTGCATCACTTGCCTCAACTAGTCATCATATTGTTGTAAAATTGAGGTTTTCATCTCCCTGACAATACATTTTTTTGCCACTACGTTAAGAAAGGGCAATCCGTCGTTCTCAATGAGTTTTAATATTGGGTACTTAGGGGAAATCATGAGGCATTTATAGTATTGACTCTTGAAAATTTATATCAACTTATTTCTAATATTTCATTCCAAATAATACACTTCTCAGTTCTATTTTTCCTGTATTCACAGTGCACACTATTGGCATCCCTACCTACCGGCAAACGCTGTGCACTCTGTCCCCATCACTCCTATGTTCTGTTCTTACTGGCATCCACAGTGCACATAGTCACCTTCACTTTCTTCATCTCTCATCCCTACCATAAACACCGATTTATTATACTCGGTGCACAACAAAGCTAAAAGACTGGCCTCAAATTGAAAATTCAAACCAATGCTTGTTTCTCTTGATTTTTCTCCACGCCTGGATCTTTGATTCTAGAGAGTGGCACTGTACTTTATTGAAACAGACACTAAACGGTTAATAGGGGTAAATGAAAGATTAGCTAACAAGAAATAGGAAGATATAGAGATGGTTTGCATGATGGTATTACAGGAGCTGTAGACTGCATCACTAAACCAAGGCCACCCCTGTAACTCGCCTTTAAGCACCTATAACCTTCCCTCTAAAACTCCCATACACAGACCTTTTGTTGTTCCCTAAAATGTGCATTTGGGCGCACTTTGACACCTAATGTAAGCTGCTACATCCCTCAGCATGCCACAGCTTTTCTAATGACTCAGAGGACTGTTTGTGCATGTGTGGGCGGACAGTATAATGTTGATGCTGGGAAGAGGGAGGCATGGGGGCTGTGGTCACACCAGCAGGATACCCGAGAGCTGCTGCACCGCACCAAAAAGTTATCTTGGCATGGGTGCTTCCTCATGAAGCAATTTTGATTTGAAGCATGTGTTGGCTACTAGTTCAATCAATCAATCAATCAATCAATCATGTCACTTATAAAGCGCACTACATACCCGCGAGGGTCTCAAGGCGCTGGGGGAAGAGGGGGGTGGTGCTGCTACTGATCGAAGAGCCAGGTCTTGAGGAGTCTTCTGAAGGCCAGTAGGTCTTGGGTCTGTCGGAGGTTGGTGGGGAGGGTGTTCCAGGTCTTGGCGGCGAGGTGGGAGAAGGATCTGCCGCCGGCGGTCGTTTTCCGGATGCAGGGGACTGTGGCGAGGGCGAGGCTGGTCGAGCGGAGCTGGCGGGTGGGGGTGTAGAAGCTGAGTCGTCTGTTGAGGTAGGCTGGTCCGGAGTTGTGGAGTGCTTTGTGTGCGTGGGTGAGGAGCTTGAAGGTTATCCTCTTGTTGACAGGGAGCCAGTGCAGGTCTCTCAGGTGGGGAGTGATGTGGCTGCGTCGGGGGATGTCGAGGATAAGACGTGCAGAGGCGTTCTGGATGCGTTCAAACAACATCGGGGTATATTCACAAGAACGTGTGATAACTACCGCAGGAGTAGCGTAACGCAACTTTCAATAACGCAGCCTATCACGGTAAAATAACCCCGTGTCAACGTGGAATTCACAACAAGGCGGTACCATGCGATAGTCACCAGATAACGCGTCAAATGACAGCGTGTAAATCAACACCACCCCCAAAAAATGCGAAACGCGAGAAATCATGCGATGAGGCCAATCCCGGTACAACAAGCTGCGAAAAGCAGCCTCAGGCCTGCAACCCCCACGCATCTGGCGGGCAATTGCAGCATAAAAACCACAGGCACAACACACCAGAAACAAGCCAAAGCACGTAGCAACATCCATGCACCCTGACCCAGCGCAGAGGGCAACGCGAACCCCACAACCCCCACAGACCACCAGCAAGGAACAAGTGGGTCGGGGAAGGCCAAGGAGAAAATGGAGAGGAAGACGGGGTGCAGACCGCAGGAAAACAAGACCAAGGCCATGGAGGCAACAGAACACTACCAGCAAATGACACACAAGCAGACCGCCTGGAATGCAGTCACAGAGCCCAGGAGGCCAATCCAGGAGGCCAAGAGGCTCCGCCAGGACGTGACAACCTAAACCAGGTACAAATCCGCTGCCAACAGGAAGGCAGCAACGGCGACAGGAGGTGGCAGTCCAGCGACACAGGAGGAGCAGGAGGAAAGCCAGGCCACAGTCATCAGTGTGGAGAGGGTGCAAGGAGTAGGGAGTACGGACACAGCTCGACAGGACCTGACACAACAACAACAGGGTGAGGATCCGACAGGGACTGGGGGACGGGGGTGATGGGCACAATGCCACACATGCACAATGAGGTGTAACACACTGCACACCCACATTTACCCAGGGACATGTCCCCCATCCCCGTGGCACACTGCAGCACACACACATAGCAATCACAGCACATACCATGACAATGTGGCACAAAGTGCAACACCCACACTGCAGAACAGGGGACACAACTGGGTCCACCCAGGCGCAGAAACAAAACAATCACATTGGACAGAGCAGGGAACTGTGAGATGCACATCTACGGCTACAACCCCACATCAGCCATGTAGGCCAAATGTACACTGTCCCAACTCAAATAGCCACCACCGCCCAAACAGTCACAATGTACATTGTCACACAGTCTGCATGTCGACAAGAACAAGGCGCCAACACAATGCCACGAAATATGTAGAGGCCAACCATCTCCTGCACCCGAGCCAATCGGGCTTTAGAGCCAACTTCAGCACGGAAACTGCCTTGTTAGAAGTCACCGAGACTATTAAAGCCACGTTGGACAGAGGAGGTAACGCGGTCTTGGTGTTGTTAGACCTTTCCGCTGCCTTCTCCCCACAAGAGACTTCTGCAAAGACTTGAGGGGGGCGGGTTCGGAGGCACGGTATTGAAATGGTTTACTTCCTTTCTAAGTAACCGCTCTCAAACAGTCTGGTCACCACCTTTCACCGCAGAAATCCCCCCCTTGAACGTTGGGGTCCCGCAGGGATCAATTCTGAGTCCCACATTATTTAATTTGTATATGGCAGGACATGTCCCCCCCCTCGTCTGAGGTCACTACTGTGAAAAACCTCGGGGTCAAATTGGATGCTGCACTTTCCATGAAGGCGCAAGTCCAATCAGTGGCAGGCACCTGTTTTGGGATGTTGAGAATGCTGAAGAATTTTCTCCCCCTACTTCCAGTCTCCCACCGGAAAACAGTTGGCCAGGCCCTCGTGATGTCGAGACTGGACTACGTAAATTCTTTGTACTTGGGACTTCCAGAGTACCTACTCGGCCGACTACAGATTATTCAGAATATGGCGACCAGGGCCATCTTTTTGACCAGACCCAGGACGCATACGTCTCATCTCCTGTCTGCACTTCATTGGCTTCCAGTGCGAAAAAGAATTCACTTTAAAGCTCTAGTCCTGGTTTTCAAAGATTTCCATAAGATTGGT
The DNA here is from genome assembly GCA_963921515.1 of Calotriton arnoldi. Classification (NCBI taxonomy): domain Eukaryota; kingdom Metazoa; phylum Chordata; class Amphibia; order Caudata; family Salamandridae; genus Calotriton; species Calotriton arnoldi. The sequence continues at coordinate 528,288 of CAWUFW010012529.1, forward strand.
GCCCCCTATCTAAGAGAAAGATTTCAGCCTTACATTCCTCCACGTACTTTGAGGTCCTCTACCCAGCGTCTGATCTCGACTCCGAAGGTCATGCTCTCCCGGGTAGGGGGAAGATCTTTTCAAGCAGTAGCATCTCGTCTTTGGAACAGCCTTCCTCCCCCACTACGACAGATCCCGGACCTCTTAACTTTTAGGCGGAATCTGAAGACGTGGCTTTTCCAGCTCTAGGCCTTTCCGTTTCTGTGGCTTGGGTGGATCTCTGTTGGTTGTTATGGTGGTCTTTTATCTCAGCGCCGGGACACTCTTGGGAGTAGCCGCGCGCTTTATAAATTCCTGATAACATAACATAACATGCACCTCCCCTTCACAATGCAGAGGGTCAAACAACACCTCCAGCAGGTCTGAACAGACAACCCATCAGTGATGCCCGAGACGAACACCACAGCCCCGACCCCGACGCCCTACAACAGCCCATGGACATCCCACACAACCCACCACCAGGACCTGGGCAGACAAGCTACTCAGAGGAGAACCCAGACTCTGCAACAGACCACACAGCATGAAGCACCCGCAATCACGGCTGCCTCACAACACGTCACCCACCCACACATGGCACCCCAATGCCAGGTGGCCGAATGCCAAAAGGAGGTGGCCCAACAGGTGAGGGTGTTGCCTAACCCATGGAATGCGAAGTAGAACACATACGTGGGTGTCCAATACCCTTCAGGGACCACCTACACCCCACAAAGGAGACCCACAGAGACACATGCACATATCATGTTGAACTGGCTACGGGCACGTGCGCCCGGCCCCTTTATTGGCAGGGCCACATGTACAGTGACGCCTGTGCTGGATGTGTGTGGGGTGAGTATAAGCCAGCCCGCACGGAGTGCTTGTTGCTGGCAACAACCTGAAAAGTGGACACCAGTGTAATGGAAACAGAAAACACCAGCATAACAGAGTCAATTGCAGAGCAACATGGAGGGATCCGGAGTAAGGACAGAGGTCACCCAATATTCAGTCTGGACGTTCCGTGAGTTGCAGTGCACTGAGGTAGGGGCACTAGAGAAGAGCGCGCTCATGTGAAGGAATTGCTAGGATTGTGTCCCTTCGGGTTAGTCCTGATGCAGATGCAGTGGGGTGTAGTACACCTGCATCAACTTCCTCATCAACGTCCCAGGTCTCCCACACTGCCTGAGGTGACAGTTGCGTCCGCAGTCCACAGCTCAATACCCAGTATCAGATCCGGGTGTGTAGCTCGACTACCGCCACCAGTCTGCATTCCTGCCTTGGGGCTGCTGCCACCTGCCCTCCCATTGCCTGTGCCTTCTCCCGTCCGCACACTTGACACATCCTCCTCCTCATGGTCCCAGGTCTTCCCCACTGCGTGAGGTGACATTGCTGCGCAACCTCACAACAGCACAAAACTCAATCAGTAACGGACAATGGCTTGCGGTGCACTGAGTCACTGGCACCTGGAGTGCTGAGCAGGGCAGCAGGCCGATGATGGCATCCACGACAGGTCTGGGCAACTCCGTAGGTCTGTCAGGTCCACCCTTTCGACTCTGGCAGATGGCGGTTGAAGGTGGTCCTTGCGGTGGTGGCGTGTGCCTCCTGCGGTGATGCTACGTCCGGGCCGGTCAAGACTCGATGCCATGTGTGGGCCCTTGTGGCCTGCAGTTGGGGCCGGAGGAGGCGGACAGCGCAGGGCCACAGACACATGGCGTTGATGACCCCAAGACCATCGCTACAGAGGCCACTCAATGTCTCAGAAGAAGGGGTCCCAGGCCTGACCAGCACAGAGTTAGTGGCCCCGGATGCACTGCGGCCGGCACATGCACCCAGCCACGGGACAATGACTTGCGGTGCAGTCAGATGGGCCATGCGATCTGAGCGGGTCCCCATCAATGTCCGAGGTGTATGTTGCGGAGGGTTTCGGGGGACAGTGGAAGGTGTCCTCCAGGGCATGATGCGGAAGGTCTGATGTCATCTGGAAGCAGCAAATGGAGGAGTGGAAAGTGCAACCCTCGTTTTCACCAACAATTCGGGATCAGCTACATGAGGATGTAAACTAGCCCCTAGTCCATAGAGTCAAACGCCCCCAATGTACGACCAGTGAGTGTCCATGAATGTCGGGGAACAAACTCAGTGGCACAGGTGCTGGGAGGGGATGCAGTCTGCGATGATGCCTGTATACAGATGTGAACTCCAAGAATGCCAAATCAAGGCGCTGTGACCTACTGGACCGCAGTGTAGGCCGGAGGCAGCGGTCAGCAGTGGCCCACAGCCACGTGTCGTTGGCTCGCAAGGCACAGAGTTAGTGACACAGTGGCAGTTGTCGGTAGTGTTCAATCACCTCCATGACGATGATCCTGTTCCCTCCGGCCTGCAACGCGTCATCCTCTTACGCCCCTCCGTGCGTGCGAAGACATGTATTCAGCCTTTTGAATTACCGATGTTCAGTTCCAATTCTGGGATCCCACTCGAGCACAGCGTAAGCCGAGGGCAGTGGTCCGCGTAGGCCCACAGACACGTGTGGTTGTGATGCCATGCACAGACTTGTTGCCACCACATCGAAGGGTGTATGGTGAATAGTTCTCTGCCTTAAATAATGTTCACTGCCACGGTGTAATCAAGACTCAGTTCCAAATGTGTGACCTACCTGACCGTGGTGTAGGCCTGAGGCAGCGGTCAGCACGGCCCATTCACCGAGTGTCGCCGGCATAGGTTGGATGGCCCCACCGGCCTGCGTAGTTCAGGTTCAGTGGCACCACGTGTAGCAGCCTGGTGTTGAACAGGGTTAGTGGCACCACGTGTAGCAGCCTGGCATTGAACAGGGTTAGTGGCACCACGTGTAGCAGGCTGGCATTGAACAGGGTTAGTGGCACCACGTGTCGCAAGATGCCCATATGGAACTATGCCTCACTGAACTGGGGGGTCTGGTGCTGTGGCCGCTGGCCGGAATATGGGGTCACTGCCATTCATGACTCAAGACACCGTTCCACATGTGGGACCTACTGGTCCGAAGAGTAGGCCGGGGGCGGCAGTGGAGTACGTCAACGAAAAAGGAATAAAGCGGGCCGGTGTTGTGGCAGCCGTGATAGTCTGAGGTGGCTGCCAAGGTCTCGGGCCTCGGGCTTGTGGCTTGCGCGGCACGTGGTGGGCCCTCCTTGACACACGCCGGTATCGGAAGGTGATCAGTGTGGCGTGGCTGCGCAGGGGCTGGCCTGATGGGTTTCATGGACCAGCGTGCCGGGGTCCGGCAGGCGCACGGCATCTCAGGCAACTCCGCTCACGAGGATGGCGTCGGCCTTGTGGTGAGGTGGGAGGCGCCGCCCTGGCAGGGACATGGGTCTTTCCGGAAGTGGACCACACCCAGGCCTACGTGGTTTTTATTCACACCCCTACGCTGGTGTGGCATACGCCAGGCCATCCCACTCCGCTGACGCTTAGGGGGGTGTAACAGGCAACATTTCCGCAAGGTCCCCCACTGACTGTGGTGACATGGTGGCGTCCACTGTCCACTACACTCCATATGCAAGCGGTGTATGTCGCCATGGATATGGGTGTGTTCTGCATACTGCGAGGTGTCCAGCACATCTCCGGCACTGTTGGCATTGTGTACTTTCCCAATCATGGTTCTACTGCATCCTTCACACATGCCTGGTTGCCACCTCTCCCCACATTCGGCTAGTATGTGGCTGAGGTGCCATGCCGTTGCTGGCTCATTTTCAGGGCTTGCCCATGTGGACATTGTAAGTTGTTCTGTCGTGTCTGGTGGGTGGGCATATTGTTGTGCCTGTTGTATGAGATTTTGTGACGTGTACATTGCCAGAGTTGTGAGTTGCATGGTTGTGGTGTTGAGGTGTGTGGGGTGTTCATTTGTATATTGCCAAGGGGCTGTACATTTCCCTTGTTGCCATCCTGGGAATGCTGGTTGATGATGGACTGCCGGAGGATGAAGGTATCATGCACACTGGCTGTGTATTTGAAGGCGACATTGTTGGGTGTTCCACGGTGTTCTGTTGTTGCCTGCACATTGGTGTGAGACGTGTGCTTCCTGTTGCGGTGATTGTGTGCTGTGTCACCAGGGGGCACAGGTAGTACATGTGTGCTGTGTGTTGCCCCCGACACGTGCATGCATCCTGCTAAGGCGTATGGGCCTTGCTTGGTCTCCAGCAGATCCTGCGCATTGTGTTGTACGTATGGGGACTGGGGTACCAGGGTGATGGTGATGTCCAGGACAGGTGTGGGGGACTTGGATGTGGCTGGCTGTGGGACTCCCCCGACTCTGGCGGGTGTTGGATGGGGGGGTCTCAGGGGCCAACAGGTGCAGCCACGCCATCAGCTTTGTGTGGGGTGGGATGTTGGTTGTCCGCTGTGTTGTTGCCGTAGGCCTGTTAGGCGATGATGGTCAGGATGCGTAGGTTGGTTGTCCCTTTCAGCCTGGAGTGGAAGGTGACATTGTCAGATGTTGGGTCTGTACGGCTGGTACGTTTCCTGGGGTTCCGCTGTCTTTGTCTGCGCTGCGTCTGTGTTGGTCCGGGGGGGGGGGTTCTGGGTGTGGGATGGGGTCCTGGGGTGGTGGGGGGGGTGTTGTGGCCCTCTTGGGTGTCTGGGCTGCATGATGTGTGGCTCCATGGCATCTGTTGCCCTTCGGTTGTGGCCCTGGGCTGTGCTCCCTTTTGTGCTGCTGGCTGCCGTCGACCTTTACACCAGGTCAGAGCAGGTGTAGAATTCCTGGTGCTAACGCGCCTTATCGCCTGTTTTGTGTTTTTATCGCGGATGTGGCTGGTCGTTGTGAATGTTGAGGTGTGCTGTTGTCTCGGCTTTTGTCACGGGAACGCCTACTCTGCATCTCATTAGCGATATTTGCGAGGGTCCTCTGTGGCGATGTTTTTTACGGCTGCTATTGCGGGTAAACTGGTGCTGTGGGCTGTTAACACCGGCTTGTGAATGGGGGGGTAAATGTATCACGACTTTGGCTGCGATAAAGTGCCGTTAATTCGGCGATAGCTCCTTGTGAATATGCCCCATCGTGTTTTGGATAGATGTGGGCCATTTTGAAAGGTCTATTGCTAAGGAAAGTTTAAATCAACATGAACGATGTGTCATAACGATGTGCAAGCTGTTGAACTACACCAGCAGTTAATATAAATCCAATATGGCAAGCACTTAGGTGCATGTTAATAAAGTTTGTGTTTCGCATTATTTATTTGTATTTAGAAGTATTTCCTGAAGAGGCACGAGCAGTGTGCTCTAGGTAACACATCATTTAGTGATTATTTGAAACGGCACCTAAATATGATTGCTCTTATTGGTAAGAGCCAACTTTATTGGAAAACCCCGGTGTCTCGGTCTTGTTTGTGGTCCTCTCTATACTCATCCAAAATCAATTCTAAAACTGCATTACACTTTGGGGGATATTCTCAAGAACGTGTGATAATTATCGCAAAATTAGCGTAACGCAACTTTGCACATCGCAGTCTATCGCGGGAAAATACCGCCGTGTTAATGTTGTATTCTCAACCCGGCGGCACCATGCGATAGTCCCACGACAAAGCGCAAAATGACCGCGTTAAAAATAACGCGATGCTGAAAAAACGCGAAACACGAACGCGAAAAAAGTTGCGATGTGGCCAACTGCGATAAAAAAAGCAGCGATAACCAGCGACAGGCCTGCAATTCCCACGCGTCATGCGGAAAAATGCACTACAAAAGCGCCTAAAAACCCAAACAAAATAATTAAAACTGCGTAGCACCATGGAGGAAGCCGGAGCAAGTACAGAGGACGACCAGAACCCCACAAGCCCCCAGGAGTACCAGCCTGGGACCTCAGGGTCACGGAAGGGCAAGGAGAAGAAGACAAGGAAGACGAGGTTCAGTCCGCAGGAAAACAGGATCATCATCACGGAGGTGATTGGACACCACCAACAACTGTTCGTCACCACCAACGTGTCATTGGCAAATAAAAATGCAACATGGCAGTCCATCCTGGACAAGGTGAATGCAGTCGGAGTGAGGAGGAGGACAATTGGAGAGGTCAAGAGGCACTAGAATGATGCGAAGCGCAAAACCAAGAAGAACCTTGCTGACAACCATCAGGCAGCAATGCAGACTGGAGGTGGCAGTCCAGCCGAACACCAGGAGGTGGATGAGATGGAGGAAATGGTGGCCACAGCCATCAGTGGGGAGACGGTGGCAGGAGTTGGGGGTCCGGACACTGCTCAACATGACCTGACACAACAGCACCAGGGTGAGTACCGAACAGGGACTAGGGGACGGGGGAGAAGGGCACAATGGCACACATGCACAATTAAGTAGAGCACACTGCACACCCACAATGACTCTGGATCATGTCCCTGATCCCCTTGGCACACTGCAGCACACATACAAACAGCAAGTAGGCCCCGTCCACTATGGGCAAAAGGGGTCCCTCCCCACACAGCACCAAGCTCACAACCAACCCATGCCCACGTGTCTAAACCAGCAAAGCTGCGTGTCTGTGAGCCACACTGACAATGCAAGTGACACCGCATGACTAACAGCATGGCTGCAGTCCAATCATCATGACATGGTGCACGCCACGACACTGAGGTGGCTGAGTGTGGAACACATCCGTAAAGGGGCAGGTCACACTCTGACACATCCACGTGCACAAACAACCCCTGACGTCAACAACATATCTGCGGATAAACCATGCCCAAGAGTCCAAAATACGAACCCGAGCTAAAATTAGCCAAGTCTGCAACATCTCAGCACTGTAGAAGCACAGAAGACAAAGGCACACCGCCTCAAAGGGCTAAGGGGCAGCAAAATCACAGCTGCAGGGGAGACTCTCCCACAATGCAGCACACACACATAGCAATGACTGCACACCAACATTGACAACAATGTGGTACAAAGTGCAACACTCACACTACAGAACAGAGGACACAACTGGTCCCGCTTGTGCGTAGAAACTGGACAATCACATCTGGCATAGCAGGAAACTGTGAGATGATAATGTACGTATACAACCTCACATCCGTGATGTAGTTCAAATGTCCACTGTCCCGCATCAAATAGTCAGCTCCTCCCAGTCACAATGTACATTGTCATGCAGTCTGTATGTAAACTTGAACAATGCGTCAACATACATACACAATGTTAAAATGCATCTCCCCTTCACAGTGCAGAGGGACAATCAACACCTCCTGCAGAGCAGACCAGAAAACTCATCAGTGATGATAAAGAGGACCTCCACACCTTCGACACCGACGCCCTACAACAGCTCATGGACAGCTACGGCAACCCACCTCCATGAGCAGGGCAGCCCAGCTGCATCGAGCAGACCCCACCCCCTGCACAGACCACACAGCAGGAAGCACCCACCACCGCGGCTGGCTCCGAGCACCTCACCGAAGAACACATCGCATTCCAAGGACATGTGTTAGACTGCCAGAAGGAGGTGGCTGAACAGGTGCGGGTGGGGTACGACCTCATGGCAGCCAAACTAGATGACATAGGTAGGTGTCTAAGTCCCATCAGGGACCACTTACACTCCCTTAGGGACACCCACAGTACGCTCCATGATGTCCAACAATCCATGTCCGACATAGCTGGAGTCATGACTCTGAGAGGAGAACAACTGCCTAGTCAGAGTGGCCTCAGCGATGTCAGCCGAGAGTTGGCACAGATGCTGAGGATAATGGAGAACATGGAGCAGATGCATGCGGAAAGAATATCTGCCACGGATGCACACCAGCGAAAAGTTGTTGGGATCTACCATGCCCTGCAGATCCTCATCATCGCATTGCTGCCACCAAGGCAGTCGCTGA